>OY979701.1:75129714-75642353 GCA_963855925.1 Inga laurina | reverse complement strand
TATTTTTTAAAAAATGAAAGTCGACATAGGCCTGATTCATTTTTAATTATATCATTTAATTATCTTTAATTATTTTAAATTCATATATAAGATTTTTATTTTGATTTTATTAATTTATCCAAAGATAAACCTAATACTTAATTTACTCCTTGTTGTATAGAATACTATCTATTACGTACTATGTAAGAGATAAAAAGTAAAGAGGTTAGAAATTGAAGAACAGAAAAATTTTTATGAAGCATGTAATGGTTTAATTTTCATTTCTCGATTTTACTTTTTTTTTGGTTATCCAGCCTTTTTGTGGTAGAAACGAAACAGGAATGATGGAAAAATATATGTATGCATGCATGCATAACATACGATTTTTCGTTGAAAAAAAAAAACATACTATTTTTCACAACCATCAAGATTTTCTCATACAGCAGTATATTTTATTCCTTTTAGAATATGATTTTAATTAAAGATTAGGAAGTTTTAAGATTAGTTTTACCATAAGTTGTTCCTATTTTTTGGCCAATTAAAATCACAAAAATAGACTTTTGTCCCCTTGGGGAGCACAGAACGCTGGGATGATTGTTGTGATTGATAAATACAGGAAATTGATTAGCCAAGTAGAAAGATGACTTTATTTTGTGCAAGTCGAATCAACCTATGTTAATATTTTCTTCTGTAAGTGGAACACTTGAATTTGGATCTATGCAAATAAAACTTCATTGCTAATAGTGTCCTCAGGCGGGAGACAAAAATAGAATTGAAACGAAAGAAAAGAGAAGAAAAGATAAAATGAAAAAGAAGATGCATGGTTTCATTTATAATAAATAAATTATCATTTTATGACCCTTCACATGAAAAAAAACTAACATAAAAGAATAAATTTCAATTAATCCAATTTGAATAATCAAAACTGAAATTGAACCTACACTTACTTTCAATTTTCTTTTCTTAAATACAGAAGGGCGTCATCCCTCCTTCTAGTGTTTCAACAACATTTATAAATTCCTAGTTAGACGTCTTGGCTTGATTAAGAAATTTTTTATATGTCTGAATTTAAATTTTGATATTTCAGCTGTATTCAATTAGAACTTTCCCAATTTTAATTCATCATACCCTTGATATGTCATTCTTATTTATATGTCATTCTTGTTTTCGGCGTTTTTTTACTTGGTCTTTCCAAATACTTTCTTTTCGATATTATTGGATGATTATTCATTTCAACAGTTTCCTATATCCACACCAAAAATGCATTTTTCCTTTTGGGATATAAAGCCCATTGAGTGAAGAGTTCTGGAATATGGGCTGATGAAGTTGATGAAACCGAAAGTAACACAAACGCAGAAGCGAGCAATAATAGCGAACTTGGGGAACCCATGATTTTGGTATTTCACGTAATCGTGCTTTTTCAGTGCATAAAACAGCATGTTATGTCCGCTTATATACACAAATTCTGTACCAGATGACTGCGGTGATATCCGTGTAATTTATCTACGACTAAGTCATCTTTAGGACATACATCTTACGCGCGCGTTATTAGATCCACATTATAGACCAAGGTTCTCTTCTCATTTATTTGGTCGCGCGAACTGGTAGTACGCGGCCAGAAAAGAAATTTTTTTCGGCGTTTTTTTTACTTGGTCTTTCCAAATACTTTCTTCTCGATATTATTGGATGATTATTCATTTCAACAGTTTCCTATATCCACACCTAAATGCATTTTTCCTTTTGGGATATAAAGCCCATTGACCAAAGATGTCATGGATATATAATTTTAAAAGTCAATGATTTTGACTTTTGTTATTTTTCTGTTTGGTTGACAAAAATCTTTAATCGTTTTGATAGCTGCACGCGACGTCTAAAGCCATTGACCAAACCAATTGTCTGACATAAAGCCATTGAAACAGTTGTTTCTACTGTTCAACATTTGGGTGGATGATGTATTCTCTTGCGGCTCAAATTTTAATCATTCTACGCTACAGAATAATAATAATAATAATAATGCTCGTCTACTGTTTAATTTCATTAATCTTGATCATGCTTGTGATTTTTGCCATATCTGCTTTCCACGATATGATATATATAATACCACTTCCCACCTCGTTGTTTATAGAGCTACTATTGGTTTCTTATATTGGAGATAGTGCCTGTTAACAATAATTTTCTTAAATAAGTTTTATTTTGATTGCTTCAACTTCATTGTCACTCAGCTCTAGAAACAAAACTTTGACTATTTCCTTATGCGTTAGCGGGTCTTGTGTATGATTGTTACAAAGCAGAATAGGTCTTGGTCACAAAGAATTTGTCCATTTAATATAAAAAATTATGGTTTGTCGACGATTTATCTTTTAATACCGTTGATGAAGCGAAGTCATGCTCAATATGATCATTTCCTTTCTGTAGTGTCTTCTTTTGGTTTCGTTCACTCACGTGGGGTCCACGCTTCGTGCCTATCACGGGCCTGTTTGAGAAAGAGGTGAAAAAGCATATTCACGTATGTCGAGAAAAAACTCTTTTCACAGACTTACTTACTATGTATGCATGCCGTAAATCATTTTGGGAAAGCAACTTCTACCGCTAATCAAAACATGGATCACGTCTTTTTTTTTCTTTGAATTAATTTTTTCTTTCCCATTGGTCATTTTCCAGGTTGAAAAAGAGAGAATATGAATATATTTTCTCTCTAAATTCTATTTTCCTAACCATTAAACTTAGGGAGAAAAACATGTAAAAAAAAAAAAAAAAGGGAGAAAATATGCGGAAATTTATTGTAATAATTCCCAAAAGACAAGCCTATTTTTTCTGGGCAGAAACGAAAGCGGAAAGGGGCCTCTCCATTTCCCGTACTGTCCACTTCCCTCCGCTTCCTTATTTAAACCATTAGATCGATTTTGACGGATGAGATTTAACATCCTCTAACAAGTAAAATGAAATATATAAAATACTTTAATAAACGCATAGTGATGTGAACTGCTTGCAGTAAGTTTTAATGATTTAAATTTATTTACTTAAATTGTTTTTATTTAATATTATAACAATATTTTTATAAGATATTAAATCTCAGCCGCAAGAGAATCTAACGGCGTAAATAAAGAAGCGGAGAGGATTGGATAGTAAGAGAAATGGAGTGGCCTGTTTCAGAAAAGATACACCTATTTAAATATAAAATATACACTTGTCAAACTCACAAAAAGAATATGACAACTCTAAGTGCTTGTTTGGGATGACTTATTTTTAACTCATAAGTACTTATAAATCGTGATTTACGGTATACGGGGTAAGTATGTGAGAGGAGTTTTATTTCGACTTGCGTAATAAGGACTTATTGCCCAAAAATAAGTGATGCCAAACACATAATTAATATAAGTGAAGAAAATCCCAAGTGCTTCCCGCAGAAGTACCAAAATTCAAATCCAACACCTCTAACAAGCTCCAAATTAGGCCATGATGACAGGCTATAGATTCAAAGGAAAAAAAATGGAAGTTGATATAGGCCTGATTTCATTTTTAGTTATTTCATTTAATTATGTTTAATTATTTTAAAGTCATATATAAGATTCTTGTTTTGATTTTATAATTTATCCAAAGATAAACGCAATACTTAATTTACTCCTTGTTATATAGAATACTATATATTGCATACTATGTAAAAGATAAAAAAGTAAGGAGGTTAGAAATTGAAGAACAGAAAATGTTTTGAAAAGCATGTAATGGTTTGATTGTCATCCCTCGAACCTTACTGTTTTTAGTTATCCAGCCTTCTTTATGGCAGAAACGAAAAAGGAATGATGGAAAAATATATGTATGCATGCATAACATACGGTTTTTGACACCGTCAAGATTTTCTCATACAACAGTATATTTTATTCCTTCCAGAATAAGGATTTCTAATTAAAGAATAGGAAGTTTTAAGATTAATTTTACCATAAAATCGTTTCTATTTTTTGCCAACTAACAACATAAAAATAGACTTTTGTCCCCACGGGGGCCACCAAACGCTGGGGGATGATTCTTGTGATTGTTGAATACATGAAATTGATTATCCATGTAGAAAGATGGCTTTATTTTGTACAGGTCGAATCAACCTATGTTAGTATTTTCTCCTGAAGTGGAAAAACTGGAATTTGGATCTATGCAAATAAAACTTCATTGCTAATAGTGTCCCCAGGCGGGAGACAAAAACATAATTGAAACGAAAGGAAAGAAAAACAAGACAAAAATGAAAAAGATGATGCATGGTTTCGTTTATAATAAACAAATTATCAATTTTATGACGCTTCACATGAAAAAAAACTAACATGAGAGAATAAATGTCAATTAAATCAAATTTGAATAATCAAAACTGAAATTGAAACTGCACTTACCTTCAATTTTCTTTTCTTAATTACAGAAGGGCATCTTCCCTTCTAGTCTTTCAACAACATTTATAAATTCCCAGTTAGACGTCTTGGCCCGATTAAGAATTTGTTATAAGTGTAAGCCTGGATTTGAATTTTGATATTTCAGCCGGATTCAATTAGAACTTTCCCATTCTTAATTCATCACACCCTTGATATGTCATTCTCTTTTTGAGCAAGCTAAGGGAGACCAATGCCATTCGAAACGTAGAGCGGGAAGGGTTTTTGTCTATCCCAACAAGTGTGCTTCGCGAGATTCAAACCCGTGTTCTCTTCCTAACTTGGTAGGACCGCTTACCACCTCTATCAACAGCTTGTTGGTTTGGCATGTCACTCTTAGTTATGAAATTTCATTCAACTCCCACGAAAGTTGAATGAAATTAAATTTTAAGTATGTTTGCACAGACGACCTTACTTTATTATCTCATTTACTGTTATACGAATTTCTACTTCCCTTTGCCAAATAATTTACACACACTCTCTTGGTAATGAGTTGATTTGGCAAGAAGAGAACCTCTCTTTGCAGGTGCAATCCAATAATACTTAGAAAGTGTATCGATATGTGTGATCTCTCATATCTACGTGTGAGACACAATGAAGTATGCAAAAACAAAAAAAATTTTAATATCACCATCAAAGAAATTAAATAATTAAATTAACTGACAGTCATGATCACAGTGATACAACATTCTTACAGCGCCAATAATTTATTTGGCATGCTTGTTTGGATCAGAAGCATATGCACACACAAAAACAACATAAAACAAGTTACCATAAAAACATTCACTAGTTTAACCCTTGAAACTTTCCAAAGGCAATGGAGGAATGCTCTGCTCATGTCTAAAAAAATTACTTGGATCCACCTCGGACTTCACCTTCACCAACCTTATAAAATTACCCACGAAGTACTTGAACCCCCAAGTGCTCGACCTCAAGAAGCTTGTCCCGTTGAACCGGTTCATCCCCAAGTCAAGGTCTCTATAATTGACATACGATTCTCTTGGAAAGCGTGTAGCGTAAGGAGCCATGAAGTCATAGAATCTCCTCACCCAATTCATATGCTTTTTCATGCTCTTTTCTCCATCATCAAACCACTGCGCTACATACTGCGTCGTGAAGAGCACCCCTTTTCTATGAGGGTATGGAATAGCGGATTCTGAGATTCTGGCCATCATTCCTCCGTATGGGAGCCAAATCATGAGTGGCTGATCAACTTGCAAAAACCTTTTCCATATGGAGTTCAAAGCAGTTTCAGGAATCGCTTGCCTCATGTAATCTACCTTGCTCTTCAAGTACGACTTGGTAGATATGGTGCGCTGGATAAGAATTTCTGTGGGTGTGGTGTTTGGAAAACCATCAATGTAAAGCACGGATTTGATCCAACTTGTTTCCAGACAATCTTTTCTGGTGAGGCCCAACTCTGGAAACTTCTCCTCCATCAACTGGACAAGCCTATCGGCCCTACCAAGGTAACGGCCAATATAAGAGGTTAGCACAGTTCTTTTGCCAGGAGTACTAGAATTTACCGCCGTCATTTGAACCCTAAAGAACACATCGTCATCAATGTTTGGTGCCACTTGCTGCCATTTATGGAGAATCTTGTTCGCACCTTGCTCTAAGGTTTTATTCACAGTAAAAACCGTCAGTACGGGTGGAACCCAAACAAGCTTGATTTGCCACGACAAAATAATCCCAAAGCTTCCACCTCCTCCACCTCTAATTGCCCAAAATAAGTCCTCCCCCATGGCTTCTCTGTCAAGAATCTTGCCGTTAGCATCCACTATTCGGGCATTGATGACGTTGTCAGCGGCAAGTCCATACTTCCTGTGCAGAGAGCCGTATCCGCCTCCTGTAATGTGACCACCAACGCCGACGCTCGGGCAAATACCCGCAGGGAAGGCATGGACTGGACTTTTCTCAGATATTCTGTAATAAACTTCTCCAAGATTGGCACCGGCTTCAACCCAAGCTGTGTTATGAGCTATATCAACCTGGATGGCACGGAGCTTGGCGAGATCTACGATCATGAATGGCTTCTCAATGAGAGAAGCAAAAGAAAGCCCTTCAAAATCATGACCTCCACTACGCACCCTCATGTGAATTTTGAGCTTTCTCGCACAAAGGACAGCAGCCTGAACATGAGAATCCTCTAATGGAGTGAATATAAATTCGGGTTTCGTCACTGAAGGCAGCAAGTACCTTAGATTTTGAGCTGTGGATTCAAGGACTGAAGTGAAAGAAGAATTATTTTGGGGAGTGAAAAACGTGGTGGAAAATGGGATTGGATTTTGAGAATTCGCCTCAAGACATTGAGTGAAGAGTTCTGGAATGTGGGCTGATGAAGTTGATGAAACCGAAAGTAACACAAACGCAGAAGCGAGCAATAATAGCGAACTTGGGGAACCCATGATTTTGGTATTTCACGTAATCGTGCTTTTTCAGTGCATAAAACAGCATGTTATGTCCGCTTATATACACAAATTCTGTACCAGATGACTGCGGGGATATCCGTGTAATTTATCTACGACTAAGTCATCTTTAGGACATACATCTTACGCGCGCGTTATTAGATCCACATTATAGACCAAGGTTCTCTTCTCATTTATTGGGTCGCGCGAACTGGTATTACGCGGCCAGAAAAGAAATTGTTTTCGGCGTTTTTTTACTTGGTCTTTCCAAATACTTTCTTCTCGATATTATTGGATGATTATTCATTTCAACAGTTTCCTATATCCACACCTAAATGCATTTTTCCTTTTGGGATATAAAGCCCATTGACCAAAGATGTCATGGATATATAATTTTGAAAGTCAATGATTTTGACTTTTGTTATTTTTCTGTTTGGTTGACAAAAATCTTTAATCGTTTTGATAGCTGCACGCGACGTCTAAAGCCATTGACCAAAACAATTGTTTGACATAAAGCCATTCAAACAGTTGTTTCTACTGTTCAACATTTGGGTGGATGATGTATACTGTTGCGGCTCAAATCTTAATCATTCTACGCTACAGAATACTAATAATAATAATAATAATAATAATAACGCTCGTCTACTGTTTAATTTCATTAATCTTGATCATGCTTGTGATTTTTGCCATATCTGCTTTCCACGATATGATATAATACCACTTCCCACCTCGTTGTTTATAGAGCTACTATTGGTTTCTTATATTGGAGATAGTGCCTGTTAACAATAATTTTCTTAAATAAGTTTTATTTTGATTGCTTCAACTTCATTGTCACTCAGCTCTAGAAACAAAACTTTGACTATTTCCTTATGCGTTAGCGGGTCTTGTGTATGATTGTTACAAAGCAGAATAGGTCTTGGTCACAAAGAATTTGTCCATTTAATATAAAAAATTATGGTTTGTAGACTATTTATCTTTTAATACCGTTGATGAAGCGAAGTCATGCTCAATATGATCATTTCCTTTCTGTAGTGTCTTCTTTTGGTTTCGTTCACTCACGTGGGGTCCACGCTTCGTGCCTATCACGGGCCTGTTTGAGAAAGAGGTGAAAAAGCATATTCACGTATGTCGAGAAAAAACTCTTTTCACAGACTTACTTACTATGTATGCATGCCGTAAATCATTTTGGGAAAGCAACTTCTACCGCTAATCCAAACATGGATCACGTCTTTTTTTTTTTCTTTGAATTAATTTTTTCTTTCCCATTGGTCATTTTCCAGGTTGAAAAAGAGAGAATATGAATATATTTTCTCTCTAAATTCTATTTTCCTAACCATTAAACTTAGGGAGAAAAACATGTAAAAAAAAAAAATAGGGAGAAAATATGCGGAAATTTATTGTAATAATTCCCAAAAGACAAGCCTATTTTTTCTGGGCAGAAACGAAAGCGGAAAGGGGCCTCTCCATTTCCCGTACTGTCCACTTCCCTCCGCTTCCTTATTTAAACCATTAGATCGATTTTGACGGATGAGATTTAACATCCTCTAACAAGTAAAATGAAATATATAAAATACTTTAATAAACGCATAGTGATGTGAACTGCTTGCATTAAGTTTTAATGATTTAAATTTATTTACTTAAATTGTTTTTATTTAATATTATAACAATATTTTTATAAGATATTAAATCTCAGCCGCAAGAGAATCTAACGGCGTAAATAAAGAAGCGGAGAGGATTGGATAGTAAGAGAAATGGAGTGGCCTGTTTCAGAAAAGATACACCTATTTAAATATAAAATATACACTTGTCAAACTCACAAAAAGAATATGACAACTCTAAGTGCTTGTTTGGGATGGCTTATTTTTAACTCATAAGTACTTATAAATCGTGATTTACGGTATACGGGGTAAGTATGTGAGAGGAGTTTTATTTCGACTTGCGTAATAAGGACTTATTGCCCAAAAATAAGTGATGCCAAACACATAATTAATATAAGTGAAGAAAATCCCAAGTGCTTCCCGCAGAAGTACCAAAATTCAAATCCAACACCTCTAACAAGCTCCAAATTAGGCCATGATGACAGGCTATAGATTCAAAGGAAAAAAAATGGAAGTTGATATAGGCCTGATTTCATTTTTAGTTATTTCATTTAATTATGTTTAATTATTTTAAAGTCATATATAAGATTCTTGTTTTGATTTTATAATTTATCCAAAGATAAACGCAATACTTAATTTACTCCTTGTTATATAGAATACTATATATTACATACTATGTAAAAGATAAAAAAGTAAGGAGGTTAGAAATTGAAGAACAGAAAATGTTTTGAAAAGCATGTAATGGTTTGATTGTCATCCCTCGAACCTTACTGTTTTTAGTTATCCAGCCTTCTTTATGGCAGAAACGAAAAAGGAATGATGGAAAAATATATGTATGCATGCATAACATACGGTTTTTGACACCGTCAAGATTTTCTCATACAACAGTATATTTTATTCCTTCCAGAATAAGGATTTCTAATTAAAGAATAGGAAGTTTTAAGATTAATTTTACCATAAAATCGTTTCTATTTTTTGCCAACTAACAACATAAAAATAGACTTTTGTCCCCACGGGGGCCACCAAACGCTGGGGGATGATTCTTGTGATTGTTGAATACATGAAATTGATTATCCATGTAGAAAGATGGCTTTATTTTGTACAGGTCGAATCAACCTATGTTAGTATTTTCTCCTGAAGTGGAAAAACTGGAATTTGGATCTATGCAAATAAAACTTCATTGCTAATAGTGTCCCCAGGCGGGAGACAAAAACATAATTGAAAACGAAAGGAAAGAAAAACAAGACAAAAATGAAAAAGATGATGCATGGTTTCGTTTATAATAAACAAATTATCAATTTTATGACGCTTCACATGAAAAAAAACTAACATGAGAGAATAAATGTCAATTAAATCAAATTTGAATAATCAAAACTGAAATTGAAACTGCACTTACCTTCAATTTTCTTTTCTTAATTACAGAAGGGCATCTTCCCTTCTAGTCTTTCAACAACATTTATAAATTCCCAGTTAGACGTCTTGGCCCGATTAAGAATTTGTTATAAGTGTAAGCCTGGATTTGAATTTTGATATTTCAGCCGGATTCAATTAGAACTTTCCCATTCTTAATTCATCACACCCTTGATATGTCATTCTCTTTTTGAGCAAGCTAAGGGAGACCAATGCCATTCGAAACGTAGAGCGGGAAGGGTTTTTGTCTATCCCAACAAGTGTGCTTCGCGAGATTCAAACCCGTGTTCTCTTCCTAACTTGGTAGGACCGCTTACCACCTCTATCAACAGCTTGTTGGTTTGGCATGTCACTCTTAGTTATGAAATTTCATTCAACTCCCACGAAAGTTGAATGAAATTAAATTTTAAGTATGTTTGCACAGACGACCTTACTTTATTATCTCATTTACTGTTATACGAATTTCTACTTCCCTTTGCCAAATAATTTACACACACTCTCTTGGTAATGAGTTGATTTGGCAAGAAGAGAACCTCTCTTTGCAGGTGCAATCCAATAATACTTAGAAAGTGTATCGATATGTGTGATCTCTCATATCTACGTGTGAGACACAATGAAGTATGCAAAAACAAAAAAAATTTTAATATCACCATCAAAGAAATTAAATAATTAAATTAACTGACAGTCATGATCACAGTGATACAACATTCTTACAGCGCCAATAATTTATTTGGCATGCTTGTTTGGATCAGAAGCATATGCACACACAAAAACAACATAAAACAAGTTACCATAAAAACATTCACTAGTTTAACCCTTGAAACTTTCCAAAGGCAATGGAGGAATGCTCTGCTCATGTCTAAAAAAATTACTTGGATCCACCTCGGACTTCACCTTCACCAACCTTATAAAATTACCCACGAAGTACTTGAACCCCCAAGTGCTCGACCTCAAGAAGCTTGTCCCGTTGAACCGGTTCATCCCCAAGTCAAGGTCTCTATAATTGACATACGATTCTCTTGGAAAGCGTGTAGCGTAAGGAGCCATGAAGTCATAGAATCTCCTCACCCAATTCATATGCTTTTTCATGCTCTTTTCTCCATCATCAAACCACTGCGCTACATACTGCGTCGTGAAGAGCACCCCTTTTCTATGAGGGTATGGAATAGCGGATTCTGAGATTCTGGCCATCATTCCTCCGTATGGGAGCCAAATCATGAGTGGCTGATCAACTTGCAAAAACCTTTTCCATATGGAGTTCAAAGCAGTTTCAGGAATCGCTTGCCTCATGTAATCTACCTTGCTCTTCAAGTACGACTTGGTAGATATGGTGCGCTGGATAAGAATTTCTGTGGGTGTGGTGTTTGGAAAACCATCAATGTAAAGCACGGATTTGATCCAACTTGTTTCCAGACAATCTTTTCTGGTGAGGCCCAACTCTGGAAACTTCTCCTCCATCAACTGGACAAGCCTATCGGCCCTACCAAGGTAACGGCCAATATAAGAGGTTAGCACAGTTCTTTTGCCAGGAGTACTAGAATTTACCGCCGTCATTTGAACCCTAAAGAACACATCGTCATCAATGTTTGGTGCCACTTGCTGCCATTTATGGAGAATCTTGTTCGCACCTTGCTCTAAGGTTTTATTCACAGTAAAAACCGTCAGTACGGGTGGAACCCAAACAAGCTTGATTTGCCACGACAAAATAATCCCAAAGCTTCCACCTCCTCCACCTCTAATTGCCCAAAATAAGTCCTCCCCCATGGCTTCTCTGTCAAGAATCTTGCCGTTAGCATCCACTATTCGGGCATTGATGACGTTGTCAGCGGCAAGTCCATACTTCCTGTGCAGAGAGCCGTATCCGCCTCCTGTAATGTGACCACCAACGCCGACGCTCGGGCAAATACCCGCAGGGAAGGCATGGACTGGACTTTTCTCAGATATTCTGTAATAAACTTCTCCAAGATTGGCACCGGCTTCAACCCAAGCTGTGTTATGAGCTATATCAACCTGGATGGCACGGAGCTTGGCGAGATCTACGATCATGAATGGCTTCTCAATGAGAGAAGCAAAAGAAAGCCCTTCAAAATCATGACCTCCACTACGCACCCTCATGTGAATTTTGAGCTTTCTCGCACAAAGGACAGCAGCCTGAACATGAGAATCCTCTAATGGAGTGAATATAAATTCGGGTTTCGTCACTGAAGGCAGCAAGTACCTTAGATTTTGAGCTGTGGATTCAAGGACTGAAGTGAAAGAAGAATTATTTTGGGGAGTGAAAAACGTGGTGGAAAATGGGATTGGATTTTGAGAATTCGCCTCAAGACATTGAATGAAGAGTTCTGGAATATGGGCTGATGAAGTTGATGAAACCGAAAGTAACACAAACGCAGAAGCGAGCAATAATAGCGAACTTGGGGAACCCATGATTTTGGTATTTCACGTAATCGTGCTTTTTCAGTGCATAAAACAGCATGTTATGTCCGCTTATATACACAAATTCTGTACCAGATGACTGCGGTGATATCCGTGTAATTTATCTACGACTAAGTCATCTTTAGGACATACATCTTACGCGCGCGTTATTAGATCCACATTATAGACCAAGGTTCTCTTCTCATTTATTTGGTCGCGCGAACTGGTAGTACGCGGCCAGAAAAGAAATTTTTTTCGGCGTTTTTTTACTTGGTCTTTCCAAATACTTTCTTCTCGATATTATTGGATGATTATTCATTTCAACAGTTTCCTATATCCACACCTAAATGCATTTTTCCTTTTGGGATATAAAGCCCATTGACCAAAGATGTCATGGATATATAATTTTGAAAGTCAATGATTTTGACTTTTGTTATTTTTCTGTTTGGTTGACAAAAATCTTTAATCGTTTTGATAGCTGCACGCGACGTCTAAAGCCATTGACCAAACCAATTGTCTGACATAAAGCCATTGAAACAGTTGTTTCTACTGTTCAACATTTGGGTGGATGATGTATTCTCTTGCGGCTCAAATTTTAATCATTCTACGCTACAGAATACTAATAATAATAATAATGCTCGTCTACTGTTTAATTTCATTAATCTTGATCATGCTTGTGATTTTTGCCATATCTGCTTTCCACGATATGATATATATAATACCACTTCCCACCTCGTTGTTTATAGAGCTACTATTGGTTTCTTATATTGGAGATAGTGCCTGTTAACAATAATTTTCTTAAATAAGTTTTATTTTGATTGCTTCAACTTCATTGTCACTCAGCTCTAGAAACAAAACTTTGACTATTTCCTTATGCGTTAGCGGGTCTTGTGTATGATTGTTACAAAGCAGAATAGGTCTTGGTCACGAAGAATTTGTCCATTTAATATAAAAAATTATGGTTTGTAGACGATTTATCTTTTAATACCGTTGATGAAGCGAAGTCATGCTCAATATGATCATTTCCTTTCTGCAGTGTCTTCTTTTGGTTTCGTTCACTCACGTGGGGTCCACGCTTCGTGCCTATCACGGGCCTGTTTGAGAAAGAGGTGAAAAAGCATATTCACGTATGTCGAGACAAAACTCTTTTCACAAACTTATTTACTATGTATGCATGCCGTAAATCATTTTGGGAAAGCAACTTCTACCGCTAATCCAAACATGGATCATGTCTTTTGTTTTTCTTTGAATTAATTTTTTCTTTCCCATTGGTCATTTTCCAGGTTGAAAAAGAGAGAATATGAATATATTTTCTCTCTAAATTCTATTTTCCTAACCATTAAACTTAGGGAGAAAAACATGTAAAAAAAAAAAAGGGAGAAAATATGCTGAAATTTATTGTAATAATTCCCAAAAGACAAGCCTATTTTTTTTGGGCAGAAACGAAAGCGGAAAGGGGCCTCTCCATTTTCCTTACTGTGCACTTCCCTCCACTTCCTTATTTAAACCGTTAGATTGATTTTGACGGATGAGATTTACCTCGTGGCAATCTACGTGTCATTCTGTGTAAATTACCAATTTTATAAAACCCTCTGAAGTTTAAATAGTTGAAGATAACCCCTTGAATTTTGATTAGTTACAAATAACCCTCTTGTATTTCAAAATTTAAATTTAACTCTCTTAAAATTTTGATTTATAATATTAAATCTCATGTTGTAACTTTTATCATTTTAATATATTTAGTAAGTTTTTTTTGATATCAATTGTCAATTAAAATATTTTTCTTGTATGGCAAAAACTATAAGAATATTCCCCTAGATTAGATTAATGAAGTTGGTCGAGTTAATTAATATGATATGTATTTTCTAAAATACCATAACTAATCTTTTTTAATTCCCTCATTGCTTCTCCTTCTTGATTATTGTTAATGGAGCATCAATACGGATAAATTAAGAAAATATTAACAAATATATAAACTATATATTATATTTAGGATCAAGATTAATTCTACAAATATGTCTTATATTAAGAATCAAAGGAGTAATATTTAAAAAACACAAAAATAGAAATTTCATCATTTGCATAACATTTACTTACTTTTTTGGGATAATAGAGCTTTGACAGTATAAAAATGTCATTATTTGTGTTAAATATATTCTTAGGATGATTGATCATTAACAGTTTAAATATTAAATTTTTGTTAGAGGATAGCTTTGGCCCTCATTACTTTTTATTAGTAATGCATTAAGAGGTTCAACTTTTTTTTTATATTTCTCTAAATTTTATTCTTCTTGTTTTTGTCATACAAAATAACTATTTCAATGGATAAATAATAATATAAATATTAACAAATTTATTAAAAAGATAAAAGTTACTGCATGTAGTTTAATATTATAAATCAAAATTTTAAGAGAGTTAAATTTAAATTTTGAAATTCAGGGGGTTATTTATAAGTAAACAAAGTTTAGGGACCTGGTTATCTGCAACTGTTCAAAGTTTAGAGGGGTTTTATAAAATTGGTAATTTACATAGGATGCTACATGTTATATACCATAATCTGATGTGTCATTTTTCATTAAAAAAGATAACAGTTACTTAATGATAGGAGGTTAATAGTTAAAAGTAAAAGATCAGAGGGTTAAATTTAAGCTTTGAAATATTATAGGGTTATATGCGACTATGAAGATAGGCGTTGTCGGCTTTTATGCCATGGTAACTTCTTCAAAATTAAACCAATGATTGCAATATAGAGTGCAATCCTGGATCGTCTTTCGAAGAGTCTTTTATTAATTAGCTAGGAACTAAGTGCAATGATTGACATGAAATGATAACAAGAGAAAAATCAATCTTTTGAAATTACAACTATAAAGCAATGAAGGTAAAAGTCCTAAATTACAATATTTTTGGTATTTTTAGATATGATAGAATGGAAATAGGAATGTATGAAGTGAATCTCTTAAAAATGGCTTGCAATGGCAATCATAGTGAAAAAGATAATAATGGGAGTTCAATTTGCTACTTTAGTCAAAAATGCCCAAAAGACCATTTGAGCCAGCTTGAGTTAGTTTGATTAAGTACTTCCATACAGGGCAAAGTTTAACCCCTCTAACCGAAAGTCAATTCAAAACACTAGCAATTGCAATCAAAGTCCCTCAAAATATCAAACCTCAAACACCGTTCGATCTAGTGCATTAATCAATGATTATTTCTAGACTTAAAATATAATCATCTTCTTAAAACATTATTAGAAAACCACTTTGTATGCAATTCATGAAATCACAAAGTTTTCTAAAATACAAAACCTCATCAACCGATGAATCTAGTATCAAAAGAGAAGAACCCCTACTCTACTCTAGATATGCTATTAAGCACTCTTAGTGTGTGATTTAAATTAATTAATGCAATTGGTTCCAAAGTAATCCAAAATCAACTCAATATCCAAAAATGCCATGCAATATAATAGAGAATCAAGAAAATTACAATGAAACATATATATAACCACATATTGATGAGCACAAAATTTAATATCAATTAATCAAAATCACAAATTAATTCAAACAAAGATTTAACCAAAATCATAATCCTAACTAAACATTAAATCTACTAAAATTAAGAAAATCATAATTAAATAATTAGTAAAGTTAAAATCTGGAACTCCCTTTGTAGCACTTAAAACTCATGTTACCTTTATCATCTTCAAGAGTTGAAACTCCTAGCCACTCATGAAAACAACTTCACTGATCCCTTCCAAAATTCCATCCATTGAAGAAAACCAAATAAAGCAACAGATTAACACTGAATAATGGAAGATTAGTGGTTACAATTGGAACCAAAAACAGAACAGAGAATCCACTGCTTGGAGAATGAAAGAGCTCGCCAGAAATCACAGAGGAAGGACGAGATTGTGGCAGAGGTGATTTGACGGAAGGCGTGGAAGTGAGCAAGAAGGAGAAGCTGAGATGTATATTGTCAAGAAAACGGCAATGATCTCGCGACAGCTCCCCCTCTAAATTCCCGACTCTCAGCTCTGTTTCTCACGGCTCCCCACTTCTATTCTGATCTTTGACAGTTTTCAGCGATGGAGAGAGAAGCTAAGGTGATGGGAGCAACGGTGAAGTGAAGATGACGAGGTGGAGAATGACGGTGGAGGAAAACGAAGTTCGTCGAGTCTGGTTGCTGCACCTCCTCTGCTCAGTCTGGCAGCTGCTCCGTTTCAGGTGTTGGGGAAAGAAGACGATGGTGGAAGCAAGGTAGAATGTCGCCGGCGACAGTGAAGCTTGGCGGAAGGTTGCCGGAGACGATGGAGGCTTGGTGGAAGGTGGAGACAATGGGGGAAAGCAAGATGAAGGTTCGTGGCTTGCGGCGTTCTCCTCTGCTGTATCTAGATTCAATCCAAAGAGATGACCAAGTCGGGTCCAGCGTGGTGGATACGCGTTTTGACCAAGGGACTCAAGTGCAAATTCTGAAAGCTTTTATGAGGGACTTATCTGTCAATATTGGAAAATTTTGTGGGTTTAAATACAATTTTTAAAATTGTTGTGCCCTTTTTTTTTTTTAATTTGCCCTGATCCTTTCTTCATTTAGCTTGTAATTTCTAGAAATCCTGTGTTCTTTTCTGCAGTTCTTCCCAAATTGATCTGCAATTAAAATAAACTTAAAATGTAATATCTTATATTCTAAAAATTAATCAATTAAGGTAAATCATAAAATATATGACATTTTCCCCCTTTTTCAACCTTAATTTCATTTAAATACTTTTAATCACAATTAATCACAAAAGAGATATATTATAAGCTCAATTATCATGACAAAATCTCCAAATAAAATATAAAAATATATAATAAAATAGGGATTTGTCAGACTAACTCAAAGTTTAGGGCGTTTTTGTATAATTTAACCTAAACATTTAGATGTAGCCAGCTATGAATTTTGAATTTCAAAAGTTCTAGTGATTGTGTATTCCTCTCAAATTAATTCTCATTTACTGCTATTCTATTTTCCACGTTCCTTCAGGAAATAATTTACTCACTCTCTTAGTAATCAATTGATTTAGTAAGAAGAAAACTTCTCTTTGCAGGTAATCCAAGAATACTTAGAAAGTGTATTAATATGAATGATCACTTATATACTTGTGAGACGCTATGAAATGTGCAAAATCCTTTTATAATATCATCATTAAAATAATTAGCTAACCATAATAATTGACAATCATGATCACAATGATACAGCATTCTTACAACGCCAATAATTTATTTTTTTCTTTGTTTTCATATTTAGCTAATCCAAACGTGCAATATCTTTCTGTTTTTTTCTTTGGTTTCTTTGAATTATTTTTTATTTCCCATATGTCATGTTCCATGTACAAAAAGAGAGAATATGAATAAATTTTCTTTCTAAATTATATTTTTCCTAAAAATTAAATTTAGGGAGAAAAATATGTAAAAAAATAATATATAGGTAGAAAATATTTTTAAATTTAATGTAATATTTCCCAAGATACACCTACTTTTTTTTTTTTGCCTAAAATCGAAAGCAGAAAGGGGGCCTCTCCATTTCCTTTACCATCCACTTCCCTCTACTTCCTTATTTAAACCGTTAGATTAAATCTGACGATTGAGATTTAAAATCCTATAAAAAGTAAAAAAGAATATATAAAATACTTTAATAAAAGTATAAATATATGGACTATTTAAATTAAATTTTAATGATTTAAATTTATTTATTTAAATTTTTTGTTATTTAATATTATAAAAATATTTTTATAAGATATTAAATATCAACCACAAGAGAATTTAACTGTGTAAATAAAGAAATGGAGAGAATTGAACGATAAGGGAAATGGAGAGACCTGTTTCACAAATGATAAACCTATTTAATTATAAAATATACACTTGTCAAACTCACACAGAGAATATGACAACTAAGTGAAAAAATCCAAAGTGCATCCCACAGAAGTATCAAAATTTAAATTCAAGCCTATACTTTTAACAAACTCCTAATTAGGCCAAGAAGACAAGTTATAGTTTTTTTAAAAAATGAAAGTCGACATAGGCCTGATTTCATTTTTAATTATATCATTTAATTATCTTTAATTATTTTAAATTCATATATAAGATTTTTATTTTGATTTTATAATTTATCCAAAGATAAACCTAATACTTAATTTACTCCTTGTTGTATAGAATACTATCTATTACGTACTATGTAAGAGATAAAAAAGTAAAGAGGTTAGAAATTGAAGAACAGAAAAATTTTTATGAAGCATGTAATGGTTTAATTTTCATTTCTCGAATTTTACTTTTTTTTGGTTATCCAGCCTTTTTGTGGTAGAAACGAAACAGGAATGATGGAAAAATATATGTATGCATGCATGCATCACATACGATTTTTCGTTGGAAAAAAAAACATACTATTTTTCACACCATCAAGATTTTCTCATACAGCAGTATATTTTATTCCTTTTAGAATAAGGATTTTTAATTAAAGATTAGGAAGTTTTAAGATTAGTTTTACCATAAGTTGTTCCTATTTTTGGCCAATTAAAATCACAAAAATAGACTTTTGTCCCCTTGGGGGGCACAGAACGCGGGGATGATTCTTGTGATTGATAAATACATGAAATTGATTAGCCAAGTAGAAAGATGGCTTTATTTTGTGCAAGTCGAATCAACCTATGTTAATATTTTCTTCTGAAGTGGAACACTTGAATTTGGATCTATGCAAATAAAACTTCATTGCTAATAGTGTCCTCAGGCGGGAGACAAAAATATAATTGAAAACGAAAGAAAAGAAAAGAAAAGATAAAAATGAAAAAGAAGATGCACGGTTTCATTTATAATAAATAAATTATCAATTTTATGACCCTTCACATGAAAAAAAATTATGAAGAAATATGATTGTATGATTGTTACAAAGCAGAATAGGTCTTGGTCACAAAGAATTTGTCCATTTAATATAAAAAATTATGGTTTGTAGACGATTTATCTCTTAATACCGTTGATGAAGCGAAGTCATGCTCAATATGATCATTTCCTTTCTGTAAACTCGTTTATTTTTTTTTTTCCTTCTCTTCCGCCTGGCGCGCATAGGTTTGGAGTGTCTTCTTTTGTTTTGTTCACTCACGTGGGGTCCACGCTTCGTGCCTATCACGGGCCTGTTTGAGAAAGAGGTGAAAAAGCATATTCACGTATGTCGAGAAAAAACTCTTTTCACAGACTTACTTACTATGTATGCATGCCGTAAATCATTTTGGGAAAGCAACTTCTACCGCTAATCAAAACATGGATCACGTCTTTTTTTTTCTTTGAATTAATTTTTTCTTTCCCATTGGTCATTTTCCAGGTTGAAAAAGAGAGAATATGAATATATTTTCTCTCTAAATTCTATTTTCCTAACCATTAAACTTAGGGAGAAAAACATGTAAAAAAAAAAAAAATAGGGAGAAAATATGCGGAAATTTATTGTAATAATTCCCAAAAGACAAGCCTATTTTTTCTGGGCAGAAACGAAAGCGGAAAGGGGCCTCTCCATTTCCCGTACTGTCCACTTCCCTCCGCTTCCTTATTTAAACCATTAGATCGATTTTGACGGATGAGATTTAACATCCTCTAACAAGTAAAATGAAATATATAAAATACTTTAATAAACGCATAGTGATGTGAACTGCTTGCATTAAGTTTTAATGATTTAAATTTATTTACTTAAATTGTTTTTATTTAATATTATAACAATATTTTTATAAGATATTAAATCTCAGCTGCAAGAGAATCTAACGGCGTAAATAAAGAAGCGGAGAGGATTGGATAGTAAGAGAAATGGAGTGGCCTGTTTCAGAAAAGATACACCTATTTAAATATAAAATATACACTTGTCAAACTCACAAAAAGAATATGACAACTCTAAGTGCTTGTTTGGGATGACTTATTTTTAACTCATAAGTACTTATAAATCGTGATTTACGGTATACGGGGTAAGTATGTGAGAGGAGTTTTATTTCGACTTGCGTAATAAGGACTTATTGCCCAAAAATAAGTGATGCCAAACACATAATTAATATAAGTGAAGAAAATCCCAAGTGCTTCCCGCAGAAGTACCAAAATTCAAATCCAACACCTCTAACAAGCTCCAAATTAGGCCATGATGACAGGCTATAGATTCAAAGGAAAAAAAATGGAAGTTGATATAGGCCTGATTTCATTTTTAGTTATTTCATTTAATTATGTTTAATTATTTTAAAGTCATATATAAGATTCTTGTTTTGATTTTATAATTTATCCAAAGATAAACGCAATACTTAATTTACTCCTTGTTATATAGAATACTATATATTGCATACTATGTAAAAGATAAAAAAGTAAGGAGGTTAGAAATTGAAGAACAGAAAATGTTTTGAAAAGCATGTAATGGTTTGATTGTCATCCCTCGAACCTTACTGTTTTTAGTTATCCAGCCTTCTTTATGGCAGAAACGAAAAAGGAATGATGGAAAAATATATGTATGCATGCATAACATACGGTTTTTGACACCGTCAAGATTTTCTCATACAACAGTATATTTTATTCCTTCCAGAATAAGGATTTCTAATTAAAGAATAGGAAGTTTTAAGATTAATTTTACCATAA
This sequence comes from Inga laurina, assembly GCA_963855925.1. Lineage (NCBI taxonomy): Eukaryota > Viridiplantae > Streptophyta > Magnoliopsida > Fabales > Fabaceae > Inga > Inga laurina. The sequence continues at coordinate 75,621,513 of OY979701.1, read as the reverse complement.
AATCGTTTCTATTTTTTGCCAACTAACAACATAAAAATAGACTTTTGTCCCCACGGGGGCCACCAAACGCTGGGGGATGATTCTTGTGATTGTTGAATACATGAAATTGATTATCCATGTAGAAAGATGGCTTTATTTTGTACAGGTCGAATCAACCTATGTTAGTATTTTCTCCTGAAGTGGAAAAACTGGAATTTGGATCTATGCAAATAAAACTTCATTGCTAATAGTGTCCCCAGGCGGGAGACAAAAACATAATTGAAAACGAAAGGAAAGAAAAACAAGACAAAAATGAAAAAGATGATGCATGGTTTCGTTTATAATAAACAAATTATCAATTTTATGACGCTTCACATGAAAAAAAACTAACATGAGAGAATAAATGTCAATTAAATCAAATTTGAATAATCAAAACTGAAATTGAAACTGCACTTACCTTCAATTTTCTTTTCTTAATTACAGAAGGGCATCTTCCCTTCTAGTCTTTCAACAACATTTATAAATTCCCAGTTAGACGTCTTGGCCCGATTAAGAATTTGTTATAAGTGTAAGCCTGGATTTGAATTTTGATATTTCAGCCGGATTCAATTAGAACTTTCCCATTCTTAATTCATCACACCCTTGATATGTCATTCTCTTTTTGAGCAAGCTAAGGGAGACCAATGCCATTCGAAACGTAGAGCGGGAAGGGTTTTTGTCTATCCCAACAAGTGTGCTTCGCGAGATTCAAACCCGTGTTCTCTTCCTAACTTGGTAGGACCGCTTACCACCTCTATCAACAGCTTGTTGGTTTGGCATGTCACTCTTAGTTATGAAATTTCATTCAACTCCCACGAAAGTTGAATGAAATTAAATTTTAAGTATGTTTGCACAGACGACCTTACTTTATTATCTCATTTACTGTTATACGAATTTCTACTTCCCTTTGCCAAATAATTTACACACACTCTCTTGGTAATGAGTTGATTTGGCAAGAAGAGAACCTCTCTTTGCAGGTGCAATCCAATAATACTTAGAAAGTGTATCGATATGTGTGATCTCTCATATCTACGTGTGAGACACAATGAAGTATGCAAAAACAAAAAAAAATTTTAATATCACCATCAAAGAAATTAAATAATTAAATTAACTGACAGTCATGATCACAGTGATACAACATTCTTACAGCGCCAATAATTTATTTGGCATGCTTGTTTGGATCAGAAGCATATGCACACACAAAAACAACATAAAACAAGTTACCATAAAAACATTCACTAGTTTAACCCTTGAAACTTTCCAAAGGCAATGGAGGAATGCTCTGCTCATGTCTAAAAAAATTACTTGGATCCGCCTTGGACTTCACCTTCACCAACCTTATAAAATTACCCACGAAGTACTTGAACCCCCAAGTGCTCGACCTCAAGAAGCTTGTCCCGTTGAACCGGTTCATCCCCAAGTCAAGGTCTCTATAATTGACATACGATTCTCTTGGAAAGCGTGTAGCGTAAGGAGCCATGAAGTCATAGAATCTCCTCACCCAATTCATATGCTTTTTCATGCTCTTTTCTCCATCATCAAACCACTGCGCTACATACTGCGTCGTGAAGAGCACCCCTTTTCTATGAGGGTATGGAATAGCGGATTCTGAGATTCTGGCCATCATTCCTCCGTATGGGAGCCAAATCATGAGTGGCTGATCAACTTGCAAAAACCTTTTCCATATGGAGTTCAAAGCAGTTTCAGGAATCGCTTGCCTCATGTAATCTACCTTGCTCTTCAAGTACGACTTGGTAGATATGGTGCGCTGGATAAGAATTTCTGTGGGTGTGGTGTTTGGAAAACCATCAATGTAAAGCACGGATTTGATCCAACTTGTTTCCAGACAATCTTTTCTGGTGAGGCCCAACTCTGGAAACTTCTCCTCCATCAACTGGACAAGCCTATCGGCCCTACCAAGGTAACGGCCAATATAAGAGGTTAGCACAGTTCTTTTGCCAGGAGTACTAGAATTTACCGCCGTCATTTGAACCCTAAAGAACACATCGTCATCAATGTTTGGTGCCACTTGCTGCCATTTATGGAGAATCTTGTTCGCACCTTGCTCTAAGGTTTTATTCACAGTAAAAACCGTCAGTACGGGTGGAACCCAAACAAGCTTGATTTGCCACGACAAAATAATCCCAAAGCTTCCACCTCCTCCACCTCTAATTGCCCAAAATAAGTCCTCCCCCATGGCTTCTCTGTCAAGAATCTTGCCGTTAGCATCCACTATTCGGGCATTGATGACGTTGTCAGCGGCAAGTCCATACTTCCTGTGCAGAGAGCCGTATCCGCCTCCTGTAATGTGACCACCAACGCCGACGCTCGGGCAAATACCCGCAGGGAAGGCATGGACTGGACTTTTCTCAGATATTCTGTAATAAACTTCTCCAAGATTGGCACCGGCTTCAACCCAAGCTGTGTTATGAGCTATATCAACCTGGATGGCACGGAGCTTGGCGAGATCTACGATCATGAATGGCTTCTCAATGAGAGAAGCAAAAGAAAGCCCTTCAAAATCATGACCTCCACTACGCACCCTCATGTGAATTTTGAGCTTTCTCGCACAAAGGACAGCAGCCTGAACATGAGAATCCTCTAATGGAGTGAATATAAATTCGGGTTTCGTCACTGAAGGCAGCAAGTACCTTAGATTTTGAGCTGTGGATTCAAGGACTGAAGTGAAAGAAGAATTATTTTGGGGAGTGAAAAACGTGGTGGAAAATGGGATTGGATTTTGAGAATTCGCCTCAAGACATTGAGTGAAGAGTTCTGGAATGTGGGCTGATGAAGTTGATGAAACCGAAAGTAACACAAACGCAGAAGCGAGCAATAATAGCGAACTTGGGGAACCCATGATTTTGGTATTTCACGTAATCGTGCTTTTTCAGTGCATAAAACAGCATGTTATGTCCGCTTATATACACAAATTCTGTACCAGATGACTGCGGGGATATCCGTGTAATTTATCTACGACTAAGTCATCTTTAGGACATACATCTTACGCGCGCGTTATTAGATCCACATTATAGACCAAGGTTCTCTTCTCATTTATTGGGTCGCGCGAACTGGTATTACGCGGCCAGAAAAGAAATTGTTTTCGGCGTTTTTTTACTTGGTCTTTCCAAATACTTTCTTCTCGATATTATTGGATGATTATTCATTTCAACAGTTTCCTATATCCACACCTAAATGCATTTTTCCTTTTGGGATATAAAGCCCATTGACCAAAGATGTCATGGATATATAATTTTGAAAGTCAATGATTTTGACTTTTGTTATTTTTCTGTTTGGTTGACAAAAATCTTTAATCGTTTTGATAGCTGCACGCGACGTCTAAAGCCATTGACCAAACCAATTGTCTGACATAAAGCCATTGAAACAGTTGTTTCTACTGTTCAACATTTGGGTGGATGATGTATACTGTTGCGGCTCAAATCTTAATCATTCTACGCTACAGAATACTAATAATAATAATAATAATAATAATAACGCTCGTCTACTGTTTAATTTCATTAATCTTGATCATGCTTGTGATTTTTGCCATATCTGCTTTCCACGATATGATATAATACCACTTCCCACCTCGTTGTTTATAGAGCTACTATTGGTTTCTTATATTGGAGATAGTGCCTGTTAACAATAATTTTCTTAAATAAGTTTTATTTTGATTGCTTCAACTTCATTGTCACTCAGCTCTAGAAACAAAACTTTGACTATTTCCTTATGCGTTAGCGGGTCTTGTGTATGATTGTTACAAAGCAGAATAGGTCTTGGTCACAAAGAATTTGTCCATTTAATATAAAAAATTATGGTTTGTAGACTATTTATCTTTTAATACCGTTGATGAAGCGAAGTCATGCTCAATATGATCATTTCCTTTCTGTAGTGTCTTCTTTTGGTTTCGTTCACTCACGTGGGGTCCACGCTTCGTGCCTATCACGGGCCTGTTTGAGAAAGAGGTGAAAAAGCATATTCACGTATGTCGAGAAAAAACTCTTTTCACAGACTTACTTACTATGTATGCATGCCGTAAATCATTTTGGGAAAGCAACTTCTACCGCTAATCCAAACATGGATCACGTCTTTTTTTTTTTTTCTTTGAATTAATTTTTTCTTTCCCATTGGTCATTTTCCAGGTTGAAAAAGAGAGAATATGAATATATTTTCTCTCTAAATTCTATTTTCCTAACCATTAAACTTAGGGAGAAAAACATGTAAAAAAAAAAATAGGGAGAAAATATGCGGAAATTTATTGTAATAATTCCCAAAAGACAAGCCTATTTTTTCTGGGCAGAAACGAAAGCGGAAAGGGGCCTCTCCATTTCCCGTACTGTCCACTTCCCTCCGCTTCCTTATTTAAACCATTAGATCGATTTTGACGGATGAGATTTAACATCCTCTAACAAGTAAAATGAAATATATAAAATACTTTAATAAACGCATAGTGATGTGAACTGCTTGCATTAAGTTTTAATGATTTAAATTTATTTACTTAAATTGTTTTTATTTAATATTATAACAATATTTTTATAAGATATTAAATCTCAGCCGCAAGAGAATCTAACGGCGTAAATAAAGAAGCGGAGAGGATTGGATAGTAAGAGAAATGGAGTGGCCTGTTTCAGAAAAGATACACCTATTTAAATATAAAATATACACTTGTCAAACTCACAAAAAGAATATGACAACTCTAAGTGCTTGTTTGGGATGGCTTATTTTTAACTCATAAGTACTTATAAATCGTGATTTACGGTATACGGGGTAAGTATGTGAGAGGAGTTTTATTTCGACTTGCGTAATAAGGACTTATTGCCCAAAAATAAGTGATGCCAAACACATAATTAATATAAGTGAAGAAAATCCCAAGTGCTTCCCGCAGAAGTACCAAAATTCAAATCCAACACCTCTAACAAGCTCCAAATTAGGCCATGATGACAGGCTATAGATTCAAAGGAAAAAAAATGGAAGTTGATATAGGCCTGATTTCATTTTTAGTTATTTCATTTAATTATGTTTAATTATTTTAAAGTCATATATAAGATTCTTGTTTTGATTTTATAATTTATCCAAAGATAAACGCAATACTTAATTTACTCCTTGTTATATAGAATACTATATATTACATACTATGTAAAAGATAAAAAAGTAAGGAGGTTAGAAATTGAAGAACAGAAAATGTTTTGAAAAGCATGTAATGGTTTGATTGTCATCCCTCGAACCTTACTGTTTTTAGTTATCCAGCCTTCTTTATGGCAGAAACGAAAAAGGAATGATGGAAAAATATATGTATGCATGCATAACATACGGTTTTTGACACCGTCAAGATTTTCTCATACAACAGTATATTTTATTCCTTCCAGAATAAGGATTTCTAATTAAAGAATAGGAAGTTTTAAGATTAATTTTACCATAAAATCGTTTCTATTTTTTGCCAACTAACAACATAAAAATAGACTTTTGTCCCCACGGGGGCCACCAAACGCTGGGGGATGATTCTTGTGATTGTTGAATACATGAAATTGATTATCCATGTAGAAAGATGGCTTTATTTTGTACAGGTCGAATCAACCTATGTTAGTATTTTCTCCTGAAGTGGAAAAACTGGAATTTGGATCTATGCAAATAAAACTTCATTGCTAATAGTGTCCCCAGGCGGGAGACAAAAACATAATTGAAAACGAAAGGAAAGAAAAACAAGACAAAAATGAAAAAGATGATGCATGGTTTCGTTTATAATAAACAAATTATCAATTTTATGACGCTTCACATGAAAAAAAACTAACATGAGAGAATAAATGTCAATTAAATCAAATTTGAATAATCAAAACTGAAATTGAAACTGCACTTACCTTCAATTTTCTTTTCTTAATTACAGAAGGGCATCTTCCCTTCTAGTCTTTCAACAACATTTATAAATTCCCAGTTAGACGTCTTGGCCCGATTAAGAATTTGTTATAAGTGTAAGCCTGGATTTGAATTTTGATATTTCAGCCGGATTCAATTAGAACTTTCCCATTCTTAATTCATCACACCCTTGATATGTCATTCTCTTTTTGAGCAAGCTAAGGGAGACCAATGCCATTCGAAACGTAGAGCGGGAAGGGTTTTTGTCTATCCCAACAAGTGTGCTTCGCGAGATTCAAACCCGTGTTCTCTTCCTAACTTGGTAGGACTGCTTACCACCTCTATCAACAGCTTGTTGGTTTGGCATGTCACTCTTAGTTATGAAATTTCATTCAACTCCCACGAAAGTTGAATGAAATTAAATTTTAAGTATGTTTGCACAGACGACCTTACTTTATTATCTCATTTACTGTTATACGAATTTCTACTTCCCTTTGCCAAATAATTTACACACACTCTCTTGGTAATGAGTTGATTTGGCAAGAAGAGAACCTCTCTTTGCAGGTGCAATCCAATAATACTTAGAAAGTGTATCGATATGTGTGATCTCTCATATCTACGTGTGAGACACAATGAAGTATGCAAAAACAAAAAAAAATTTAATATCACCATCAAAGAAATTAAATAATTAAATTAACTGACAGTCATGATCACAGTGATACAACATTCTTACAGCGCCAATAATTTATTTGGCATGCTTGTTTGGATCAGAAGCATATGCACACACAAAAACAACATAAAACAAGTTACCATAAAAACATTCACTAGTTTAACCCTTGAAACTTTCCAAAGGCAATGGAGGAATGCTCTGCTCATGTCTAAAAAAATTACTTGGATCCGCCTCGGACTTCACCTTCACCAACCTTATAAAATTACCCACGAAGTACTTGAACCCCCAAGTGCTCGACCTCAAGAAGCTTGTCCCGTTGAACCGGTTCATCCCCAAGTCAAGGTCTCTATAATTGACATACGATTCTCTTGGAAAGCGTGTAGCGTAAGGAGCCATGAAGTCATAGAATCTCCTCACCCAATTCATATGCTTTTTCATGCTCTTTTCTCCATCATCAAACCACTGCGCTACATACTGCGTCGTGAAGAGCACCCCTTTTCTATGAGGGTATGGAATAGCGGATTCTGAGATTCTGGCCATCATTCCTCCGTATGGGAGCCAAATCATGAGTGGCTGATCAACTTGCAAAAACCTTTTCCATATGGAGTTCAAAGCAGTTTCAGGAATCGCTTGCCTCATGTAATCTACCTTGCTCTTCAAGTACGACTTGGTAGATATGGTGCGCTGGATAAGAATTTCTGTGGGTGTGGTGTTTGGAAAACCATCAATGTAAAGCACGGATTTGATCCAACTTGTTTCCAGACAATCTTTTCTGGTGAGGCCCAACTCTGGAAACTTCTCCTCCATCAACTGGACAAGCCTATCGGCCCTACCAAGGTAACGGCCAATATAAGAGGTTAGCACAGTTCTTTTGCCAGGAGTACTAGAATTTACCGCCGTCATTTGAACCCTAAAGAACACATCGTCATCAATGTTTGGTGCCACTTGCTGCCATTTATGGAGAATCTTGTTCGCACCTTGCTCTAAGGTTTTATTCACAGTAAAAACCGTCAGTACGGGTGGAACCCAAACAAGCTTGATTTGCCACGACAAAATAATCCCAAAGCTTCCACCTCCTCCACCTCTAATTGCCCAAAATAAGTCCTCCCCCATGGCTTCTCTGTCAAGAATCTTGCCGTTAGCATCCACTATTCGGGCATTGATGACGTTGTCAGCGGCAAGTCCATACTTCCTGTGCAGAGAGCCGTATCCGCCTCCTGTAATGTGACCACCAACGCCGACGCTCGGGCAAATACCCGCAGGGAAGGCATGGACTGGACTTTTCTCAGATATTCTGTAATAAACTTCTCCAAGATTGGCACCGGCTTCAACCCAAGCTGTGTTATGAGCTATATCAACCTGGATGGCACGGAGCTTGGCGAGATCTACGATCATGAATGGCTTCTCAATGAGAGAAGCAAAAGAAAGCCCTTCAAAATCATGACCTCCACTACGCACCCTCATGTGAATTTTGAGCTTTCTCGCACAAAGGACAGCAGCCTGAACATGAGAATCCTCTAATGGAGTGAATATAAATTCGGGTTTCGTCACTGAAGGCAGCAAGTACCTTAGATTTTGAGCTGTGGATTCAAGGACTGAAGTGAAAGAAGAATTATTTTGGGGAGTGAAAAACGTGGTGGAAAATGGGATTGGATTTTGAGAATTCGCCTCAAGACATTGAGTGAAGAGTTCTGGAATGTGGGCTGATGAAGTTGATGAAACCGAAAGTAACACAAACGCAGAAGCGAGCAATAATAGCGAACTTGGGGAACCCATGATTTTGGTATTTCACGTAATCGTGCTTTTTCAGTGCATAAAACAGCATGTTATGTCCGCTTATATACACAAATTCTGTACCAGATGACTGCGGGGATATCCGTGTAATTTATCTACGACTAAGTCATCTTTAGGACATACATCTTACGCGCGCGTTATTAGATCCACATTATAGACCAAGGTTCTCTTCTCATTTATTGGGTCGCGCGAACTGGTATTACGCGGCCAGAAAAGAAATTGTTTTCGGCGTTTTTTTACTTGGTCTTTCCAAATACTTTCTTCTCGATATTATTGGATGATTATTCATTTCAACAGTTTCCTATATCCACACCTAAATGCATTTTTCCTTTTGGGATATAAAGCCCATTGACCAAAGATGTCATGGATATATAATTTTGAAAGTCAATGATTTTGACTTTTGTTATTTTTCTGTTTGGTTGACAAAAATCTTTAATCGTTTTGATAGCTGCACGCGACGTCTAAAGCCATTGACCAAACCAATTGTCTGACATAAAGCCATTGAAACAGTTGTTTCTACTGTTCAACATTTGGGTGGATGATGTATACTGTTGCGGCTCAAATCTTAATCATTCTACGCTACAGAATACTAATAATAATAATAATAACGCTCGTCTACTGTTTAATTTCATTAATCTTGATCATGCTTGTGATTTTTGCCATATCTGCTTTCCACGATATGATATAATACCACTTCCCACCTCGTTGTTTATAGAGCTACTATTGGTTTCTTATATTGGAGATAGTGCCTGTTAACAATAATTTTCTTAAATAAGTTTTATTTTGATTGCTTCAACTTCATTGTCACTCAGCTCTAGAAACAAAACTTTGACTATTTCCTTATGCGTTAGCGGGTCTTGTGTATGATTGTTACAAAGCAGAATAGGTCTTGGTCACAAAGAATTTGTCCATTTAATATAAAAAATTATGGTTTGTAGACTATTTATCTTTTAATACCGTTGATGAAGCGAAGTCATGCTCAATATGATCATTTCCTTTCTGTAGTGTCTTCTTTTGGTTTCGTTCACTCACGTGGGGTCCACGCTTCGTGCCTATCACGGGCCTGTTTGAGAAAGAGGTGAAAAAGCATATTCACGTATGTCGAGAAAAAACTCTTTTCACAGACTTACTTACTATGTATGCATGCCGTAAATCATTTTGGGAAAGCAACTTCTACCGCTAATCCAAACATGGATCACGTCTTTTTTTTTTCTTTGAATTAATTTTTTCTTTCCCATTGGTCATTTTCCAGGTTGAAAAAGAGAGAATATGAATATATTTTCTCTCTAAATTCTATTTTCCTAACCATTAAACTTAGGGAGAAAAACATGTAAAAAAAAAAATAGGGAGAAAATATGCGGAAATTTATTGTAATAATTCCCAAAAGACAAGCCTATTTTTTCTGGGCAGAAACGAAAGCGGAAAGGGGCCTCTCCATTTCCCGTACTGTCCACTTCCCTCCGCTTCCTTATTTAAACCATTAGATCGATTTTGACGGATGAGATTTAACATCCTCTAACAAGTAAAATGAAATATATAAAATACTTTAATAAACGCATAGTGATGTGAACTGCTTGCATTAAGTTTTAATGATTTAAATTTATTTACTTAAATTGTTTTTATTTAATATTATAACAATATTTTTATAAGATATTAAATCTCAGCCGCAAGAGAATCTAACGGCGTAAATAAAGAAGCGGAGAGGATTGGATAGTAAGAGAAATGGAGTGGCCTGTTTCAGAAAAGATACACCTATTTAAATATAAAATATACACTTGTCAAACTCACAAAAAGAATATGACAACTCTAAGTGCTTGTTTGGGATGGCTTATTTTTAACTCATAAGTACTTATAAATCGTGATTTACGGTATACGGGGTAAGTATGTGAGAGGAGTTTTATTTCGACTTGCGTAATAAGGACTTATTGCCCAAAAATAAGTGATGCCAAACACATAATTAATATAAGTGAAGAAAATCCCAAGTGCTTCCCGCAGAAGTACCAAAATTCAAATCCAACACCTCTAACAAGCTCCAAATTAGGCCATGATGACAGGCTATAGATTCAAAGGAAAAAAAATGGAAGTTGATATAGGCCTGATTTCATTTTTAGTTATTTCATTTAATTATGTTTAATTATTTTAAAGTCATATATAAGATTCTTGTTTTGATTTTATAATTTATCCAAAGATAAACGCAATACTTAATTTACTCCTTGTTATATAGAATACTATATATTACATACTATGTAAAAGATAAAAAAGTAAGGAGGTTAGAAATTGAAGAACAGAAAATGTTTTGAAAAGCATGTAATGGTTTGATTGTCATCCCTCGAACCTTACTGTTTTTAGTTATCCAGCCTTCTTTATGGCAGAAACGAAAAAGGAATGATGGAAAAATATATGTATGCATGCATAACATACGGTTTTTGACACCGTCAAGATTTTCTCATACAACAGTATATTTTATTCCTTCCAGAATAAGGATTTCTAATTAAAGAATAGGAAGTTTTAAGATTAATTTTACCATAAAATCGTTTCTATTTTTTGCCAACTAACAACATAAAAATAGACTTTTGTCCCCACGGGGGCCACCAAACGCTGGGGGATGATTCTTGTGATTGTTGAATACATGAAATTGATTATCCATGTAGAAAGATGGCTTTATTTTGTACAGGTCGAATCAACCTATGTTAGTATTTTCTCCTGAAGTGGAAAAACTGGAATTTGGATCTATGCAAATAAAACTTCATTGCTAATAGTGTCCCCAGGCGGGAGACAAAAACATAATTGAAAACGAAAGGAAAGAAAAACAAGACAAAAATGAAAAAGATGATGCATGGTTTCGTTTATAATAAACAAATTATCAATTTTATGACGCTTCACATGAAAAAAAACTAACATGAGAGAATAAATGTCAATTAAATCAAATTTGAATAATCAAAACTGAAATTGAAACTGCACTTACCTTCAATTTTCTTTTCTTAATTACAGAAGGGCATCTTCCCTTCTAGTCTTTCAACAACATTTATAAATTCCCAGTTAGACGTCTTGGCCCGATTAAGAATTTGTTATAAGTGTAAGCCTGGATTTGAATTTTGATATTTCAGCCGGATTCAATTAGAACTTTCCCATTCTTAATTCATCACACCCTTGATATGTCATTCTCTTTTTGAGCAAGCTAAGGGAGACCAATGCCATTCGAAACGTAGAGCGGGAAGGGTTTTTGTCTATCCCAACAAGTGTGCTTCGCGAGATTCAAACCCGTGTTCTCTTCCTAACTTGGTAGGACTGCTTACCACCTCTATCAACAGCTTGTTGGTTTGGCATGTCACTCTTAGTTATGAAATTTCATTCAACTCCCACGAAAGTTGAATGAAATTAAATTTTAAGTATGTTTGCACAGACGACCTTACTTTATTATCTCATTTACTGTTATACGAATTTCTACTTCCCTTTGCCAAATAATTTACACACACTCTCTTGGTAATGAGTTGATTTGGCAAGAAGAGAACCTCTCTTTGCAGGTGCAATCCAATAATACTTAGAAAGTGTATCGATATGTGTGATCTCTCATATCTACGTGTGAGACACAATGAAGTATGCAAAAACAAAAAAAAATTTAATATCACCATCAAAGAAATTAAATAATTAAATTAACTGACAGTCATGATCACAGTGATACAACATTCTTACAGCGCCAATAATTTATTTGGCATGCTTGTTTGGATCAGAAGCATATGCACACACAAAAACAACATAAAACAAGTTACCATAAAAACATTCACTAGTTTAACCCTTGAAACTTTCCAAAGGCAATGGAGGAATGCTCTGCTCATGTCTAAAAAAATTACTTGGATCCGCCTCGGACTTCACCTTCACCAACCTTATAAAATTACCCACGAAGTACTTGAACCCCCAAGTGCTCGACCTCAAGAAGCTTGTCCCGTTGAACCGGTTCATCCCCAAGTCAAGGTCTCTATAATTGACATACGATTCTCTTGGAAAGCGTGTAGCGTAAGGAGCCATGAAGTCATAGAATCTCCTCACCCAATTCATATGCTTTTTCATGCTCTTTTCTCCATCATCAAACCACTGCGCTACATACTGCGTCGTGAAGAGCACCCCTTTTCTATGAGGGTATGGAATAGCGGATTCTGAGATTCTGGCCATCATTCCTCCGTATGGGAGCCAAATCATGAGTGGCTGATCAACTTGCAAAAACCTTTTCCATATGGAGTTCAAAGCAGTTTCAGGAATCGCTTGCCTCATGTAATCTACCTTGCTCTTCAAGTACGACTTGGTAGATATGGTGCGCTGGATAAGAATTTCTGTGGGTGTGGTGTTTGGAAAACCATCAATGTAAAGCACGGATTTGATCCAACTTGTTTCCAGACAATCTTTTCTGGTGAGGCCCAACTCTGGAAACTTCTCCTCCATCAACTGGACAAGCCTATCGGCCCTACCAAGGTAACGGCCAATATAAGAGGTTAGCACAGTTCTTTTGCCAGGAGTACTAGAATTTACCGCCGTCATTTGAACCCTAAAGAACACATCGTCATCAATGTTTGGTGCCACTTGCTGCCATTTATGGAGAATCTTGTTCGCACCTTGCTCTAAGGTTTTATTCACAGTAAAAACCGTCAGTACGGGTGGAACCCAAACAAGCTTGATTTGCCACGACAAAATAATCCCAAAGCTTCCACCTCCTCCACCTCTAATTGCCCAAAATAAGTCCTCCCCCATGGCTTCTCTGTCAAGAATCTTGCCGTTAGCATCCACTATTCGGGCATTGATGACGTTGTCAGCGGCAAGTCCATACTTCCTGTGCAGAGAGCCGTATCCGCCTCCTGTAATGTGACCACCAACGCCGACGCTCGGGCAAATACCCGCAGGGAAGGCATGGACTGGACTTTTCTCAGATATTCTGTAATAAACTTCTCCAAGATTGGCACCGGCTTCAACCCAAGCTGTGTTATGAGCTATATCAACCTGGATGGCACGGAGCTTGGCGAGATCTACGATCATGAATGGCTTCTCAATGAGAGAAGCAAAAGAAAGCCCTTCAAAATCATGACCTCCACTACGCACCCTCATGTGAATTTTGAGCTTTCTCGCACAAAGGACAGCAGCCTGAACATGAGAATCCTCTAATGGAGTGAATATAAATTCGGGTTTCGTCACTGAAGGCAGCAAGTACCTTAGATTTTGAGCTGTGGATTCAAGGACTGAAGTGAAAGAAGAATTATTTTGGGGAGTGAAAAACGTGGTGGAAAATGGGATTGGATTTTGAGAATTCGCCTCAAGACATTGAGTGAAGAGTTCTGGAATGTGGGCTGATGAAGTTGATGAAACCGAAAGTAACACAAACGCAGAAGCGAGCAATAATAGCGAACTTGGGGAACCCATGATTTTGGTATTTCACGTAATCGTGCTTTTTCAGTGCATAAAACAGCATGTTATGTCCGCTTATATACACAAATTCTGTACCAGATGACTGCGGGGATATCCGTGTAATTTATCTACGACTAAGTCATCTTTAGGACATACATCTTACGCGCGCGTTATTAGATCCACATTATAGACCAAGGTTCTCTTCTCATTTATTGGGTCGCGCGAACTGGTATTACGCGGCCAGAAAAGAAATTGTTTTCGGCGTTTTTTTACTTGGTCTTTCCAAATACTTTCTTCTCGATATTATTGGATGATTATTCATTTCAACAGTTTCCTATATCCACACCTAAATGCATTTTTCCTTTTGGGATATAAAGCCCATTGACCAAAGATGTCATGGATATATAATTTTGAAAGTCAATGATTTTGACTTTTGTTATTTTTCTGTTTGGTTGACAAAAATCTTTAATCGTTTTGATAGCTGCACGCGACGTCTAAAGCCATTGACCAAACCAATTGTCTGACATAAAGCCATTGAAACAGTTGTTTCTACTGTTCAACATTTGGGTGGATGATGTATACTGTTGCGGCTCAAATCTTAATCATTCTACGCTACAGAATACTAATAATAATAATAATAACGCTCGTCTACTGTTTAATTTCATTAATCTTGATCATGCTTGTGATTTTTGCCATATCTGCTTTCCACGATATGATATAATACCACTTCCCACCTCGTTGTTTATAGAGCTACTATTGGTTTCTTATATTGGAGATAGTGCCTGTTAACAATAATTTTCTTAAATAAGTTTTATTTTGATTGCTTCAACTTCATTGTCACTCAGCTCTAGAAACAAAACTTTGACTATTTCCTTATGCGTTAGCGGGTCTTGTGTATGATTGTTACAAAGCAGAATAGGTCTTGGTCACAAAGAATTTGTCCATTTAATATAAAAAATTATGGTTTGTAGACTATTTATCTTTTAATACCGTTGATGAAGCGAAGTCATGCTCAATATGATCATTTCCTTTCTGTAGTGTCTTCTTTTGGTTTCGTTCACTCACGTGGGGTCCACGCTTCGTGCCTATCACGGGCCTGTTTGAGAAAGAGGTGAAAAAGCATATTCACGTATGTCGAGAAAAAACTCTTTTCACAGACTTACTTACTATGTATGCATGCCGTAAATCATTTTGGGAAAGCAACTTCTACCGCTAATCCAAACATGGATCACGTCTTTTTTTTTTCTTTGAATTAATTTTTTCTTTCCCATTGGTCATTTTCCAGGTTGAAAAAGAGAGAATATGAATATATTTTCTCTCTAAATTCTATTTTCCTAACCATTAAACTTAGGGAGAAAAACATGTAAAAAAAAAAATAGGGAGAAAATATGCGGAAATTTATTGTAATAATTCCCAAAAGACAAGCCTATTTTTTCTGGGCAGAAACGAAAGCGGAAAGGGGCCTCTCCATTTCCCGTACTGTCCACTTCCCTCCGCTTCCTTATTTAAACCATTAGATCGATTTTGACGGATGAGATTTAACATCCTCTAACAAGTAAAATGAAATATATAAAATACTTTAATAAACGCATAGTGATGTGAACTGCTTGCATTAAGTTTTAATGATTTAAATTTATTTACTTAAATTGTTTTTATTTAATATTATAACAATATTTTTATAAGATATTAAATCTCAGCCGCAAGAGAATCTAACGGCGTAAATAAAGAAGCGGAGAGGATTGGATAGTAAGAGAAATGGAGTGGCCTGTTTCAGAAAAGATACACCTATTTAAATATAAAATATACACTTGTCAAACTCACAAAAAGAATATGACAACTCTAAGTGCTTGTTTGGGATGGCTTATTTTTAACTCATAAGTACTTATAAATCGTGATTTACGGTATACGGGGTAAGTATGTGAGAGGAGTTTTATTTCGACTTGCGTAATAAGGACTTATTGCCCAAAAATAAGTGATGCCAAACACATAATTAATATAAGTGAAGAAAATCCCAAGTGCTTCCCGCAGAAGTACCAAAATTCAAATCCAACACCTCTAACAAGCTCCAAATTAGGCCATGATGACAGGCTATAGATTCAAAGGAAAAAAAATGGAAGTTGATATAGGCCTGATTTCATTTTTAGTTATTTCATTTAATTATGTTTAATTATTTTAAAGTCATATATAAGATTCTTGTTTTGATTTTATAATTTATCCAAAGATAAACGCAATACTTAATTTACTCCTTGTTATATAGAATACTATATATTACATACTATGTAAAAGATAAAAAAGTAAGGAGGTTAGAAATTGAAGAACAGAAAATGTTTTGAAAAGCATGTAATGGTTTGATTGTCATCCCTCGAACCTTACTGTTTTTAGTTATCCAGCCTTCTTTATGGCAGAAACGAAAAAGGAATGATGGAAAAATATATGTATGCATGCATAACATACGGTTTTTGACACCGTCAAGATTTTCTCATACAACAGTATATTTTATTCCTTCCAGAATAAGGATTTCTAATTAAAGAATAGGAAGTTTTAAGATTAATTTTACCATAAAATCGTTTCTATTTTTTGCCAACTAACAACATAAAAATAGCCTTTTGTCCCCACGGGGGCCACCAAACGCTGGGGGATGATTCTTGTGATTGTTGAATACATGAAATTGATTATCCATGTAGAAAGATGGCTTTATTTTGTACAGGTCGAATCAACCTATGTTAGTATTTTCTCCTGAAGTGGAAAAACTGGAATTTGGATCTATGCAAATAAAACTTCATTGCTAATAGTGTCCCCAGGCGGGAGACAAAAACATAATTGAAAACGAAAGGAAAGAAAAACAAGACAAAAATGAAAAAGATGATGCATGGTTTCGTTTATAATAAACAAATTATCAATTTTATGACGCTTCACATGAAAAAGAACTAACATGAGAGAATAAATGTCAATTAAATCAAATTTGAATAATCAAAACTGAAATTGAAACTGCACTTACCTTCAATTTTCTTTTCTTAATTACAGAAGGGCATCTTCCCTTCTAGTCTTTCAACAACATTTATAAATTCCCAGTTAGACGTCTTGGCCCGATTAAGAATTTGTTATAAGTGTAAGCCTGGATTTGAATTTTGATATTTCAGCCGGATTCAATTAGAACTTTCCCATTCTTAATTCATCACACCCTTGATATGTCATTCTCTTTTTGAGCAAGCTAAGGGAGACCAATGCCATTCGAAACGTAGAGCGGGAAGGGTTTTTGTCTATCCCAACAAGTGTGCTTCGCGAGATTCAAACCCGTGTTCTCTTCCTAACTTGGTAGGACCGCTTACCACCTCTATCAACAGCTTGTTGGTTTGGCATGTCACTCTTAGTTATGAAATTTCATTCAACTCCCACGAAAGTTGAATGAAATTAAATTTTAAGTATGTTTGCACAGACGACCTTACTTTATTATCTCATTTACTGTTATACGAATTTCTACTTCCCTTTGCCAAATAATTTACACACACTCTCTTGGTAATGAGTTGATTTGGCAAGAAGAGAACCTCTCTTTGCAGGTGCAATCCAATAATACTTAGAAAGTGTATCGATATGTGTGATCTCTCATATCTACGTGTGAGACACAATGAAGTATGCAAAAACAAAAAAAAATTTAATATCACCATCAAAGAAATTAAATAATTAAATTAACTGACAGTCATGATCACAGTGATACAACATTCTTACAGCGCCAATAATTTATTTGGCATGCTTGTTTGGATCAGAAGCATATGCACACACAAAAACAACATAAAACAAGTTACCATAAAAACATTCACTAGTTTAACCCTTGAAACTTTCCAAAGGCAATGGAGGAATGCTCTGCTCATGTCTAAAAAAATTACTTGGATCCGCCTCGGACTTCACCTTCACCAACCTTATAAAATTACCCACGAAGTACTTGAACCCCCAAGTGCTCGACCTCAAGAAGCTTGTCCCGTTGAACCGGTTCATCCCCAAGTCAAGGTCTCTATAATTGACATACGATTCTCTTGGAAAGCGTGTAGCGTAAGGAGCCATGAAGTCATAGAATCTCCTCACCCAATTCATATGCTTTTTCATGCTCTTTTCTCCATCATCAAACCACTGCGCTACATACTGCGTCGTGAAGAGCACCCCTTTTCTATGAGGGTATGGAATAGCGGATTCTGAGATTCTGGCCATCATTCCTCCGTATGGGAGCCAAATCATGAGTGGCTGATCAACTTGCAAAAACCTTTTCCATATGGAGTTCAAAGCAGTTTCAGGAATCGCTTGCCTCATGTAATCTACCTTGCTCTTCAAGTACGACTTGGTAGATATGGTGCGCTGGATAAGAATTTCTGTGGGTGTGGTGTTTGGAAAACCATCAATGTAAAGCACGGATTTGATCCAACTTGTTTCCAGACAATCTTTTCTGGTGAGGCCCAACTCTGGAAACTTCTCCTCCATCAACTGGACAAGCCTATCGGCCCTACCAAGGTAACGGCCAATATAAGAGGTTAGCACAGTTCTTTTGCCAGGAGTACTAGAATTTACCGCCGTCATTTGAACCCTAAAGAACACATCGTCATCAATGTTTGGTGCCACTTGCTGCCATTTATGGAGAATCTTGTTCGCACCTTGCTCTAAGGTTTTATTCACAGTAAAAACCGTCAGTACGGGTGGAACCCAAACAAGCTTGATTTGCCACGACAAAATAATCCCAAAGCTTCCACCTCCTCCACCTCTAATTGCCCAAAATAAGTCCTCCCCCATGGCTTCTCTGTCAAGAATCTTGCCGTTAGCATCCACTATTCGGGCATTGATGACGTTGTCAGCGGCAAGTCCATACTTCCTGTGCAGAGAGCCGTATCCGCCTCCTGTAATGTGACCACCAACGCCGACGCTCGGGCAAATACCCGCAGGGAAGGCATGGACTGGACTTTTCTCAGATATTCTGTAATAAACTTCTCCAAGATTGGCACCGGCTTCAACCCAAGCTGTGTTATGAGCTATATCAACCTGGATGGCACGGAGCTTGGCGAGATCTACGATCATGAATGGCTTCTCAATGAGAGAAGCAAAAGAAAGCCCTTCAAAATCATGACCTCCACTACGCACCCTCATGTGAATTTTGAGCTTTCTCGCACAAAGGACAGCAGCCTGAACATGAGAATCCTCTAATGGAGTGAATATAAATTCGGGTTTCGTCACTGAAGGCAGCAAGTACCTTAGATTTTGAGCTGTGGATTCAAGGACTGAAGTGAAAGAAGAATTATTTTGGGGAGTGAAAAACGTGGTGGAAAATGGGATTGGATTTTGAGAATTCGCCTCAAGACATTGAGTGAAGAGTTCTGGAATATGGGCTGATGAAGTTGATGAAACCGAAAGTAACACAAACGCAGAAGCGAGCAATAATAGCGAACTTGGGGAACCCATGATTTTGGTATTTCACGTAATCGTGCTTTTTCAGTGCATAAAACAGCATGTTATGTCCGCTTATATACACAAATTCTGTACCAGATAATTGCGGGGATATCCGTGTAATTTATCTACGACTAAGTCATCTTTAGGACATACATCTTACGCGCGCGTTATTAGATCCACATTATAGACCAAGGTTCTCTTCTCATTTATTGGGTCGCGCGAACTGGTATTACGCGGCCAGAAAAGAAATTGTTTTCGGCGTTTTTTTACTTGGTCTTTCCAAATACTTTCTTCTCGATATTATTGGATGATTATTCATTTCAACAGTTTCCTATATCCACACCTAAATGCATTTTTCCTTTTGGGATATAAAGCCCATTGACCAAAGATGTCATGGATATATAATTTTGAAAGTCAATGATTTTGACTTTTGTTATTTTTCTGTTTGGTTGACAAAAATCTTTAATCGTTTTGATAGCTGCACGCGACGTCTAAAGCCATTGACCAAAACAATTGTTTGACATAAAGCCATTCAAACAGTTGTTTCTACTGTTCAACATTTGGGTGGATGATGCATACTCTTGCGGCTCAAATTTTAATCATTCTACGCTACAGAATACTAATAATAATAATAATGCTCGTCTACTGTTTAATTTCATTAATCTTGATCATGCTTGTGATTTTTGCCATATCTGCTTTCCACGATATGATATAATACCACTTCCCACCTCGTTGTTTATAGAGCTACTATTGGTTTCTTATATTGGAGATAGTGCCTGTTAACAATAATTTTCTTAAATAAGTTTTATTTTGATTGCTTCAACTTCATTGTCACTCAGCTCTAGAAACAAAACTTTGACTATTTCCTTATGCGTTAGCGGGTCTTGTGTATGATTGTTACAAAGCAGAATAGGTCTTGGTCACGAAGAATTTGTGCATTTAATATAAAAAATTATGGTTTGTAGACGATTTATCTTTTAATGCCGTTGATGAAGCGAAGTCATGCTCAATATGATCATTTCCATTCTGTAAACTCGTTTATTTTTTTTCCTTCTCTTCCGCCTGGCGTGCATAGGTCTGGAGTGTCTTCTTTTGTTTCGTTCACTCACGTGGGGTCCACGTTCGTGCCTATCACGGGCCTGTTTGAGAAAGAGGTGAAAAAGCATATTCACGCAAGTCGAGACAAAACTCTTTTCACAAACTTACTATGTATGCGTGCCGTAAATCATTTTGGAAAAGCAACTTCTACCACTAATCCAAACATGCACCATCTCTATATTTTTTTTCTTTGAATTAATTTTTCTTTCCCATTGCTTATTTTCCTGGTTGAAAAAGAGAGAATATGAATATATTTTCTCTCTAAATTCTATTTTCCTAACCATTAAACTGAGGGAGAAAAACATGTTAAAAAATAAAGGTAGAAAATATGCCGAAATTTAATCTAATAATTCCCAAAAGACAAGCCTATTTTTTTTGGGGCAGAAACGGAAGCGGAAAAGGGCCTCTCCATTTCCCGTACTATCCACTTCCCTCCGCTTCCTTATTTAAACCATTAGATCGATTTTGACGGATGAGATTTAACATCCTCTAACAAGTAAAAGGAAATATATAAAATACTTTAATAAACGCATATTGATGTGAACTGCTTGCATTAAGTTTTAATGATTTAAATTTACTTACTTAAATTGTTTCTATTTAATATTATAATAATATTTTTATAAGATATTAAATCTCAGCCGCAAGAGAATCTAACGGTGTAAATAAAGAAGTGGAGAGGATTGGATGGTAAGAGAAATGGAGTGGCCTGTTTTAGAAAAGATACACCTATTTAAATATAAAATATACCCTTGTCAAACTCACAAAAAGAATATGACAACTCTAAGTGCTTGTTTGGGATAGCTTATTTTTAACTTATAACTACTTATAAATCGTGATTTACGGTATACGGAGTAAGAATGTGAGAGGAGTTTTATTTCGACTTGCGTAATAAGGACTTATTGCCCAAAAATAAGTGATGCCAAACACATACTTAATATAAGTGAAAAAATCCTAAGTGCTCCCCGCATAAGTACCAAAATTCAAATCCAACACCTCTAACAAACTCCAAATTAGGCCATGATGACGAGCTACAGATTCAATGGAAAAAAATGGAAGTTGATATAGGCCTGATTTCATTTTTAGTTATTTCATTTAATTATGTTTAATTATTTTAAAGTCATATATAAGATTCTTGTTTTGATTTTATAATTTATCCAAAGATAAACGCAATACTTAATTTACTCCTTGTTATGTAGAATACTATGTATTACATACTATGTAAAGGATAAAAAAGTAAGGAGGTTAGAAATTGTAGAACAGAAAATGTTTTGAAAAGCATGTGATGGTTTGATTGTCATCCCTCGAACGTTACTGTTTTTAGTTATCCAGCCTTCTTTATGGCAGAAACGAAAAAGGAATGATGGAAAAATATATGTCTGATTGAATTTTGGTACTTCATGTAGTTTCAAATTGTAGTTTTTTGTTACTAGAGTTTCTTAAGTCCAAAGCGTTTGTCCCTATTGTTTCTTCTGTCCAAAGCGTTAAGTTAACATAGTTAAGTATAGTGGCTAAAACCAAAATTTATTAACAATATGGAGTCAAAACCAAAACTCATTATAAATATAGGGACTAAATCCAAAACTCTTTAAAATAATGTAAATTATATAAAAATGTCCCCTTGGAGGGAAGTCCCTATTTAGAACATTTTTTTATTAGATCACGCATTTAAATTGCCCTTTTAATTACACTTTTATTTATATTCATTTATATTAAATAGATTTCAATGATATATATATGCACTTTTATACGATGAACATGTTGTCATGTTTTATACACATGCACATCACACACATACTAATAATATGTTCAAGTTTGATTGACAAAACTTATAAATACCTTATATTGATTACCCGCGTGAAGCTTGGTATTATAAAAATTTAGTTAAATTATACAAAGCGCCCCTAAATTTGGAATCAGTTATATATAACCCTTATAACATATCAAAGTTTAAATTTAACTCTTCTGACTTTTCATTTTTCAACTATTAACCCCTTGTCGTTAAATGACCATTATCTTTTTAACGGAAAATGTCACATCATCATATTATGAGATAACTCGTGGCATCTTATGTGACATTCTGTGTAAATTACCAATTTCATAAAACCCTCTGAACTTTAAATAGTTGAAGATAACCCTTTGAATTTTGATTAGTTACAAATAACCCTCTTGAATTTCAAAAATTAAATTTAACTCTCTTAAAATTTTGATTTATAATATTAAATCTCATGTTGTTACTTTTATCATTTTAATATATTTACTAAGTTTGTTTTTACTATCATTTGTTAATTAAAATATTTTTCTTGTATGGCAAAAACTATAAGAATATTCCTCTAGATTAGATTAATGAAGTTGGTTGAATTGATTAATATGATATATATTTTTTAAAACACCATAACTAATCTTCTTTAATTCCCTTATTGCTTCTCCTTCTTGATTATTGTTAATGGAGCATTAATAAGGATAAATTAAGAAAATATTAACAAATATATAAACTATATATTATATTTAGAATCAAGATTAATTCTCCAAATATGTCTTATATTAAGAATCGAATGAGTAATATTTAAAAAACACAAAAATACAAATGTCATCATTTGCATAACAGTTAGTTACTTTTTTGGGATAATAGAGAATTGACAGTATAAAAATGTCATCATTTGTGTTAAATATATTCTTAGGATGATTGAGCATTAATAGTTTAAATATTAAATTTGTGTTAGAGGATAGCTTTGGCCCTCATTACTTTTTATTAGTAATGCATTAAGAGGTTCAACTTTTTTTATATTTCTCTAAATTTTATTCTTCTTGTTTTTGTCATACAAAATAACTATTTTAATGGATAAATAATAATATAAATATTAACAAATTTATTAAAATGATAAAAGTTACTGCATGTAGTTTAATATTATAAATCAAAATTTTAAAAGAATTAAATTTAAATGTTGAAATTCAGGGGTTATTTGTAAGTAAACAAAGTTTAGAGGCCGGGTTATCTGCAACTGTTCAAAGTTTAGAGGGGTTTTATAAAATTGATAATTTACATAGGATGCTACATGTTATATACCATAATCTGATGTGTCATTTTGCGTTAAAAAAGATAACAGTTATTTAATGACAGGAGGTTAATAATTAAAAATAAAAGATCAGAGGGTTAAATTTGAGTTTTGAAATATTATGGGGTTATATGCGACTGTGAAGATAGGCGTTGTCGGCTTTTATGCCTTTGTAACTTCTTCAAAATTAAACCAATGATTGCAATATAGAGTGCAATCCTGGATCATCTTTCTAAGAGTCTTTTATTAATTACCTAGGAACTAAGTGCAATGATTGACATGAAATGATAACAAGAGAAAAATCAATCTTTTGAAATTACAACTATAAAGCAATGAAGGTAAATGTCCTAAATTACAATATTTTTGGTATTTTTAGATATGATAGAATGGAAATAGGAATGTATGAAGTGAATCTCTTAAAAATGGCTTGTAATGACAATCATAGTTAAAACATAACAATGAGAGTTTAATTCGCTAGTTTAGTCAAAAATGCCCAAAAAACCATTTGAGTCAGCTTGAGTTAGTTTGATTAAGTACTTCAATACAGGGTAAAGTTTAACCCCTCTAACCAAAAGTCAATTCAAAACACTAGCAATTACAATCAAGGTCCCTCAAAATATCAAACCTCAAATACTGTTGAATCTAGTGCATTAATCAATGATTATTTCTAGACTTAGAAAATAATCACTTCTTAAAACACTATTAGAAAACCACTTTGTATGCAATTCATGAAATCACTAGGTTTTCTAAAATACCAAACCTCATCAATCGATGAATCTAGCATCAAAAGAGAAGAACCCCCACTCTAGAGATGCTATTAAGCATTCTTAGTGTGTGATTTAAATTAATTAATGCAATTGGTTCCAAAGTAATCCAAAATCAACTCAATATCCAATAATACCATACAAGATAATAGAGAATCAAGAAAATTATAATGAAACATATATGTAACCATATATTGATGAGCACAAAATTCAATATCAACTAATCAAAATCACAAATTAATTCAAACAAAGATTTAACCAAAATCATAGTCTTAACTAAACATTACATCTCCTAAAATTAAGAAAATCATAATTAAATAATTAGTAAAGTTAAAATCTGGAACTTCCTTTGTAGCACTTAAAACTCATGTTACCTTTACCATCTTCAAGAGTTGAAACTCCTAGCCATGAAAACAACTTCACTGATCCCTTCCAAAATTCCATCCATTGAAGAAAACCAAATAAAGCAACAGATTAACACTGAATAATGGAAGATTAGTGGTTACAATTGGAACCAAAAACAGAACAGAGAATCCACTGCTTGGAGAATGAAAGAGCTCGCCAGAAATCACAGAGGAAGGACGAGATTGTGGCAGAGGTGATTTGACGAAAGGCGTGGAAGTGAGCAAGAAGGAGAAGCTGAGATGTATATTGTCAAGAAAACGGCAATGATATCGCGACAGCTCCCCCTCTAAATTCCCGACTCTCAGCTCTGTTTCTCACGGCTCCCCACTTCTATTCTGATCTTTGACAGTTTTCAGCGATGGAGAGAGATGCTAAGGTGATGGGAGCAACGGTGAAGTGAAGATGACGAGGTGGAGAATGACGGTGGAGGAAAACGAAGTTCGTCGAGTCTGGTTGCTGCACCTCCTCTGCTCAGTCTGGCAGCTGCTCCGTTTCAGGTGTTGGGGGAAAGAAGACGATGGTGGAAGCAAGGTAGAATGTCGCCGGCGACAGTGAAGCTTGGCGGAAGGTTGCCGGAGACGATGGAGGCTTGGTGGAAGGTGGAGACAATGAGGGAAAGCAAGATGAAGGTTCGTGGCTTGCGGCGTTCTCCTCTGCTGTATCTAGATTCAATCCAAAGAGATGACCAAGTCGGGTCCAGCGTGGTGGATACGCGTTTTGACCAAGGGACTCAAGTGCAAATTCTGAAAGCTTTTATGAGGGACTTATCTGTCAATATTGGAAACTTTTGTGGGTTTAAATATAATTTTTAAAATTGTTGTGCCCTTTTTTTTTTTAATTTGCCCTGATCCTTTCTTCATTTAGATTGTAATTTCTAGAAATCCTGTGTTCTTTTCTGCAGTTCTTCCCAAATTGATCTGCAATTAAAATAAACTTAAAATGTAATATCTTATATTCTAAAAATTAATCAATTAAGGTAAATCATAAAATATATGACATTTTTGCCCTTTTTCAACCTTAATTTCATTTAAATACTTTTAATCACAAAAGAGATATATTTTAAGCTCAATTAGCATGACAAAATCTCCAAATAAAATATAAAAATATATAATAAAATAGGGATTTGTCAGACTAACACAAAGTTTAGGGCGTTTTTGTATAATTTAACCTAAACATTTAGATGTAGCCAGCTATGAATTTTGAATTTCAAAAGTTCTAGTGATTGTGTATTCCTCTCAAATTAATTCTCATTTACTGCTATTCTATTTTCCACGTTCCTTCAGGAAATAATTTACTCACTCTCTTAGTAATTAATTGATTTAGTAAGAAGAAAACTTCTCTTTGCAGGTAATTCAAGAATACTTAGAAAGTGTATTAATATGAATGATCACTTATATACTTGTGAGACGCTATGAAATGTGCAAAATCCTTTTATAATATCATCATTAAAATAATTAGCTAACCATAATAATTGACAATCATGATCACAATGATACAGCATTCTTACAACGCCAATAATTTATTTTTTTCTTTGTTTTCATATTTAGCTAATCCAAACGTGCAATATCTTTCTGTTTTTTTCTTTGGTTTCTTTGAATTATTTTTTCTTTCCCATATGTCATGTTCCAGGTACAAAAAGAGAGAATATGAATAAATTTTCTTTCTAAATTATATTTTTCCTAGCAATTAAATTTAGGGAGAAAAATATGTAAAAAAATAATATATAGGTAGAAAATATTTTTAAATTTAATGTAATATTTCCCAAGATACACCTACTTTTTTTTTTTGCCTAAAATCGAAAGCAGAAAGGGGGCCTCTCCATTTCCTTTACCATCCACTTCCCTCTACTTCTTTATTTAAACCGTTAGATTAAATCTGACGATTGAGATTTAAAATCCTATAAAAAGTAAAAAAGAATATATAAAATACTTTAATAAAAGTATAAATATATGGACTATTTAAATTAAATTTTAATGATTTAAATTTATTTATTTAAATTTTTTGTTATTTAATAAGATAAAAATATTTTTATAAGATATTAAATATCAACCGCAAGAGAATTTAACTGTGTAAATAAAGAAATGGAGAGAATTGAACGGTAAGGGAAATGGAGAGACCTGTTTCACAAATGATAAACCTATTTAATTATAAAATATACACTTGTCAAACTCACACAGAGAATATGACAACTAAGTGAAAAAATCCGAAGTGCATCCCGTATCAAAATTTAAATTCAAGCCTATACTTTTAACAAACTCCTAATTAGGCCAAGAAGACAAGTTATAGTTTTTTTTAAAAAATGAAAGTCGACATAGGCCTGATTTCATTTTTAATTATATCATTTAATTATCTTTAATTATTTTAAATTCATATATAAGATTTTTATTTTGATTTTATAATTTATCCAAAGATAAACCTAATACTTAATTTACTCCTTGTTGTATAGAATACTATCTATTACGTACTATGTAAGAGATAAAAAAGTAAAGAGGTTAGAAATTGAAGAACAGAAAAATTTTTATGAAGCATGTAATGGTTTAATTTTCATTTCTCGAATTTTACTTTTTTTTTGGTTATCCAGCCTTTTTGTGGTAGAAACGAAACAGGAATGATGGAAAAATATATGTATGCATGCATGCATAACATACGATTTTTCGTTGAAAAAAAAAAACATACTATTTTTCACACCATCAAGATTTTCTCATACAGCAGTATATTTTATTCCTTTTAGATTAAGATTAGTTTTACCATAAGTTGTTCCTATTTTTGGCCAATTAACATCAGAAAAATAGACTTTTGTCCCCTCGGGGGGCACAGAACGCGGGGATGATTGTTGTGATTGATAAATACATGAAATTGATTAGCCAAGTAGAAAGATGGCTTTATTTTGTGCAAGTCGAATCAACCTATGTTAATATTTTCTTCTGAAGTGGAACACTTGAATTTGGATCTATGCAAATAAAACTTCATTGCTAATAGTGTCCTCAGGCGGGAGACAAAAATATAATTGAAAACGAAAGAAAAGAAAAGAAAAGATAAGAATGAAAAAGAAGATGCATGGTTTCATTTATAATAAATAAATTATCAATTTTATGACCCTTCACATGAAAAAAAATTATGAAGAAATATGATTGTATGATTGTTACAAAGCAGAATAGGTCTTGGTCACAAAGAATTTGTCCATTTAATATAAAAAATTATGGTTTGTAGACGATTTATCTCTTAATACCGTTGATGAAGCGAAGTCATGCTCAATATGATCATTTCCTTTCTGTAAACTCGTTTATTTTTTTTCCTTCTCTTCCAACTGGCGCGCATAGGTCTGGAGTGTCTTCTTTTGTTTTGTTCACTCACGTGGGGTCCACGCTTCGTGCCTATCACGGGCCTGTTTGAGAAAGAGGTGAAAAAGCATATTCATGTAAGTCGAGGCAAAACTCTTTTCACAAACTTACTATGTATGCGTGCCGTGAATCATTTTGGAAAAGCAACTTCTACCGCTAATCCAAACATGCACCATCTCTATATTTTTATCTTTGAATTCATTTTTTCTTTCCCATTGGTCATTTTCCTGGTTGAAAAAGAGAGAATATGAATATATTTTCTCTCTAAATTCTATTTTCCTAACCATTAAACTTAGGGAGAAAAACATGTTAAAAGAAAAAAAAAAAGGAAGAAATATGCCGAAATTTAATCTAATAATTCCCAAAAGACAAGCCTATTTTTTTTGGGCAGAAACAAAAGCGGAAAAGGGCCTCTCCATTTCCCGTACTGTCCATTTCCCTCCGCTTCCTTATTTAAACCGTTAGATCGATTTTGATGGATGAGATTTAACATCCTCTAACAAGTAAAATGAAATATATAAAATACTTTAATAAACGCATAGTGATGTGAACTGCTTGCATTAAGTTTTAATGATTTAAATTTATTTACTTAAATTGTTTTTATTTCATATTATAACAATATTTTTATAAGATATTAAATCTCAGCCGCAAGAGAATCTAACGGTGTAAATAAAGAAGTGGAGAGGATTGGATGGTAAGAGAAATGGAGTGGCCTGTTTCAGAAAAGATACACCTATTTAAATATAAAATATACACTTGTCAAACTCACAAAAAGAATATGACAACTTTAAGTGCTTGTTTGGGATGGCTTATTTTTAACTTATAAGTACTTATAAATCGTGATTTACGGTATACGGGGTAAGTATGTAAGAGGAGTTTTATTTCGACTTGCGTAATAAGGACTTATTGCCCAAAAATAAGTGATGCCAAACACATACTTAATATAAGTGAAAAAAAATCCCAAGTGCTTCCCGCAGAAGTACCAAAATTCAAATCCAACACCTCTAACAAGCTCCAAATTAGGCCTTGATGACGGGCTACAGATTCAAAGGAAAAAAATGGAAGTTGATATAGGCCTGATTTCATTTTTAGTTATTTCATTTAATTATGTTTAATTATTTTAAAGTCATATATAAGATTCTTGTTTTGATTTTATAATTTATCCAAAGATAAACGCAATACTTAATTTACTCCTTGTTATGTAGAACTAGTGTTAACCCCCGTGCATTGCACGAGAACATGAATTTGATTAATAGTACATTACAGGATTAATTTTTTATGACTATAATGCATTTATTTGTATATTTATAAAATTAAATTTTCAGCTAAAAAATGCATAAAGGGTGATTATAATCATGCTTATGTATCACATTTTGAGGGAACATTTTTTTTGGATAATTTATTATGCCTGGTGTGTCAACAGAGTGTCAATAAATTAATAACTGGAAGGTTATGTGGAGGACAAAATTTGATAAAGCAGAGGTAAAATGACTACAATTTCGGTTTTTTACTAAATATATCACCAAAAGAATCTTTCAACAAAAAAATGAATCTTATATGATATTTTGAAAAATTTCTCTATAAACCTCATTGGTTGTCTTGTTGGTGGGTTTCTTGTCTGAATCAAGTATTAAAATCTTGATGCCGCCTATTGGTTTAACCCTTGACAAAACAATATATAACTGACCATGTGTGAAGACAGGTATAAGTAAATATAATCCGACATTAGTCATTGATTGTCCTTGACTCTTATTTATTATCATAGCAAACGATAGTTTGATGGGAAATTGCCTATGCGTCAATATGAATGGGAGTTTAGACTCCGATTAATTCATATCCTTACGATGAATTAGAACCTCTTGACCTATACTTGTACCATTGAGCGCGATTGTTTTAATAAAGTGTTTCCCCATAAATGTGACCTTTAACCTGGTTCCATTACGGAGTCCCGCAGCTTGATCTATATTTCACACGAGCATTATGGGAACTCTAACTTTCAATGCAAGCCTATATGGAGGTAAGCTAGAGCATTTTATTGTGTTCAAGAATTCTGTAGTGTACAACTCTTGCAATGATGCATAGCCTCGATCTACTGAACTCACAGAATCAGAGCTAAAATATTCAACAGCATCACCAGGCAATAAGGCACACATGCAGTCATTGATTTGCTCTACAACTTCTACTGTTGGTGATAAAATAGCCCTATTAGTAAGATATTCAGAATCAGACAAATGATGGAAGAGATCAGGATATGTAGCTTTGATGATTGATTGCATAGGATCATGACAGTCTAGAATTAAGAAATCTTCTGGTATTTCTATCTCTGATATTCCATCATGGGGAAAACCAATCCGACCATCACCAACATCTAAAAGCCAATCTGAAAATTGCTTCAGCTTTGAATTATCTTCAAATGAACTTGAAGATAACCGCATGTTCTTGGTAAGTTGGAACAACTTACAATGACCCCATAAATGAGAAGAGTTTATGCTCAAGTTGACAATATCTGCACGGTTCCCAATACCAAATTAATTTATGGGATAAATAGGGTTTTTTGAAAATTCATTGATTTAAGTAGAAAAGGAATAGAGATTATTACTAAAATAGTTTTAATTGGATTTTGAATGAGAATCAATCTCTTTGATGTAAATGTCTCGTTTTAAATTTGATTAGTTACCAAAACCTACAAAATGAATAATTAATGCAATAATATTCTAACAAAATCATTTGGGTAATTAATCAGGTAATTAATATTATTTATGATGCAAATACTCCAATAATTGGGGAAACCAATAAGTAAATTATCGCTGGTAATCGGGGACGAATATGTGATGGGATTCGGCCAAATTAAAAACATACGGTAATTATTGCAATATTATTAAAAAAGTGCGGTAATTATAGTAATAATAATTTAAATAAGCTGATATAATAATTAAATAACGTATTTCATCACATAAATTATAATTATTGTTAAGGTTTCAAATAAATTTTAATTTGATATAGGATTAATAAATTATCTCTTTTTTTAAGTGTATTCTTAATTTTAATGTTAATAGTAGTATACGCAGAGATCTATCAATAATAAAAGTACGCTATTTTATAAAAAGAGGGAAATAATAACCAAGAAACTCATAATTGATTTTATTTTGGTAAATCATAGTTAATTAAAGCTAACATAAATTTAAATAGTAATTTACATTATTGAACTTCTTACATTACTCTAACCATACCTTTTTTATTTGTGAATCCTCAAACCACAAATTTCATGAGAATTAAAATTATGAAGTTATTCTGGTTACACATTATTTGTGAACATAAGAATATTATTTTTCTTGCATATTCTTTATTTTTTGAATCATTTGTTCGGCAAACCATTATAAAAACATTAAGCAATTATGGTATTATAATAAATGCGTGAGTCACTTGAAATCTCATGCGACAGGAAATATAAGCAATTAAGGAATTCTGACAGGGAATGATAAGAGTGAGTCACTTGAAATCTCATGCGACACAGTGGAGGAGATCTGTGTGAAAGCCTGACTTGCCTCAAGGGCATTGGTGAGTCTGTATAGTAATTGCGACATTTACGTTAGAAAACCCTATACGTTATATAATTTAGGTATACAGATGCACAAAAAACATGGATACAACTAAATTTTAATCTATCATAAAGGTCCTTTACGTCTGGAAAATCTGGGTTGAAATAAACTTGTATGGCATTGAAGGCATTACATATGTGTCCACAACCTTGAACAAAAAAGCATGTAATTTTAAAACAAAAAAAAATGAATTTATAGGGAAATAAAAGATATATGTAGTACTTTTGTTTTTTTGTAATCCTAGCAAACCGTAAGACAACTAAGGTGAGCACATCCAGATCTTCCGTTTTGTCCTCAAAGGCTTTGAACCCTCAATTCGATCACCCTGTTTGCAAATAGTTAGATGAAATATGAGCAATAATATAATGTTCACTTGATGAATGTGATGATTACATTAGATACTTACTTGTTCGTCAACTAATAACATACTGACTTTTCAAACCTCAAACGGTGCAGCCTTCTTTGCCATCGCCTACTTCCTAAGTACCCTAACAATAATGCTCTAGGTTTCCTTGCTATCATCAATGTCCTTGAGTAAAGCATGAGCAAAATTTGCCATTAATTGAGTTGATGTAACTGATTCTTCAAGAATGGTCCTCTTTTGCTGGATATGAGGATAGGAGGCTTATGCTGAGATATATAATGGTTCGTGTATGTGAAGGAATTTTCGGAAAAAACCAACTTTCAATGACATGCATGGACTGAATGGTAGTAATTTAATTAGGATTAGAATGTTAGCTATTATTCCCAACAATCTTGGACAATTAAGGTTATTATTTGAATTATACGGTAATTATAACATGTGTAATGCTACATACAATTATTATTTGCCAATTAGTATGCTAGAAAATACATAATTCAATTATTATATTGTTTGACGTTTATATAATAGTTTGCCCAAGCATTTGAATTGTTCGAATAACATTGCTCAATTGCTCAGATTGTATGCCACAATTTTCAGAATAACATCATTAGAAACTCCAAAAAATACATAATGCAATTATTATATTGGTTGACATTTTTATAATGGTTCGCCCAAGCATTTATATTGTTTGATTAACGTTCCTCAATTGCTCAGATTGTATGGCGTAATTTTGGGAATAATCTTATTAGAGACTATAGAAAATACATAATGCAATTATTCTATTGGTTGACATTTTTATAATGGTTTGCCCAAACATTTGCATTATTTGATTAACGTTGCTCAATTTCTTAGATTATATGCCGCAATTGCAATTATGGGAATAACGTTATTTGAAACTTCAGAAAATACATAATTCAATTATTAATTGAACTATTTTAATTCAATTATTAATTTAATTAGGATTGGAAGATTTTGAAATTTGAAAGGATACACCCAATTATTCTTTTCCAACCGTTATAAATGTGTTTCACTGTATTTAGATTATTTGAATTTTGAAAGGCTACACCCAATTATTATTTGAAAATTAATTTAATTATTGAATTAATTAGGATTGGAATGTTAAAGTTATTATTTCCTACAGTTATGGAAGATTTTGAAATTTGAAAGGATACACCAAATTATTCTTTTCCAATCATTATAAAAGCGTTTCAATATAATTAGATTATTTGAATTTTTAAAAGTTACACCCAATTATTATTTGGCAATTATCTCAAATGACTTTTAATGTAATTAGGGTTGTGATTATTCGACCCAGATCAAGCATAAATGGGTTATGGAGCGGGTCACATGAGATTTAGAGTGTAAAGTTGATACTATGTATTACATACTATGTAAAAGATAAAAAAGTAAGGAGGTTAGAAATTGAAGAACAGAAAATGTTTTGAAAAGCATGTAATGGTTTGATTGTCATCCCTCGAACCTTACTGTTTTTAGTTATCCAGCCTTCTTTATGGTAGAAACGAAAAAGGAATGATGGAAAAATATATGTATGCATGCATAACATACGGTTTTTGACACCGTCAAGATTTTCTCATACAACAGTATATTTTATTCCTTCCAGAATAAGGATTTCTAATTAAAGAATAGGAAGTTTTAAGATTAATTTTACCATAAAATCGTTTCTATTTTTTGCCAACTAACAACATAAAAATAGACTTTTGTC
Source organism: Inga laurina (assembly GCA_963855925.1). Taxonomy (NCBI): domain Eukaryota; kingdom Viridiplantae; phylum Streptophyta; class Magnoliopsida; order Fabales; family Fabaceae; genus Inga; species Inga laurina. The sequence goes on along the minus strand of OY979701.1, from coordinate 75,588,016 downwards.
CCCACGGGGGCCACCAAACGCTGGGGGATGATTCTTGTGATTGTTGAATACATGAAATTGATTATCCATGTAGAAAGATGGCTTTATTTTGTACAGGTCGAATCAACCTATGTTAGTATTTTCTCCTGAAGTGGAAAAACTGGAACTTGGATCTATGCAAATAAAACTTCATTGCTAATAGTGTCCCCAGGCGGGAGACAAAAACATAATTGAAAACGAAAGCAAAGAAAAACAAGACAAAAATGAAAAAGAAGATGCATGGTTTCGTTTATAATAAACAAATTATCAATTTTATGACGCTTCACATGAAAAAAAACTAACATGAGAGAATAAATGTCAATTAAATCAAATTTGAATAATCAAAACTGAAATTGAAACTGCACTTACCTTCAATTTTCTTTTCTTAATTACAGAAGGGCATCTTCCCTTCTAGTCTTTCAACAACATTTATAAATTCCCAGTTAGACGTCTTGGCCCGATTAAGAATTTGTTATAAGTGTAAGCCTGGATTTGAATTTTGATATTTCAGCCGGATTCAATTAGAACTTTCCCATTCTTAATTCATCACACCCTTGATATGTCATTCTCTTTTTGAGCAAGCTAAGGGAGACCAATGCCATTCGAAACGTAGAGCGGGAAGGGTTTTTGTCTATCCCAACAAGTGTGCTTCGCGAGATTCAAACCCCTGTTCTCTTCCTAACTTGGTAGGACCGCTTACCACCTCTATCAACAGCTTGTTGGTTTGGCATGTCACTCTTAGTTATGAAATTTCATTCAACTCCCACGAAAGTTGAATGAAATTAAATTTTAAGTATGTTTGCACAGACGACCTTACTTTATTATCTCATTTACTGTTATACAAATTTCTACTTCCCTTTGCCAAATAATTTACACACACTCTCTTGGAAATGAGTTGATTTGGCAAGAAGAGAACCTCTCTTTGCAGGTGCAATCCAATAATACTAAGAAAGTGTATCGATATGTGTGATCTCTCATATCTACGTGTGAGACACAATGAAGTATGCAAAAACAAAAAAAATTTAATATCACCATCAAAGAAATTAAATAATTAAATTAACTGACAGTCATGATCACAGTGATACAACATTCTTACAGCGCCAATAATTTATTTGGCATGCTTGTTTGGATCAGAAGCATATGCACACACAAAAACAACATAAAACAAGTTACCATAAAAACATTCACTAGTTTAACCCTTGAAACTTTCCAAAGGTAATGGAGGAATGCTCTGCTCATGTCTAAAAAAATTACTTGGATCCACCTCGGACTTCACCTTCGCCAACCTTATAAAATTACCCACGAAGTACTTGAACCCCCAAGTGCTCGACCTCAAGAAGCTTGTCCCGTTGAACCGGTTCATCCCCAAGTCAAGGTCTCTATAATTGACATACGATTCTCTTGGAAAGCGTGTAGCGTAAGGAGCCATGAAGTCATAGAATCTCCTCACCCAATTCATATGCTTTTTCATGCTCTTTTCTCCATCATCAAACCACTGCGCTACATACTGCGTCGTGAAGAGCACCCCTTTTCTATGAGGGTATGGAATAGCGGATTCTGAGATTCTGCCCATCATTCCTCCGTATGGGAGCCAAATCATGAGTGGCTGATCATCTTGCAAAAACCTTTTCCATATGGAGTTCAAAGCAGTTTCAGGAATCGCTTGCCTCATGTAATCTACCTTGCTCTTCAAGTACGACTTGGTAGATATGGTGCGCTGGATAAGAATTTCTGTGGGTGTGGTGTTTGGAAAACCATCAATGTAAAGCACGGATTTGATCCAACTTGTTTCCAGACAATCTTTTCTGGTGAGGCCCAACTCTGGAAACTTCTCCTCCATCAACTGGACAAGCCTATCAGCCCTACCAAGGTAACGGCCAATATAAGAGGTTAGCACAGTTCTTTTGCCAGGAGTACTAGAATTTACCGCCGTCATTTGAACCCTAAAGAACACATCGTCATCAATGTTTGGTGCCACTTGCTGCCATTTATGGAGAATCTTGTTCGCATCTTGCTCTAAGGTTTTATTCACAGTAAAAACCGTCAGTACGGGTGGAACCCAAACAAGCTTGATTTGCCACGACAAAATAATCCCAAAACTTCCACCTCCTCCACCTCTAATTGCCCAAAATAAGTCCTCCCCCATGGCTTCTCTGTCAAGAATCTTGCCGTTAGCATCCACTATTCGGGCATTGATGACGTTGTCAGCGGCAAGTCCATACTTCCTGTGCAGAGAGCCGTATCCGCCTCCTGTAATGTGACCACCAACGCCGACGCTCGGGCAAATACCCGCAGGGAAGGCATGGACTGGACTTTTCTCTGATATTCTGTAATAAATTTCTCCAAGATTGGCACCGGCTTCAACCCAAGCTGTGTTATGAGCTATATCAACCTGGATGGCACGGAGCTTGACGAGATCTACGATCATGAATGGCTTCTCAATGAGAGAAGCAAAAGAAAGCCCTTCAAAATCATGACCTCCACTACGCACCCTCATGTGAATTTTGAGCTTTCTCGCACAAAGGACAGCAGCCTGAACATGAGAATCCTCTAATGGAGTGAATATAAATTCGGGTTTCGTCACTGAAGGCAGCAAGTACCTTAGATTTTGAGCTGTGGATTCAAGGACTGAAGTGAAAGAAGCATTATTTTGGGGAGTGAAAAACGTGGTGGAAAATGGGATTGGATTTTGAGAATTCGCCTCAAGACATTGAGTGAAGAGTTCTGGAATATGGGCTGATGAAGTTGATGAAACCGAAAGTAACACAAACGCAGAAGCGAGCAATAATAGCGAACTTGGGGAACCCATGATTTTGGTATTTCACGTAATCGTGCTTTTTCAGTGCATAAAACAGCATGTTATGTCCGCTTATATACACAAATTCTGTACCAGATAATTGCGGGGATATCCGTGTAATTTATCTACGACTAAGTCATCTTTAGGACATACATCTTACGCGCGCGTTATTAGATCCACATTATAGACCAAGGTTCTCTTCTCATTTATTCGGTCGCGCGAACTGGTATTACGCGGCCAGAAAAGAAATTGTTTTCGGCGTTTTTTTACTTGGTCTTTCCAAATACTTTCTTTTCGATATTATTTGATGATTATTCATTTAAACAGTTTCCTATATCCACACCTAAATGCATTTTTCCTTTTGGGATATAAAGCCCATTGACCAAAGATGTCATGGATATATAATTTTGAAAGTCAATGATTTTGACTTGTGTTATTTTTCTGTTTGGTTGACAAAAATCTTCAATCGTTTTGATAGCTGCACGCGACGTCTAAAGCCATTGACCAAAACAATTGTTTGACATAAATCCATTCAAACAGTTGTTTCTACTGTTCAACATTTGGGTGGATGATGTATACTCTTGCGGCTCAAATCTTAATCATTCTACGCTACAGAATACTAATAATAATAATAATGCTCGTCTACTGTTTAATTTCATTAATCTTGATCATGCTTGTGATTTTTGCCATATCTGCTTTCCACGATATGATATAATACCACTTCCCACCTCGTTGTTTATAGAGCTACTATTGGTTTCTTATATTGGAGATAGTGCCTGTTAACAATAATTTTCTTAAATAAGTTTTATTTTGATTGCTTCAACTTCATTGTCACTCAGCTCTAGAAACAAAACTTTGACTATTTCCTTATGCGTTAGCGGGTCTTGTGTATGATTGTTACAAAGCAGAATAGGTCTTGGTCACGAAGAATTTGTCCATTTAAAATAAAAAATTATGGTTTGTAGACGATTTATCCTTTAATACCGTTGATGAAGCGAAGTCATGCTCAATATGATCATTTCCTTTCTGTAGTGTCTTCTTTTGGTTTCGTTCACTCACGTGGGGTCCACGCTTCGTGCCTATCACGGGCCTGTTTGAGAAAGAGGTGAAAAAGCATATTCACGTATGTCGAGAAAAAACTCTTTTCACAAACTTACTTACTATGTATGCATGCCGTAAATCATTTTGGGAAAGCAACTTCTACCGCTAATCCAAACATGGATCATGTCTTATTTTTTTCTTTGAATTAATTTTTTCTTTCCCATTGGTCATTTTCCAGGTTGAAAAAGAGAGAATATGAATATATTTTCTCTCTAAATTCTATTTTCCTAACCATTAAACTTAGGGAGAAAAACATGTAAAAAAAAAAAAATAGGGAGAAAATATGCGGAAATTTATTGTAATAATTCCCAAAAGACAAGCCTATTTTTTTTTGGGCAGAAACGAAAGCGGAAAGGGGCCTCTCCATTTTCCTTACTGTGCACTTCCCTCCACTTCCTTATTTAAACCGTTAGATTGATTTTGACGGATGAGATTTACTTCGTGGAAATCTACGTGGCATTCTGTGTAAATTACCAGTTTTATAAAACCCTCTGAAGTTTAAATAGTTGAAGATAACCCCTTGAATTTTGATTAGTTACAAATAACCCTCTTGTATTTCAAAATTTAAATTTAACTCTCTTAAAATTTTGATTTATAATATTAAATCTCATGTTGTAACTTTTATCATTTTAATATATTTAGTAAGTTTTTTTTGCTATCATTTGTCAATTAAAATATTTTTCTTGTATGGCAAAAACTATAAGAATATTCCTCTAGATTAGATTAATGAAGTTGGTCGAGTTAATTAATATGATATGTATTTTCTAAAAGACCATAACTAATCTTTTTTAATTCCCTCATTGCTTCTCCTTCTTGATTATTGTTAATGGAGCATCAATACGGATAAATTAAGAAAATATTAACAAATATATAAACTATATATTATATTTAGGATCAAGATTAATTCTACAAATATGTCTTATATTAAGAATCAAAGGAGTAATATTTAAAAAACACAAAAATAGAAATTTCATCATTTGCATAACATTTACTTACTTTTTTGGGATAATAGAGCTTTGACAGTATAAAAATGTCATCATTTGTGTTAAATATATTCTTAGGATGATTGATCATTAATAGTTTAAATATTAAATTTTTGTTAGAGGATAGCTTTGGCCCGCATTACTTTTTATTAGTAATGCATTAAGAGGTTCAACTTTTTTTTATATTTCTCTAAATTTTATTCTTCTTGTTTTTGTCATACAAAATAACTATTTCAATGGATAAATAATAATATAAATATTAACAAATTTATTAAAATGATAAAAGTTACTGCATGTAGTTTAATATTATAAATCAAAAATTTAAGAGAGTTAAATTTAAATTTTGAAATTCAGGGGGTTATTTGTAAGTAAACAAAGTTTAGGGGCCTGGTTATCTGCAACTGTTCAAAGTTTAGAGGGGTTTTATAAAATTGGTAATTTACATAGGATGCTACATGTTATATACCATAATCTGATGTGTCATTTTTCATTAAAAAAGATAACAGTTACTTAATGATAGGAGGTTAATAGTTAAAAATAAAAGATCAGAGGATTAAATTTAAGCTTTGAAATATTATAGGGTTATATGCGACTGTGAAGATAGGCGTTGTCGGCTTTTATGCCATGGTAACTTCTTCAAAATTAAACCAATGATTGCAATATAGAGTGCAATCCTGAATCATCTTTCGAAGAGTCTTTTATTAATTACCTGGGAACTAAGTGCAATGACTGACATGAAATGATAACAAGAGAAAAATCAATCTTTTGAAATTACAACTATAAAGCAATGAAGGTAAAAGTCCTAAATTACAATATTTTTGGTATTTTTAGATATGATAGAATGGAAATAGGAATGTATGAAGTGAATCTCTTAAAAATGGCTTGCAATGGCAATCATAGTTAAAAAGATAATAATGGGAGTTCAATTTGCTACTTTAGTCAAAAATGCCCAAAAGACCATTTGAGCTAACCGAAAGTCAATTCAAAACACTAGCAATTGCAATCAAAGTCCCTCAAAATATCAAACCTCAAACACCGTTCGATCTAGTGCATTAATCAATGATTATTTCTAGACTTAAAAAATAATCATCTTCTTAAAACACTATTAGAAAACCACTTTGTATGCAATTCATGAAATCACAAAGTTTTCTAAAATACAAAACCTCATCAACCGATGAATCTAGCATCAAAAGAGAAGAACCCCTACTCTACTCTAGATATGCTATTAAGCACTCTTAGTGTGTGATTTAAATTAATTAATGCAATTGGTTCCAAAGTAATCCAAAATCAACTCAATATCCAATAATGCCATGCAATATAATAGAGAATCAAGAAAATTACAATGAAACATATATGTAACCACATATTGATGAGCACAAAATTCAATATCAAGTAATCAAAATCACAAATTAATTCAAACAAAGATTTAACCAAAATCATAATCTTAACTAAACATTAAATCTACTAAAATTAAGAAAATCATAATTAAATAATTAGTAAACTTAAAATCTGGAACTCCCTTTGTAGCACTTAAAACTCACGTTACCTTTATCATCTTCAAGAGTTGAAACTCCTAGCCACTCATGAAAAGAACTTCACTGATCCCTTCCAAAATTCCATCCATTGAAGAAAACCAAATAAAGCAACAGATTAACACTGAATAATGGAAGATTAGTGGTTACAATTGGAACCAAAAACAGAACAGAGAATCCGCTGTGCTTGGAGAATGAAAGAGCTCGCCAGAAATCACAGAGGAAGGACGAGATTGTGGCAGAGGTGATTTGACGGAAGGCGTGGAAGTGAGCAAGAAGGAGAAGCTGAGATGTATATTTTCAAGAAAACGGCAATGATCTCGCGACAGCTCCCCCTCTAAATTCCCGACTCTCAGCTCTGTTTCTCACGGCTCCCCACTTCTATTCTGATCTTTGACAGTTTTCAGCGATGGAGAGAGAAGCTAAGGCGATGGGAGCAACGGTGAAGTGAAGATGACGAGGTGGAGAATGATGGTGAGGAAAATGAAGTTCGTCGAGTCTGGTTGCTGCACCTCCTCTGGCAGCTGCTCCGTTTCAGGTGTTGGGGAAAGAAGACGATGGTGGAAGCAAGGTAGAATGTCGCCGGCGACAGTGAAGCTTGGCGGAAGGTTGCCGGCGACGATGGAGGCTTGGTGGAAGGTGGAGACAATGAGGGAAAGCAAGATGAAGGTTCGTGGCCTGCGGCGTTCTCCTCTGCTGTATCTAGATTCAATCCAAAGAGATGACCAAGTCGGGTCCAGCGTGGTGGATACGCGTTTTGACCAAGTGACTGCAGTGCAAAATCTGAAAGCTTTTATGAGTGACTACTCTGTCAATATTGGAAAATTTTGTGGGTTTAAATATAATTTTTAAAACTATTATGCCCTTTTTTTTTGGTAATTTGCTCTGACCCTTTCTTTACATAGCTTGTAATTTCTAGAAATCCTGTGTTCCTTTCTGCACTTCTTCCCAAATTGATCTGCAATTAAAATGGACTCAAAATGTAATATCTTATATTCTAATAATTAATCAATTAAGATAAATCATAAAATATATGACATTTTTGCCCATTTTCAACCTTAATTTCATTTAAATACTTTTAATCACAATTAATCACAAAAGAGATATTTTAAGCTCAATTATCATGACAAAACCCTAAATAAAATATAAAAATATATAACAAAATAGGGATTCGTTAGACTGACTCAAAGTTTAGGGCGTTTTTGTATAATTTAGCCTAAACATTTAGGTGTAGCCAGCTATGAGTAAATCCCTGGAGTTTATTATTAACATAATATTGCTCCAATCAGGTGATAATAAGATCTCTGGACCCAAGTCTCTTTCAGCGTATTCACATAGTAACTTCTTCAAACAACCATTTAAACAATTATGAATTAGTGAATTAAGGGAACTTGACCCCTCGATCAATAAAACATTAGAACACTAATTCATTTTCAAGCTCCTTGTATGCACTGTTCAAACATATATGATCGTTGATACTAAAATGCTCTGTGCTCTCTCGCCTAAAGATGCCTAGTTAACCAATTCAATATTAATAAGCCTCAATCGGACAATCATTTAAAGTTTTAATTTGAAGGATAGAAATTTGAAACACATAGGGTGAATTTTGAATTTCAAAAGTTCTAGTGATTGTGTATTCCTCTCAAATTAATTCTCATTTACTGCTATTCTATTTTCCACGTTCCTTCAGGAAATAATTTACTCACTCTCTTAGTAATCAATTGATTTAGTAAGAAGAAAACTTCTCTTTGCAGGTAATCCAAGAATACTTAGAAAGTGTATTAATATGAATGATCACTTATATACTTGTGAGACGCTATGAAATGTGCAAAATCCTTTTATAATATCATCATTAAAATAATTAGCTAACCATAATAATTGACAATCATGATCACAATGATACAGCATTCTTACAACGCCAATAATTTATTTTTTTCTTTGTTTTCATATTTAGCTAATCCAAACATGCAATATCTTTCTGTTTTTTTCTTTGGTTTCTTTGAATTATTTTTTCTTTCCCATATGTCATGTTCCAGGTACAAAAAGAGAGAATATGAATAAATTTTCTTTCTAAATTCTATTTTTCCTAGCAATTAAATTTAGGGAGAAAAATATGTAAAAAAATAATATATAGGTAGAAAATATTTTTAAATTTAATGTAATATTTCCCAAGATACACCTACTTTTTTTTGGCTAAAATCAAAAGTTGAAAGGGGGTCTCTCCATTTCCTTTACCGTTCACTTCCCTCTGCTTCCTTATTTAAACCGTTAGATTAATTCTGACGGTTGAGATTTAAAATCCTATAAAAAGTAAAAAGGAATATATAAAATACTTTAATAAAAGTATAAATATATGAACTATTTAAATTAAATTTTAATGATTTAAATTTAGTTATTTAAATTTTTTGTTATTTAATATTATAAAAATATTTTTATAAGATATTAAATATCAACCGCAAGAGAATTTAACTGTGTAAATAAAAAAATGGAGAGAATTGAACGGTAAGGGAAATGGAGAAACCTGCTTCACAAATGATAGACCTATTTAATTATAAAATATACACTTGTCAAACTCACAAAGAGAATATGACAACTAAGTGAAAAAATCCGAAGTGCATCCCACAGAAGTATCAAAATTTAAATTCAAACTTGTACTTTTAACAAACTCCTAATTAGGCCAAGAAGACAAGTTATAGTTTTTTTTAAAAAATGAAAGTCGACATAGGCCTGATTTCATATTTAATTATATCATTTAATTATCTTTAATTATTTTAAATTCATATATAAGATTTTTATTTTGATTTTATAATTTATCCAAAGATAAACCTAATACTTAATTTACTCCTTGTTGTATAGAATACTATCTATTACGTACTATGTAAGAGATAAAAAAGTAAAGAGGTTAGAAATTGAAGAACAGAAAAATTTTTATGAAGCATGTAATGGTTTAATTTTCATTTCTCGAATTTTACTTTTTTTTGGTTATCCAGCCTTTTTGTGGTAGAAATGAAACAGGAATGATGGAAAAATATATGTATGCATGCATGCATAACATACGATTTTTCGTTGGAAAAAAAAAAACATACTATTTTTCACACCATCAAGATTTTCTCATACAGCAGTATATTTTATTCCTTTTAGAATAAGGATTTTTAATTAAAGATTAGGAAGTTTTAAGATTAGTTTTACCATAAGTTGTTCCTATTTTTGGCCAATTAACATCACAAAAATAGACTTTTGTCCCCTCGGGGGGCACAGAACGCGGGGATGATTGTTGTGATTGATAAATACATGAAATTGATTAGCCAAGTAGAAAGATGGCTATATTTTGTGCAAGTCGAATCAACCTATGTTAATATTTTCTTCTGAAGTGGAAAACTTGAATTTGGATCTATGCAAATAAAACTTCATTGCTAATAGTGTCCTCAGGCGGGAGATAAAAATAGAATTGAAAACGAAAGAAAATAAAAAAAAAATATATAAAAATGAAAAAGAAGATGCATGGTTTCATTTATAATAAATAAATTATCAATTTTATGACCCTTCACATGAAAAAAAAAACTAACATGAAAGAATAAATTTTAATTAAATCCAATTTGAATAATCAAAACTGAAATTGAACCTACACTTACTTTCAATTTTCTTTTCTTAAATACAGAAGGGCGTCATCCCTTCTAGTGTTTCAACAACATTTATAAATTCCTAGTTAGACGTCATGGCTTGATTAAGAAATTTTTTATAAGTATATGTCTGAATTTAAATTTTGATATTTCAGCTATATTCAATTAGAACTTTCCCAATTTTAATTCATCACACCCTTGATATGTCATTCTTATTTATTTGGTCGTGCGAACTGGTATTACGCGGCCAGAAAAGAAATTGTTTTCGGCGTTTTTTTTACTTGGTCTTTCCAAATACTTTCTTTTCGATATTATTGGATGATTATTCATTTCAACAGTTTCCTATATCCACAACTAATAAAATGCATTTTTCCTTTTGGGATATAAAGCCCATTGACCAAAGATGTCATGGATATATATTTTTGAAAGTCAATGATTTTGACTTTTGTTATTTTTCTGTTTGGTTGACAAAAAATCTTTAATATTTTTGATAGCTGCACGCGATGTCTAAAGCCATTGACCAAAACAATTGTTTGACATAAAGCCATTCAAACAGTTGTTCTACTGTTCAACTTTTGGGTGGATAATGTATACTCTTGCGGCTCAAATTTTAATCATTCTACGCTACAGAATACTAATAATAATGCTCGTCTACTGTTTAACTTCATTAATCTTGATCATGCTTGTGATTTTTGCCATATCTGCTTTCCACGATATTATATAATACCACTTCCCACCTCGTTGTTTATAGAGCTACTATTTGTTTCTTATATTGGAGATAGTGCTTGTTAACAATAATTTTCTTAAATAAGTTTTATTTTGATTGCTTCAACTTCATTGTCACTCAGCTCTAGAAACAAAACTTTGACTATTTCCTTATGCGTTAGCGGGTCTTGTGTATCATTGTTACAAAGCAGAATAGGTCTTGGTCACGAAGAATTTGTCCATTTAATATAAAAAATTATGGCTTGTAGATGATTTATCTTTTAATACCGTTGACGAAGCAAAGTCATGCTCAATATGATCATGTCCTTTCTCTAAACTCGTTTATTTTTTTTTCCTTCTCTTCCGCCTGGCGCCCATAGGTCTGAAGTGTCTTCTTTTGTTTCGTTCACTCACGTGGGGTCCACGCTTTGTGCCTATCACGGGCCTGTTTGAGAAAGAGGTGAAAAAGCATATTCACGCAAGTCGAGACAAAATTCTTTTCACAAACTTACTATGTATGCATGCCGTGAATCATTTTGGGAAAGCAACTTCTACCGCTAATCCAAACATGCACCATCTCTCTATTTTTTTCTTTGAATTAATTTTTTCTTTCCGATTGGTCATTTTCCAGGTTCAAAAAGAGAGAACATCAATAAATTTTTCTGTCTAAATTCTATTTTCCTAACCATTAAACTTGGGGAGAAAAACATGTAAAAAAAAAATAGGGAGAAAATATGCCGAAATTTAATCTAATAATTCCCAAAAGACAAGCATATTTTTTTGGGCAGAAACGAAAGCGGAAAAGGGCCTCTCCATTTCCCTTACTATCCACTTCCCTCCGCTTCCTTATTTAAACCGTTAGATCGATTTTGACGGACGAGATTTAACATCCTCTAACAAGTAAAAGGAAATATATTAAATACTTTAATAAACGCATAGTGATGTGAACTGCTTGCATTAAGTTTTAATGATTTAAATTTATTTACTTAAATTGTTTTTATTTAATATTATAATAATATTTTTATAAGATATTAAATCTCAGCCGCAGGAGAATCTAACGGTGTAAATAAAGAAGTAGAGAGGATTGGATGGTAAGAGAAATGGAGTGGCCCGTTTCCAAAAAGATACACCTATTTAAATATAAAATATACACTTGTCAAATGGGCTTCTTTTCTCCCTGGGGACAGAGCTAAATGGGCTTCTTTTCTCCCTAACTGAGTGGTGGAGAAAATAATGTTGATTTCTCCACCTTTAGGTAACGAAGATGATATTGTTTGCTGGAGGAATGCTACTGATGAGAACTTCAGCGTAAGATCAGCATATGACGCTATCTATCATTAGCACAACCTTAGGTCCCAACATCACTGGCAGTCGCTATGGCACTGGAGAATTCCAGAAAGAGTCAAAATTTTCTTGTGGCAAGTATTCCACGACAGGCTTCCTACTAACGAATTAAGAGCGAGACACAACCTGAGCATCTTAAACACCTGTCCTTTTCAGTGTGATAGTGTGGAGAGTATCCTTCATACATTGAGAGATTGTGAGATAGCGCAGAGAGTGTGGTCATCCTTAACTAACCCTCTATATTATAGTATATTTTTCTTTTGGTAATTTGCAGGATTGGCTAAATTTGAACCTACAACACTCACCAGGAAACAACAAGATGGCGAGATGGCCATGGCATAAAGTCTTCAGTTACACATGCTGGCTCCTTTGGAAGAACCGATGCAGTCAAGCCTTTGAAGGGTCATCCGACAATTCAAAAGGGATAGTCCACAGATGTATTTACCATCTCTCGGAGGGTGTGGAGAATGGCAGGTTTCGACATCAGATATTCCAGGTTCCAGATCGAGGTCTTATTCATTGGCAACCCCCGAACCCAGGATTTCATCGCCTTGATATTGATGGCTCGGTGAGTAGGGAAGGTCAGGCTGCTTGCGGAGGTGCTATTCGGGATCACGAAGGTAACTGGATACGTGGATTCCAACAGAAGTTAGGTCATACCTTCCCAACTGCTGCTGAAATCCATGCAATCCATCAAGGCCTTCTACTATGCAAAAAGCTGGGACTGAAGAAAATCAAGTTGTTCACAGATTCTCTTCAGGCGGTACACCTACTATTCACCCATTGTGATCCTGATCATCCCTTGTATGACGTTATTTCAGATACTAGATCCCTTGTTTATAGTGACTGGGAGTTGGAGATTTCCCACACTCATAGGGAAAGTATTCGTTGTGCAGACTACCTGGCGGGAACGGCTCATAGTAATCCACAAGACTACATCGAATTAGGGCTTCCCCCATTGGAATGTATTCACCTTTTTGCTTTGGATTGTGGTTCATTATCACAAGACCATTCTGTAGGGCCTAGCCTATAGATTATGTCACTTTCAAGCTTTGCTTGCCCTTGTAACAAGAAAAAAAATATATATATATACACTTGTCAAACTCACAAAAAGAATATGACAACTCTAAGTGCTTGTTTGGGATGACTTATTTTTAACTTATAAGCACTTATAAATCATGATTTACGGTATACGGGGTAAGTATGTGAGAGGAGTTTTATTTCGACTTGCATAATAAGGACTTATTGCCCAAAAATAAGTGATGCCAAACACATACTAATATAAGTGAAAAAATCCCAAGTGCTTCCCGCAGAAGTACCAAAATTCAAATCCAACACCTCTAACAAGCTCCAAATTAGGCCATGATGACGGGCTATAGATTCAAAGGGAAAAAAATGGAATTTGATATAGGCCTGATTTCATTTTTAGTTATTTCATTTAATGATGTTTAATTATTTTAAAGTCATATATAAGATTCTTGTTTTGATTTTATAATTTATCCAAAGATAAACGCAATACTTAATTTGCTCCTTGTTATATAGAATACTATATATTACATACTATGTAAAAGATAAAAAAAGTAAGGAGGTTAGAAATTGAAGAACAGAAAATGTTTTGAAAAGCATGTAATGGTTTAATTTTCATCCCTCGAACCTTACTGTTTTTAGTTATCCAGCCTTCTTTATGGCAGAAACGAAAAAGGAATGATGGAAAAATATATGTATGCATGCATAACATACGGTTTTTGACACCGTCAAGATTTTCTCATACAACAGTATATTTTATTCCTTTCAGAATAAGGATTTTTAATTAAAGAATAGGAAGTTTTAAGATTAATTTTACCATAAAATTGTTTCTATTTTTTGCCAACTAACAACATAAAAATAGACTTTTGTCCCCACGGGGGCCACCAAACGCTGGGGGATGATTCTTGTGATTGTTGAATACATGAAATTGATTATCCATGTAGAAAGATGGCTTTATTTTGTACAGGTCGAATCAACCTATGTTAGTATTTTCTCCTAAAGTGGAAAAACATCGCTAATAGTGTCCCCAGGCGGGAGACAAAAACATAATTGAAAACGAAAGAAAAGAAAAACAAGACAAAAATGAAAAAGAAGATGCATGGTTTCGTTTATAATAAACAAATTATCAATTTTATGACGCTTCACATGAAAAAAAACTAACATGAAAGAATAAACGTCAATTAAATCAAATTTGAATAATCAAAACTGAAATTGAAACTGCACTTACCTTCAATTTTCTTTTCTTAATTACAGAAGGGCATTCTCCCTTTTAGCTAGTCTTTCAACAACATTTATAAATTCCCAGTTAGACGTCTTGGCCCGATTAAGAATTTGTTATAAGTGTAAGCTTGGATTTGAATTTTGATATTTCAGCCGGATTCAATTAGAACTTTCCCGTTCTTAATTCATCACACCCTTGATATGTCATTATTTTTTTTGAGCAAGCTAAGGGAGACTAATCCCATTCGAAACGTAGAGCGGGAAGGGTTTTTGTCTATCCCAACAAATGTGCTTCGTGAGATTCAAACCCGTGTTCTCTTCCTAACTTGGTAGGACCGCCTACCACCTCTATCAACAGCTTGCGTGGAGAGCTAATATTAAGGGCAACATAAATTCTACTTTAAAGTATCAAATTAGAAACATTTTTTAAACAAAAACCTATTACTCTCTCCGGTCCTAATTATTAGATAAAGTTGACTTTTTTAGAGAAATTAAGGAAGACAATTAAATCACTTTAGAATATTTTTATTTTTGTTTTTTCTTCAAACTAATTAATTTGACTAATAAACTGTTATATAATCTAAGGATACTAAAAATATAAGTACTCTAAAGTGATTTAATTGACTTCCTTAATTTCTCCAGAAAAGTCAACTTTGTCTTATAATTAGGATCGGAGGGAGTACTACATAATATAAGGAGAATTATGTAGAGTTCTTTATTACTAACCTACACACCGATACATAAATAAACAGGCAAGATGTTGTTGCCCTCAGTTCCTCCTCCATATTGCCCAAATGTTTTGAAGAATATAATCAAGAGTACATTTCATATTACACAAAGAGATCAATTTGAATTTTTTTCCATCATAATTATTTATATAAACATATTTTACTAAGGAGCAGAGATAACTTAAGATGAGTATATATTACACTGAAAAGGGTATGGCGAATTGCATCAACAACATTTTGAAGATTACAAACTTTAAAGATTTCTCTGTTTATATATATTACTTGACATGTGGGTATAAATAATATGTAAAAGTGGCTACTACTTTGAAAAAGAAGGAACAGAATGCCTAAAAGCACAATATATAATCATGCTAATTCTTCTTCTAGGATGTAGAAATGAAAAAAGATAGAAAGCTCGTCAAATTGAAGCGAAAATATATTTTATTATTATTAATTTTTTCTGGATTCAATGGCTAAAGGTTGATAAGGGTATGGCGAATTTTAAAACTTAAAGCATCAAATTCTCTTCAGTTTCAATCGTGAAAAGAAAATGAATAACAATAAATCTCCTGATGTTTATCTTTCCAAAAATGTACTGAAGAAAATGAAAGAAACATTTAGAAATTGACTACATACTACCAGCTGCATAAGCATAATGTAAAGGAAAATTTTATAGTACCATAGAATAATTTCTCACCAGCCACTTTTGCCTTTTCATTATAAGTAAATTCTATAGTACCATAGCATCATGTCAAGTGACTTACAGAGTAATCGAAGTTGGACCTTGTCTCCAAGTTCATTCTCCAACAGCTTCAAGCAATCTATGAACTCCTTCTTCCCACTCTCTTGTTCTTCTCCCTTGCTAGCCCACATCTTCCTTCCACAGTCACCTATCTGCATAATAAATCAGTACATCACTATTCACGTTAAAAAATAAGAGCTGATTTGGTTAACATAACAGTAGTTCAACTCCACAAGATTATTGGCAAGTTATGTGTTGTAAATTGGATGCAATATCATTACCTTTTTGTCAAAGAAATCAATCCAATACATTGCCTTGGCTCGGTTGTGGGCATCATCAGAGCAAAGACGATATTTGTGCTTCCAAACCTCATCAATATATTCAAGGATGATGAGGGACTCGCAGATGGGCCTGCCATTGTGAATGAGAACTGGAACTTTCTTGTGAATGGGATTTGATTTGAGAAGCAGTTGGCTCATCACATGGGTATAAGTTAAAAACAGTGCTAAAAGACAAGGCAAGAATCATCCCCAATTACCCAAGACCCTCAAAGTTCAAAGACATGATAGAAAGGTAAATAGTATTAGCCAAAAGAGCTCAAATGTCATAGAAGCTAATTTTATATGCCAGGATGATCAAAATTATATTCATAGACGCGTTTCAATTCATCTTATGTTAAACCACAGTAGAATGAGTCCTACAAGAACAACATTTGCTTGTTCTCCTGTAGTCAAGCATCGAACTAATAAGTAGCAACGAATAGATTTAATGATTTCGTTCATCATTTACTCATAGTTCAGCAATAAGAGTTCAATTATTATATTTGCAAAAGTGACTGGACCAATTTAACTGGAGAAGATTCTAGAACATCTTAATGACTGACCTGACAGACCAACACCACTCTATGATCTTGCAATTGTTGAATGATCATATCACACACAGAACTCTTGCCAAATGGAAAAAAAAGATGGTATATGCATGTTGTAATTGGCATGACACACGATGACAAAGGGAAAATAATTAACCTACATGTAGAAAAAGAAATATTATGACAAGAAAGGTCAAAGATTCTTTATGCATAGGAGGAATAAGAAAAAACCTACTGTGAAACAAACTTGTAAAGACAAAAGAGCAAAACGTCAGACAAATGGCAGAGGAAGGATGTTATAAATGATAAAGAAATACATCTAGGCATGTTGGAAAGCAGAAACAGAAATAACAGAACGCATACACAATATTTTTCCAAGCAGATTACAGTTCAGATATCTAGGTTGCATTAGCTTAAAATATCATGCAATGGGATGCATAGACATTTACATCATCTTTGGAGTGATTATATGAACAGACAAAAACTTATTTCAGAAGTGGTATAAGCAAGTTACACAGCCATACCACATCCTTGAAAAGAACAACCAAATTATCAAAACCAAAACTTCCATTCAGATGATAAGTCTTAAAAATAGGTCAGACTTATTATAGATCAAATACAAACAAAAAATACATACCGGAGTGTAACAGATGGATATACACCGCAACCAAGACCAAAACGTGATTTTTCAACTTGAACAAAATAAACTAACTTGTTATCAGCTTACATGAAATATTCAAAAATCTCATTACTTTTGGCGGATAAAATTATACAACTACCTCATATATAATCGTATACTTATTGATTTTTAAGGTCATATATATAAGTTACCTGAAACTAACTTGGTCACTTTATTTAAGTCAAGCCACAATGAATCTCTTCACCACATTAAATCTCAGTAATTTTCAGAGATGCATCCAAAAGTTTTATGAATATGCCTTTACTTTTGCACCATTTAAGGGATATAAGTTTAGTATCTACCCATCAATTTATTAACCATTTATGGTACCCCAAAAACATGTGGATCATAATTCTTGGACAAACATGAATAACCAAAAAATTAACTTTTGTTGTACCATAAACAATTTACATTTCTGCTTGTGATACCAAATAACACACGGGGAGAGAGGGAGAGGGAGAGGGGGGGGGGGGAGAGAGAGAGAGCCAATAACAGAATATCATATGATTGAAAAACATAGCACTAGTACATGAACCAAAATTCAGCAAACAACATAACGTTTTACAAATCACCATAGCTAGAATTGACAGCATAGGGAAAGAGGAAGATGGAGGGGGCAAGCTGAGCTCTCTTATTAGCATGACACTAATATGATGCAGGTTCCTCTGGAAATGAAGCATGAAAAGTGACCCTAATGGTAGTGCGACATGATGTCATGGAAGGTTCACAAAAAAAGAAGATATAGAAAATGGAATTTATTTGTATCTAGAACATGCAAAAAAATGAGAATGGTCAGTGGGAAATTCTTAACAGCACCTCCTTCAATGATAAGGATGGGTAATACATGTTGGACAACCATAGAAGGTTTCTCCTCCGTTGCAAAGCCTCATGGGCTCTAATTATCGTCTCAGCTCTCAATGCAAAAAAGATGCAACAAAGACAAAGCCAAGGGAACGAAAAAACCTTATTTTCATATAGCAGATATATAGCCAAAAGTTAGCTTTGTCCATATGTGATGCAAAAAACAGAGAATTGCTAAAAGATAGAGCACTTATCTCGGCAAAGAACTACAATAAACAACATAACGTTATATAAACAATGCTCGACAAAAGAGGTAGAAGGAGGGGGCATGATGAAGGATTTAACATACTACAATAGCCATATTACCACACTAACACTCCCGTGTATGTTAGCCGATAGAGCAATAGTAAAGCAAGTAAGCAGGGTAAAAGTTGGTTATCTGCAAAAGGGAAGAAAAAAAATCAATAAATGGCCATATATACATAATACATAATATATAGAATGTAGGAATGAAATCAACAATTGAAAAGCATGAATCCTTCCTCAGCTGAAGAGAAAAATCATCACTAACATCATCGTCATCCCAATCATCTTCCCACTGCTGGTTCACTTCCTTCCCTTCCTCCTCCTCATCCCATTTTGTGTGTAGAGGTGGTATTAACAATACAACACAAAAGATATAGGAAGAAACATAAAATTTCAGTATAAGGGTAGAAGTACTTTAAATCCAATTTTAAACACCAAAAACATACGAATTCATATATGTTTTCAAACACTTGTACAATTTCTTTCTATCATTTATACCCTCAGGTGATGATAATTTAAAATATTGCACAAGTAGGCACACATCATGTAAAATCCCTAGATATCGATGATGAATCTCCTGAGTTTTATACGAGTATTATCCACAATAGAAGCTAATCACTAGATGTTGCTTGTAACATTTAGGTGAAGCATCGGGCAGGATGAAATGCTAAATCATAGGGATTAAATAAGGAGGAAATTGATGGAAAAATATAAGGACAAAATTAGATCAGAAATCAATAAATAGAGATTTCCATAAGCAGAACACAGTCCGATTGTTTTTTTTTTTAAAAAAATTGAATCGAGAAAAGATTATCTGAGATTACCTTCATTGATTTCTAACTCCTGAAACTCATCATCTTCTTGTGTAATAGATCAACCATGACATCTTCAGTAGGTTGATTTATTTCGGTCACCATAGCTGAAGCAGAGTCTACAGTAAAAGGGCATAAATCGTAGCAAACTTTGAGGACATCACCGTATGGCTCATCTGAGTATTAAACGCTCTGATCTCACTCTCACTCATTAACCTCATCACCATCGTTTGTTGAGCTAGCGGCAATAATTTCTCAGTTTGCTCCAACTTCTTCACCTCGCTCTCAACTGGAGGCTTCGCCACGGGTGGGTCGGGTGGAGACCGCGTCGTTTCGCAAGAGGAATTGCAAGCTAGACCTGGTTTAATAACCACAACTCTTTGATCGGTGATGAAATCTTCAGCAGAATCCGAGAGATAGAAGCCATCAGAGTCTTATCCAGCGGCACCAACGCGTTGAAGGTTTTGGTCTTGAAAGCGAGGGCAAATTTGTGGAACATGTCGGGCCAGATTTGAGGTAGTTTGGTGGAGGAAACATCTATTTCAAGCATTTTCTGAGTGAATTAAACTGCACAAATTGAAGACGTAAAAGTAAAGAAGGATAAAAAACAAATGAGCATGAATCTAACTGAAGGGAAGGATAAAAATTTCACTGCTTTTTCTTTGCTTTGGACGCCTTCAAAGAAAAGCTGAGTTGGTGTGGATGGATTAGACTGCCAATTTTTTTATTTCAATTGAAATTCAAATGATAGTATTTGTTATGGGCGGGAAACCAGTTGCAACAATTTGAAATTTAAGCTTGCAATGGAGTCAGAGAGTGTGGACATGGCTCGGTTTTGATCCCGAGGAGGAAGGAGTAAGAGCGTGATTTAATCTGGGCCGTGGAATCCTTAGGAACAGTGTTTGGTGGAAGAGAATTATATTGTATATTGATACCGTTGACGAAGCAAAGTCATGCTCAATATGATCATGTCCTTTCTCTAAACTCGTTTATTTTTTTTCCTTCTCTTCCGCCTGGCGCGCATAGGTCTGGAGTGTCTTCTTTTGTTTCGTTCACTCACGTGGGGTCCACGCTTTGTGCCTAGCACATGCCTGCTTGAGAAAGAGGTGAAAAAGCATATTCACGCAAGTCGAGACAAAAAATCTTTTTACAAACTTACTATGTATGCATGCTGTTAATCATTTTGGAAAAGCAACTTCTACCGCTAATCCAAACATGCATGCACTATCTCTCTGTTTTTTCTTTGAATTAATTTTTTCTTTCCCATTGGTCATTTTCCAGGTTCTAAAAGAGAGAATATGAATACATTTTCTCTCTAAATTCTATTTTCCTAACCATTAAACTTAGGGAGAAATATATGTAAAAAAAAGGTATAAAATATGCCGAAATTTAATCTAATAATTCCCAAAAGACAAGCCTATTTTTTTTGGGCAAAAACGAAAGCGGAAAAGGGCCTCCCCATTTCCCTTACTATCCACTTCCCTCCACTTCCTTAGTTAAACCATTTTTGACGGTTTAGATTTAATATCCTATAAAAAGTGAAAGAGAATATATAAAATACTTTAATAAAAGCATACTAATATGAACTATATAAATTAAATTTTGAAGATTTAAATTTATTTATTTAAATTTTTTTAATAGTATAAGAATATTGTTATAAGAAATTAAATCTCAACCGTAAGAGAATCTAATGGTATAAATAAAGAAGTAGAGAGAATTGGACGATAAGGGAAATGGAGAGACCTGTTTCCCAAAAGATACACCTATTTAATTATAAAGTAGACATTTGTCTAACTCACAAAAAGAATATAATTTTCATTTCTTGAAGTTACTGTTTTTAGTTATCCAGCCTTCTTTGTGCCAGAAACGTAAAAGGAATGGTGGAAAAATATATGCATGCATGCATAACATACGATTTTTCACACCATCAAGATTTTCTCATATAGCAGTATATTTTATTCCTTTTAGAATAAGGATTTTTAATTAAAGATTAGGGAGTTTTAAGATTAGTTTTACCATAAGTTGTTTCTATTTTTGGCCAATTAACATCATAAAAATAGACTTTTGTCCCCCCTTGGGGGCACAGAACGCTGGGATGATTCTTGTGGTTGATAAACATATGAAATTGATTAGTCAAGAAGAAAGATGGCTATATTTTGTGCAAGTCGAATCAACCTATGTTAATATTTTCTTCTGCAGTGGAAAAACTTGAATTTGGATCTATGAAAATAATGTTAATATCCGCCTCCTGTAATGTCACCACCAACACCAACGCTCGGGCAAACACCTGCAGGGAAGGCATGGACTGAACTTTTTTCAGATATTTTGTAATAAACTTCTCCAAGTGTGGCACCGACTTCAACCCAAGCTATGTTATGATCTAAGTTAACCTGGATGGCACGGAGCTTGGCGAGATCTACGATCATGAATAGCTTCTCAATGAGATAAACAAAAGAAAGCCCTTCATAGTCATGACCTCCACTACGCACCCTCTTGCGAATTTTGTGCTTTTTTCGCACATAGGACAGCAGTTTGAACATGAGAATCCTCTAACGGAATGAATATAAAGTCGGGTTCGTTATTGAAGGCAGCAAGTACCTTAGATTTTGAGCTGCGGATTCAAGGACTGAAGTGAAAGAAGCATTATTTTGGGGAGTGAAAAACGTGGTGGAAAATGGGATTGGATTTTGAGAATTCGCCTCAAGACATTGAGTGAAGAGTTCTGGAATATGGGTTGATGAAGTTGATGAAACCGAAAGTAACACAAACGCAGAAGGGAGCAATAATAGCGAACTTGGGGAACCCATGATTTTGGTATTTCACGTAATCGTGCTTTTTCTGTGCTTAAAACAGCATGTTATGTCCGCTTCTATACACAAATTCTGTACCAGGTAATTGTGGTGATATACGTTTAATTTATCTAGGACTAAGTCATCTTTAGGCCATACATTTTGCGAACGCGTTATTACGTCGACATTGTAGACTATGGTTCCATTCTCATTGATTTGGTTTTCCGAACTGGTATTACCCAGCCCAAAAAACAAAAAATAAAAAATAAAAAATAAAAGTTTTCCGGTATTTTGTCGTATAGGTCCTTCCAAATTCTTTCTTTTCGATATTATAGCCTGAGATTCTTTTCTCTTTGTTTTCAACAATAACGTATAGCCATACTTAAAATACCTTGATCCTTATGGGATATAGAGCCCATTGACCCCAGATATTATGTATATTTAATTTTCAAAGTCAATAAATTTGACTTATGTTATTTTCTGATTGGTTTGACGAAAATGTTTTTTTTTTTTTTTGGATAACGGAACGTGTGGTATAATAATAGTACTAATAATTATGCTTATACTGCTTACATCAAATTTCGTTCATAATTATCACTATTTCCATGTGTTTTCCTCAATATTATATAATACTAATTCCTACCTCCGTGTTTATTTAACTACTAGTTGTTTCTTATATGTTATAACGGAAATAGTACATGTTAATAATAATTTTCCCAAATAAGTTTTATTTTGATTGTTTCGACTTTTCACTTTGGTTCTAAATACAAAATTTAGATTATTTCCTTTGCATTAGATGGTCTTATTACTTGTGTATTATTACAAGCAGAATAAGTCATGGTCAAGTAATTTGGCTATTTGAGATAAAAAAAAGCCGTGGTTTATAGAAGATTTATTTTGTTATATCGTTGATGAAGTATTTCTCGATAGCATAATTTACTTTGTTTCAATTCCTTTGTTTTTTTCCCTTCTCCTACGCCCGGCACGTCAGGTTGGGACCATTTTCTCAATTTTAATTTGGTCAATTTAATTTTGTTTTTTTACTTCTGTAGCACCGTTAGCTCCTACACAATGGTTAAAGGTGCTAGGTGAGAAAAATTATATAGGCTTACAGTGCTAATAGATTAAAATAAAAGGATTTAATAAAAAAGAGCAAGTACTAAATTAAAAACTGAAGGAAATTAGATGTATATGCAACATGGTTTTCCTCTCTCTCTTTTAATTTCTTTTCTTTGAATTCTTTTCTTCCTTCTACATTTATCATTTTTCTTGGATAACAAGAGAGAATATGAATAAATTTGCTATTTAAATTTTTATTTTACCTAAAAATTAAATTTAGTGATGAAAATATATAAAATAAATTAAATAGATCTAAAATATTTATAAATTTAATATAATACATCCCAAATTGTACACATATTTAATTATAAAATATACACTTATCAAACTCACCAAAGAATATGTCAATTCTTAATTCATCACACTCTTGACATGTCATTCTTAATTTACTCATACAGCC
Source organism: Inga laurina (assembly GCA_963855925.1). Taxonomy (NCBI): domain Eukaryota; kingdom Viridiplantae; phylum Streptophyta; class Magnoliopsida; order Fabales; family Fabaceae; genus Inga; species Inga laurina. The sequence goes on along the minus strand of OY979701.1, from coordinate 75,564,425 downwards.
TCACTTTCCCTAAATCTTCCATAATTACTTCACTTTATTACTACGTCTCGTTCCATCAAAACACCAAAATTTAACCCCAAAAAAAAAAGTGATAGCAAGGTTGTCAATGGGTAGGGCAGCAATATAATGTGCGTCTCATGAAAGCTTTCAAATTAAGACGCGACATCCATTGGCATGTGGAAGACATGTCAATTTCAAATGATGAGAAAGAGAATCAAGAGTATTGTGTTGTTTCTATTGTTAAATTTAAACAATGACACGTCAATAGTGTGATGAACTAAGAATTGTCATTCTTTTGTGAGTTTGATATATGCACATATTGTTAGCGGCAGCACCTAAATAGTCACGCAACTTAGTAGAACTTCTAACTCCTGTCAGTGCTATGTAGATCCTTTTGCTATTTACACTGTCCTTAAGACTTATTCCGCAACTACCGACAAATAAGAAGCGGCACTCCCCAGGATTAAACGAACTCTTCCTGCAAAATAGGGTGAGCATAACTACAAAAGATAATTGAACTCAATAGGTAAAGAATATGCAAGAGGAGAGGTGGAAGCTCAAGGGCTGCCTCTAGAGCCTCTTACTGATGCACCTTATATAGGCTCAGATATTTGAACGTTGAGCAAGCTATTGATTGCCATTAAAAATCTAAACATTGATAGCCTTGAAACCTTTTAATGAAACTGGTTTTATAAGTTAAAAAATAAAGACTCCTAGGTTGGGTTCTCTCAGAATCTTTTGTCTCATTTTTGCTTCTCATAATCCCACCTCGACCCTTAGATTAAGAAACAATAGATGGTTCAGATTTCATATTTTAAAAATGTATTATTTTAAACATAAATAAATAAATTTAAACTTTTAAAATCTGATCTTTACAATTTATAACTGCAACACAAAAAAAATTAAAAAAATTATAAAATACTATCATAATAGCTTTAGAAAATATTAAGTTTGAACCATTCATTTTTTTATCTAAGTGTGGAGATGAGATTCTGAGAAGAAAAAAAGAAAAATAATTCTGAGAGTTTGCTCTTCCAAAGACTCCTTATGGCCATAAAGAAGTGATGTTTAAAGCAATTAAAGTACCACTCTGGTCCTATTTATAAGTCCTTTTTGATAAAAAAAAAATTTGGTTCTATTTATAAGTCCAGTTTCAGAGTTGTAAATGCATTTCTTACTTTTTTACCCCTATTAATTGCAAAAAACAAAAAGAATCTATTCATGTTGACTTTTGGAACCAATCATAAGTAAGGGCGCAATTGGAATTTAGCCCATAGTTAATGAGTTAACTAACTCTCCTTGGTATGTAAGAATTAGTTAAAAAGGACTCATAAATAGGACCAAAGTGGTAGATTAAAGAATCCGTACGCGTTTACAACCTCAACAATAAAGGTATTAAAAATGACTCATAAAATCAGTTTAAATACACAACGTTCAATTCCCACAATTAAGGCTAAATTTATAGCATATTATGATCTCCTTTATGAGAAATACTTACATACTCCTAGAGTGTCACATCATTTGTGCTCTGAGCAATCAAAATGTAACACCCAAACTAACTTTAATCCTAGTTGTTATCCTTTATTTTTTGCTAAGAGAGAGGGGGGGGGGGGGGGGGGGGAAGCCCTCCCACTAGCCTTACGCGCCCCTTCCTCAATCTCCCAGTCTTGTCACCCCTCCTCCCACCGTGAGCTTGTTCCTCTCCACCTTCTCGAATGCAAAGCCTTCTTCGACCTAACCCCTTCGCTGAGGAGGAGACAAAGTAGCAACTAACTCATTCATATCTGAAAATCGAAATCACAAAATCCCAACCCGAGTGACAGTGTTCTGTAGTGATGGAGACAAGGAGAGCCTTGATTGATGACCTTCACGGAGGAGGTGAGGCTTGGATTCAGAGGTTATGTGAATTGTGAATAGAAAAAGTCGAATATCTATATATTATCTGGGTTTCTCACAAAGTGAAGTATTATTAACACAATGGAAAAGATCACTTGGCCACTAAGGCCATGTAACAGAATGCATCATGAAGGTGGGAGTAGTAGAAGAAATCGAGTGAAGAAAGGGGAACGCTTTGGGTCAAGGAAGAAAGGGGAGAGAAGAAGAACAGGGCGGGAGAGGAGGGGCGACGAGGCTGAGAATTTGAAGAAGGTGCGCATGGGGTTGGTGGGAGTGCTTTCCCCCTCTTTTTCAGCCAAAAACTAAAGGGTGACAACTAGGTTTAAAATTAGTTTAGGTGTTGTATTTTGATTGCTCAGAGCACAGATGACATGGCAATCTGAGAGTATGTAAGTATTTCTCCTCCTCTATTCTAAATTATATTTGAATTTTAACAAGCCCCATTAAAAGGTGTGTAATACCTTAATCTAGGGTCACTTATTAAAGTATATTAGTTATTTAAGGACCACATGTGACCCAAAGGTACCCTTGAATAAGCTTAAAAAAAACTTTAATCCCTTCCTCAAAGCTTGGGTACCATTAATAATGAATTTTTTTTTTGTAACTTTGGAAATTTATAAGTAATTCAATATAACTTCAAAATTAGTGGTTCAAAACTCTATGTTTAGCTCTTGGAAAGATCTTCGAAAGAAAAATAAGACCTAGGTTCATTTCTATTCCATTTGGTCCAGAAACACCCGTTTATCAAAACTGAACAGGGGGAATTCATAGGAATATCCAGATTTCTGAGTCATCTTTAAATACTCACATCTTTTTACATACAAATCCAAAAATTATGAAATAAGGTTCATTTGAAAAATCCGGATGTGTACTATAATACTACAAAATTACATAACCTAGTTAAAATGTTTGCCCTATCAAATGTCCCTCCCAAAAGCATAGCCCACATCATGATCAATAAAACAGCCACTAACTAGCATTACCAACTTAATGCATTTTAGCTATGCTTTAATGTAGCCCTTACCTGTACTTCTACTTTGCTCTCATGCTCCTCCTTATGGAGGTTAGATACATACGAAAATATATAATTAACTTGTGAGAGACTTAAATAAACATAGACAACACCCATTAAACCAAGTCATTTAATGGCATAGTAATAATAACAAGCTTCTCATGACCTTCCACCTTCAAGCTTCCTCCACTAGCTTGCCATTTCCTTTATAGTTCTTGGTCCTACTATTGGTATATGGGAGAAAAGGGGTGAGATTTGGGGGAATCTCAGTAGCAAAACATCAACTCAATATATAAAGTGCAATGATAATAAACTAAGCATGTAAATAGCCAATATAAAAACAACACCTTGCAAGTATATGCACATGGCCATGGCACAACTCAAGTAGCGATACGAGATGTTTAAAAGCATATACATGGCAAATAAACATGCCAGCAACCAAGCACAAATTATATAAGAGTAAGTTTCACTACCTCTAGAAGCTTCTTCCTTTCTACTTACTCCTTTGCTTGTTCTTGAACTTGCTACCTCGTAAGACTTGAGCACAATACAAATCCTAACAAATTTACACAAATAGGCAGATCAATATATACAAACTTTTATGCTCTTTCTCAATGCATAAATAATTTCACCCATTATCTATGCTCTAGCTCTTATTCATATCATATCCCCTTAAGCTTTAGCTCTTCTACTTCAATTCTTAGCTTAACCATTCTTGTGATTAATAAAACTCTTTCCTCATGCTACTCTTAATACAATTTCACATGAGGAATTCATGATGAGCTCAATTTATAAAAATTCCAGCTTCTTCTCTTTATACTCCTAGGCCAAGACACCTACCCATATTATCATGACTAATGTTTCCAAACTTAATCTCTTGGCTTCTAACCACAAAATCATTCATTTTCATACCATTGGAACGATTAAGTTAACCAGATCCCAGCTTTAACTTTCTCAAATAGTTTAACCAAGATACTTGCATACATTCAAAAATTCCAATGTTAGTTATAATGGCTCCAAACTTGCACTAGGAGCATTCTCCTACACAAAAACCCCTTCTAAACTCATTTGAAGGATTAAATTTAGCAAATTCAAACCCCTTCATGCTTACACAGTGCTGGCCAAAACTGGGGAATAGGTAAACAATAATGAAATTCAACTCTATTCCATTCAATCATCTCGTAGGAGTTTCTAGACATCTTGTATATCTAATTTTTCAATTTAGGATTATTCTTACATACTCATAAACATCATTACAGCCAAAATTTTCATCTCCAAACATAAGAAATTCAGACTACACATTCTACAACAACAATCAATGTACAAGGCACTAAATCACTATCTACTAGCTTCTATTTTTGTCTAGGTAATCTTTATCAAACTTCTCTCTCTTGTTCTTGGAGTTTGTCTCTCTAAACCCAAACTTTCAAGAGTGATAAACTTTGTAATTCCTTATCCAAATGAGAAAACAAAGACAAGATAGTGATTTTGGCACTTAAACATACCTAGATATATGATTGCATGTGGGCTTGAACCTCTTCTTTCTTCTCTTCTTCTTCCTCCACACCTCTCGCCCTCTCTCTTTCTCTTTCTCAGTAATTTTGAGATTTTGATCGAAATGAAAGAGGAATGGAAGTGTTTTGGGGAGTTTAAGTGATAGGGGAAATAATAATTCAATTCTTATGGGACCCACAATACTAATTCACCTCTTGTTCTGTGTTCTCATTTAATTTCTTGAACCCAAAGGATTCAACTTTTCCTCTTTTTAGTCTGATGATAAGGCACGCCCTTCATATTTTGAATTGGGCCCAAGCTTGATCCAAATGAATTTTTAGGCGCAGGGTGAGGAATTTACTAATTTACCCTTCTCTATCAATACTGAAATTACCAAATAAATTCTAGATATTATTATGGGACACTTTATAAATATTTTTGGCCTCCATTAGCTTCTTTACCTCATAAAACATCATCTCTAAAATTTCCCATATAAAAATTTACCTCTAACTAGTTTTCCTTGAATTTTTGGGAAATAGGCCTTTAATTCCTAAAAATTAACTTTAAAATTATTTAGACCTTTTGGGTAGCAAAGCCTCTTCATAATTTCATAATTCAATAAAATAATAATTTCATAATATTTCCTCAACTGCTTTAAGCCAATAAATGATTTTAACACTTTACCCCATTTATTTTCTTAAAATTTCACATGAAAATCGGCTTTTGGCCAATAATTCATTTTTTAGATATTATAACTATAAATAATATTTCTATACCTCAAAAATGCCCTAGAGATATCTTTTCTACTTTTGTAGAATTTTTCTCTAATTTTTGGGCATTTTTCATAATTATACCTTTTGGCCAAGTTAACTATTTATCCAATAGTCAAAATTTGGGATGTTACAAGATGTACAGTCCACGTTTAACTCACCCACATGGGGAAATTGCCAGATTTCCATATGGTTCATCATTGCATGAGTTCACTTCTTCTCTTAGCCCATTTAATAGTTTAAAATCACTTATTACTTGGACCCCACAATCTTAGACAATGTGAGGATTGTTCCTTATGACACACCCACTCATTATTTTCAACACATGTTATATATTACATAGAATTTAAAGGCTTCATTAACGGTATAAAAAATTAAATCTTTTATAAACCATATTTTCTTTATATTAAATTGACAAATTCGTTGACGAAGAATCATTCAGCTTGTGACGACACAACTTATAAGAATAACTAACGCAAACGAAAAGATTGAATTTTTGTTTCTAGAACCCAAGTGACTAGTTGAAACAATCAAAATAAGAGTTATTTAGGAAAAGTATTGTTAACATGTACGTATAGTACTATCTCCGACATAAAAAACAAACAGTAGTTAAATAAACACGGAGGAGGGAAGTAATATTATACCATTATATAATATTGCGCAGAACACATGGCAATAGTGATAAGTATGAACAAAATTAGTGTAAACGGTATAAGCATAATTATTAATTAGTGTTCACACAGAAAATTACATAAATTACATAATATGAACAAATGTTTGAATGGCTTTACGCCAAACAATTGTTTCGGTCAATGGTTTTATACCCGTCGTTCCGTTATCAGGAACAAAGATTTTGGTAAAACAAAACAGAAAAATAATACAAGTCAAATTTGTTGATTTTAATTTGAAAGTTAAGTATGTTGGAAATAATGAGTGGGTGTGTCATAAGGAACAAGTCCCATATTGTTTGGGATTGTGGGGAGGCCAAGAGGAGTGAACTGGCACAATGATGAGTCACATGGAAATCCGGCAATCTCGCTTACGTGCCAGTTAAAAGTGGATTGGGTGGTTTTATGAGAGACCTCTCCAAAAATTCAGCTTTATTTTTTAAGTAAATGGCAAGCTGTAAAATGTTTTTACTAATATAATTAGTGAAATATGCCCATTAATTATTTTAAAAATTTATAATTATTTTGATGCCATTTATTGATTGTATTTTATGAGAAATATGGACATTGCAGGCTTTATGCTTTTGAAAACCCATTCGTTGATATTTTATCATTAAAGGTTAATAGTTTTTAATGTATGTTTAGTCTATAAGGCATGAAGCAAATTCCTTTAAAACTCTACTTCATATTCCAACGTTCAGAAACGTTTTTTTTTTTTTTTTTTTGTTACAAGGGCAAGCAAAGCTTGAAAGTGACATAATCTATAGGCTAAGTCCTACAGAATGGTCTTGTGATAATGAACCACAATCCAAAGCAAAAAGGTGAATACATTCCAATGGGGGAAGCCCTAATTCGATGTAGTCATGTGGATTACTATGAGCCGTTCCCGCCAGGTAGTCTGCACAACGAATACCTTCCCTATGAGTGTGGGAAATCTCCAACTCCCAGTCGCTATAAACAAGGGATCTAGTATCTGAAATAACGTCATACAAGGGATGATCAGGATCACAATGGGTGAATAGTAGGTGTACCGCCTGAAGAGAATCTGTGAACAACTTGATTTTCTTCAGTCTCAGCTTTTTGCACAGTAGAAGGCCTTGACGGATTTTCTTCAGAAACATTTTTTTAATGGCTATTAAATAGCTTTGTGAAGATTTGATAGGCACTTACAAGCTTTTCAGCTGCCCAATATCTCTTATTTTTCCTCCGATATAAGGAGATGTTGGCAAGAGGTCTGTAGGATTTTGCACTTGAACTCTCGAGCACCTCTCTTCCTTTTCTAGCATATTCTTATACTTATTTAGCTCTATTATCTTCCATAGTTCTGTTCACCTTGTGTTCTTGTAGGAAGAGTTCATTTAATCATGGGAAATACCACAACTTCTTTTGCTGGTAGTTGCGGAATCACTCTTGAGGAGAGTGTCCTCAGGCATGACTCGAACTATATGATTATTGTGTTTCTACTGGTGCTATTGGCAACAACATGTCTGGTGTAAGGTGCTGACGACAACAATCGTAAGAGCTATTCCCTGCTTTCTCCTCGAAGTGGTGGCTGGCTGAGCACAAATTAATTTAATATTGATATTCAGTACCTATGGTAAGAGCTATTTCGATCTTGGGTGGGGTCACAAATTACCATTGGCAGAAGGTTACACATATTAATATGCTGACGGTCATTCTCTGAGTTTTCTCGTTACTGAAAGTGCTTCAATAATGATAATGCCTATATGTCTCGTGGGTTGATATTTGCCTCAGGTTCATGAGTTTGGTATTAAATATATTTATCTAATTTGTCATTTTCATGTGATTATTCCATTGTGTGTGTGTGAGGGTCAAGTTGGCTCTGTCCAAGTGTTGAACACGGCTTTGAAGCAATATAATGAGTATATCATATTAGGTCATATTTCCGTGATGCCACAATACTATTTCATTAAATTGTTTCTGAAAAGGTGAGTGGCCAAAATTGTGTTTAAATGCCGAACTATGATATTCTTGCCTATAGTTCACACATATATTTCTTTTAAGCAGAGTGGTGGAATAGTTTTTGACTGATGCATATCCTGATTTAAAAGGTGAATAAATATATTGTAGTGAATTGGATCTCACATTTTGTGCCTTGTTTCAGGAGACTTCATGATAGAGAAGTTGGTCAAATTTATAGTTCCTCATTTTATGGTAATATTAAGGTGACAGTAACTTACTACGGTGCTAAACCAATGCTGGCATGAAAGCGAACCCGATGATGATGTATGTTGAGACGGTGCGTTCGTCGATCTTTATGAATAAAAATGACTTAGCATATGGGGGCATGTGGTTTATGGTCGAGTGGGCCATGGTGGTCGTCAACCTGAGAGCCGAATTTGCCTCCTTAAACGGACTCACTTAAGACCTCATAGACGTCATATTTCATGTGGGAAGTCATGGTGTGAACACTAAGTTAGTGGTAAAACTTCTGTTGTACACGCTTCCATCATTGTGTTATTCTCATGGTTTGGCACTCAGGTATGCACATGTTTAAATCTCGGCCTGAAACTAAAACTCGGTGTCTTAGTTGTCTGCATTTGGTTTTCTCTCAATGGCCAGGTTTTATATTGTGAATACTGATGGTTATAACATGTGAAATGTTGTGTTCATTCCTGTACGAATTTTTAAAAGGAAAATTTTGTGGACATGCGAATGAATTCCTATAGGTCACATCTATAAAATTATTTGTTATAGACATAGTAAATATAAAGACTGTGTATAAACATATATATATATATATATATATATATATATATATATATATATATATATATATATATATATTTATATATGCCATTACCTTCTTTACATCTGGCTTCATATTTATTGCATGAGTAAGAGGAAGACATGGTTTTACTCCATTATGAGTGTTGAATTCCTATAGGTCACATCTATAAAATTATTTGTTGTAGACATAGTAAATATAAAGACTGTGTATAAACATATATATATATATATATATATTTATATATGCCATTACCTTCTTTACATCTGGCTTCATATTTATTGCATAAGTAAGAGGAAGACATGGTTTTACTCCATTATGAGTGTTAACATAGCCATTATATAAAATAATGGACATTTAGAATGAGAGGACAATATTAGGAATATAATTACAGCTATAGTCCCGATCAATATTGGCCACTAATTATTCGTAACAACTTATTGGCACAATTATGTCATCATAAGACATTGTGATCTGTACATAATTTAACGGTTGTTATGAGTTGTGTTGTTATCCCATGGTAGTCAATTGCCGGCAGAATATTTTTGAGAGGGTGTTACACACATCCTATACATCTAAAAGAACCAGTGATTTTGTTGTGAAACAAACTTTGGAGATTTGGTGATATTCTGTGAAATTAGAAGGATAGTATTTGAGAATATTCTAATTTAATTAGAATGTAAGGGGTTATATGCTGTGAAATTCTAATTTAATTAGAATTAGAGATAAGGTGTAATTTAAATGAGTATTTGAAAGTGTGAAGGTGCCTAACATGTGGGGGCACCTTCTAAATTTCAAAGTTACAAATTGTTTCTAACCTCATTTGAGAAAAGTTGTGATTTAAAATTAATTATGTGGAAGCTTTGTTATTTGCTGCAAAGAGAAAATTTTGTGAATTATAAATTTTTTTGTTGCTTGAATTTTGCAACTCAATCTGGGTATGCACAAATTGTTGAGAATTTGTTGTTTTAATGGATATCAATCCATGAAATAAAGCTTATGCTAAATGGTGGTTGAACATATATAAATAAGCAGTCATATGAGGGAAATAAAATATTTGAGGGTTACTATAAATGTTGGCATCGTGTATAGTAGATTCCCGTTGTATTAAGATACATGGATCTTAACTATTTTTCAGTTTTTATGTGAGAAAATCCTTTAGTAGTCAAAATAAAATATTGTGTAAGTCAGAGTTTATTACTCTAGAATTTGCTAAAATTAAAGGCTAAGTTGTTAAAAAGTTCTTGCAAATATTTTGGAGGAAAATCGACACTCACTGTCATTGAGTTGTGATTGCCAAATCGCAATAGCCATTGTTGACAGAACAATGGTGCAAATGAACATCATTTGAGATATAATGTTATAAAGCACTTGGAAAAAAACAATGTGGAGTTATCTCAATTGATTGTATGAGGTCAAAAGTGGACCTATCAGATTTGATAACAAAACCCGTGGGGAAGAAAATAACTATTGAAACATTGAGGGGAATGGAACTGAAGCCAATTCGAAATTAACGGTGATGGTCAACCCAACCTCTGTGATTGGTGATCCCATAAAGAAGGTTCATTTGGGTAAAAACAAGTCATTCATTAGTTCTACTAGCACTAAATAAATTGCTAGTCCCGTCCTATGGTACGAGAAAGTGCTAGAATGCATTTTAGCGAGGTTGAGTGAAAGCTTTTAATGATTTCATAATCCTACGGGATGGTATGCTCATTGCAGGTACATTTCATGAAATCACCACTACAAATGTGAAGTGAGACCGCTCCTATGAGAACATTGTGAAATCTCTAGAGCATTTGTTATCATAGTCATTTTAACATGTAAAACCAACGTTAACATCGGAAATGTGGGGGGGATAATATGACTCTTATTGTCTCTAGTGCACACCCAAGATTTGTTGGTTCATAGAAGCATGCTTCACTGACATTTTTGTGTACTAAGTGTTAGCGGTTTGGGTCTGGTTCATAATTTTGAGGACCACAAGATACAATGGTTATACTCATGTGTGTAACTCAATTAAGGTGTTCCTTTTGACACATGTGGGGGATTGTTGGAAATAATGAATGAGTGTGTTACAAGGAACAAGTCCCATGTCATTTGGGATTGTGGGGGGTCAAGAAGAGAAGTGAACTCGCACAATGACATGCCACATGAAAATCCAGCAATTTCCTCTATGTGCAAGTTAAAAGTGGATTGGGTGGTTTTATGAGAGACCTCTTAAATAATTCAGCTTTATTTTTTAAATAAATGGCAAGCTGTAAAATGTTTTTACTAATATAATTAGTGAAATCTACCCATTAAACATTTTAAAAATTTCTAATTATTTTAAGCCATTTATTGATTGTGTTTAATGAGAAATATGGACGTTGCAGGCTTTATGAATTTGAAATCCCATTCATTGATATATTATCATTAAAGGTTAATGCTTTTTAATGTATCATGTATATTTATTCTATAAGTCATGGAGCAAATTCCTTCAAAACTCTACTTCATATTCCAACGCTCAGAAACGTTTTTGCTAATGGCTATTAAATAGCTTTTGTGAAGATTTGATGGACAACAAGCTTTTCAGCTGCCCAACGTCTCTTATTTTTCCTCCTATATAAGGAGATGTTGGCAAGAGGTCTATAGGATTTTGCTCTCGAACTCTAGAGCACCTCTCTTTCATAATGATTTAACCATATTTTTTTGTAGGACTTTTCATGACTAAGTTGGGATTTTTGTTGCATTTTTTGAGACATTATTGCATGATTAAGCACTAATTTTAGTTAGGGACAATTGTATTGGATTAATTGTAATTAGAGGCGAAATAGTCATAATTTGTTAATTATTTTGTGCAATTGTTTCTTGGACTTTTAATGCTATATGTTGTGTTTAATTTTGTATTATAGGTGATTTGGAAGGAAATTTGAGATTTTGAAAAAAAAAATTGCAATTGGGGTAAGAATTAATATTTTTTGAAAATTGAGGAAAACTGTAGAAAAGGCCCCAAAATTTCTGGAAATTACAAAGTAATGAAGAAAAGGGCCAGGGAAATTACAATAGATACCCAAAATCTTTGGAAATTTTAGTTGAACCCTATAAAATTTTGAAAATTTGCATGACAATCCCTCCTGAAACTTTTATAACTTTTCACTTTAGTCCCTGGTCAAAACGCAAGTTTTGATCAGGAACTAGGTCAGTTCTTCAGCTCCTGGCAAAGAGACCCGAAGGAGTAGACAGTTTTGAGCACCATGAGAATCACTAAACTAGCATCTTCGTCTTCTTCTTCTTGTGAAGTCCACTATTGTCGTCGTCGGCGACCTTCATTTCGTTCACAATCCTTTCCGTAGCCGGCGAGAGGTTCAGATTCAGTGGAGAGACAAGAGCCGAAGAGACTGCACAGCCGAGAAAGGAGCAATCATCGGAGCAGCTCGCAAGTTGAGAGCAAACACCAGAGATTAGAAACATTGAGCTTGGGACCGGAGAATAGAGAGAGACAGAGATTTGACAGACACCACTACCAACTCGGTCGCCGGAGCTTCTGCAACAACCTCCACCGTCACTTCTACTCATTGCCACTGGAAAAGAGGTCAAAACGCAGAACCTATGAGAGAGTAGAACCAGATTGGCTTCTCTTCTTCCCTCAACCACCATCACCTCAGACTTCACCTTTTTTTCCTTCTCGCCGGAGAAGTTCTGCATTTTCTAGTGAGTGTGTGACTTTCCGACGAGCTGTTTGCAAATTCCGGTGAGTTCTGCAGATTCCGATGAAAATCTTGAATTTTCCGACGACCTTCTCCAGATTCCGGCTAGCTCATTTTTCATAGATTTTCAAAGCTCCAAACAAGTTGCTATCGATGCTACTGAAGTTCTAATGAGTGGCTGAGCTTTGAACTATTGAGGATTGTGGATTTGGCTTAAGTTTAAAGAGGTTCAAATGGGAGTTTTTCTTAGTTCCTTTATGAATTTCCTATTGTTATTGTAATTTCTAGTTATGTTCTAAGATAGTTTTAGTAAGATTTTGTGAGTATTTAGACTCCATATTATTGAACTAAGATTGTTTATATTGTGTTTGGATTGGAATTATTGTAATTGGTTAATTTATGGTTACATATTTCCTATTAATTCAATGAAATTATACTTACTATGTTATTACTAGTTTGTGTAATTGATTTGGGTTAATTTGAGTAGCATGTTTGTGTATTCAAATTAGAGGAAACAACTGTATTAATTTAATCCATTTCACACATCAAGTGGTTTTTGAATAATACTTTTAAGCAATAGCTATGAATCCAATCGTAGGAGTAGCTATTAAATAGGAGTGTTAGACCCAATGTGATTACTTAGGGCTTTTAATTAAGACTTGATGAATTTCGACTCTCATATCATTTAGTGGGCTAGGGTAGCCATTGAACCAATTTTTCAAGAAAATTCACTTCATTCATATTTCATTAATCATCCTAATTTTATAAAAAATACCAAAAATATTAGTCTAGCATTTTATTAGATTACATTTTCTTTTAGCTATTAATTTGAAAAACCCAAAACTAATTTCCCCTTGTTTTCATTGCATCTGCATGACATTTAGATTACTTAGGATTCAGTAAAAGGCTCCTCGAGAAGAGAAAACGATCCTATGTTTGCCTATACGCAATCCTTAGTTAATTTTTTATTATAGACCCTAAAACTAACGTACAGAAAATATCCAAGAATAGAGATGGTGAAAAGAGTTTTCAAATGGACTCGACAAATTTTGTGGAAAAAGAAGTGACATTTGGATGATATGACTCTATTTATGCTCAAAAAAAGGTTAAATGACAGTATTTATTGCTTATTTGTTCTTCATATTTATCCTTATGAATATTGTAAATGGAACTTGAAAGGAAACATTTTGATATGTTTTGTCAAAGTTCATGCTGGGATCTTATATTATGAATTATTATTTATGAGCACTCATTCATGAAAAAAAATCTTTCTAATTTGCTAATTTTAAATTGATCTCAAGCATGTTCGAAAGTATTTTTGAGAGGACTGAATACAGAATGCTGGTTGCTAACATAAGTACTATTAGTCCTTAGCGCTCCATGGTTAAAATCGAGCTCGCTTGACATTCATGGTGTTAACCTCATGAAACTCTTGTTAGAATTGCACATTTCATCTTGTTTTGACCTCACTTTGGGTATATTAGTGGGCGTTCGAGAGTGTTAAAGTTGATGAAATGTGCTTTTCTCATGTTGGGCACAGCAGAATGCAAATGTGGAGGACATTATTCACTAACTGCTATGAATGTTTAACTGTGTTTGTGAGTTCTTTGTGTGAAATGATACAGATTCAGTCATAGCTGGTCCAGAGAAAGCCAAATGCAGTAAGAAGGAGGTGAAGGAAGTTGAAGCCATAAAACATGCCACGGAAAGACAAGCAGGGAGGAGAACAGAGCAGAAAAGAGAAGGAGATGAACTTTGGAAGGTGCCTGGCCGCGGCCAACCTACTCATGGGCCGCGGCCAACAGAAGAACATAAAGTTAAGGGCCGCGGCCAAGAGGAGGTTAGAAGCTCACTAGCCGCGGCCCACAGAGTGGCTGGCCACAGCCAACCCTCGCAAATGATGCTGTGCGTTCTGTCATTTGAGGCACTATGAAAGCGAAACTCAGAGGTTGAAGAAGGGGACCCCAATTTGGAAAGACCTAGGAGGCAGCTGCAAACATCCTTGGAGCTTGGGCTTGCATTAAATCAAGGAGAATCAAGTGGGATTGAGGATTGAAAGAGCTTCCAACTCCATTGATCTTGATTTTCTTTGTACTCATTCCCTTTCTCCATTGTAACTCTGATATGGCTGCGCTGAATGTTGATATCTGTGATTTGTTTTTGAACATGAGTAGCTAGGGTTTTCATTCTAGGATTGTTCTAAGCCTTTGTATGGATTAAACTTAATTCCTTCTTTCTTTTAGTATCTAATGGTATATATATGTTAATTCTCCCCTATTTTTGCTGATATTCGTGACTGGCCAGCACAATGGATAATTTGTTCAATTAGATTAAGCTTGATAAAGTTAATTTAATTGTAGAACTTGGGTAGAATTATGCTAGACCTGAAGTTTAAGAATTAAGTGGATGGTTTGTTAATAACATAGAGATATAGTTATTAACCTAGCATTGTCAAATTAAGGTGGTTATTTAATGATTATTTTCACTTAACTATGGCAAGAGATTGTGTGTGTTAATGGAGGATATAAATTTGGTTATGACTTGAGAGAGCTTAATCAATTGCTAGTGATTCTTAAACTGACATATATATAGCCCATGAAAGTATTCTTATAGAGGAAGGAAATTAAGTTTATGAAATATAAAGGGGATGAACAATCCTAGGTTTATTATAATTGATTGAATTCACAAGAATCATAGTTTTGTTCAGTAATTTTTAGTTTTTATCAAAATATCTTTTGAAATTCCTTTTTCCACACTCAACAATTTGTTTTGGTTCAACTTAATCAAACACATTAAGCCCATTGCTTGACTAATTTGTTACTCAAATCCTCGAGGGAACGATCTTACTTATCAC
This sequence comes from Inga laurina, assembly GCA_963855925.1. NCBI lineage: Eukaryota > Viridiplantae > Streptophyta > Magnoliopsida > Fabales > Fabaceae > Inga > Inga laurina. The sequence continues at coordinate 75,549,293 of OY979701.1, read as the reverse complement.
TTTATTACTTGACGCGATCCATGCACTTGCGGTAGCGAACACATGGACATAGTACTCACGCTTACTATTCTTGGGATTCGTTCTCACGCTTGTTATTCGTTGGTTTTGTACATGCACTTGTTTCATGGCCTCGAGCCGTGCTTGGTTACTTACCCTCATGGACTGTGTGTTCACACTTGTTTTTCGTGGTCTCCAGCTATGGTTGGTTACTTATCCTCGTGGACTGTATGTCCACATTTGTTATCCGTTTTGTTGAAGTCCTACAAAAAAATAGAATTTGAGACTTATTGTTTTTAAATTGATTATGTAAAATATGTTAGATATGATTAGTTTTGATGATGTCAAATATAGATGTGAAATGATAAGAGCAAAAAGTTTATATAATGTATTTCTTTGACTAACTATTATATTACATATTTTGTAGATTAGTCAAGCAAAGAATGAAGAAGATTGAATTAATGAAAATGAACAAGAGGAAGAAGAAGGAAGAAATTGAAGATTAGTCAAGGAGATGATTATCAAGAGGAAAACCAAGAAGAAAGATATTGAAGAATGAAGAACTTGGAAGATCTATCATGAATATCAAGATTCAAGTTGTTAGATATGATACTGGAGGTTTCTATAATGATACCGGAGGTTTCTATGATCAAATGATGGTTGGAATAGGTTAATACGAAGCTAAGATGACTTATATATGAGTTTTGGCACTTCTAGAGGTGTTATGCTCGAGCACGAGGTGTTTCACTCGAGCACAGGAAGAACACACTCGAGCACAGATGAATTCACTCGAGCACGGGGTGAATACTCTGTTCTACTCTGTTTTACGTTCAGTCTGATAGAGGTCCGGTATTTTGATCATATCTCTCAAACCACACGTCGGATTGACCCAAAACCGGTGGCATATGAAAGAAGACTCACAACACGTAAAATGGGCACCAGGATCACATTGAAAGAAGATCAAATGAAGGAGATATGATTCGTGGAAAATGAAACTGAAATCACCGTCACTTTTCGACACAGGTTTGGTATTTTGCACGTAACTTACAAACTACACATCGGATTGAGACTAGACCAGTGCCAAATGAAATTAGACTCAAAGAGCTTTCCATAGATAGGTAATTTACCTTATTTGAACGTATATTATAGGAGCTATGCCTTCTGGAAGTTGATGCTTGTGCAGACTACCGAAATAGACATTCTTTCGATCATAACTTGCAGAATACAACGACTTTGGAGCTGATTCTTGTTGCATTGGAATGCATATGGCAAGAGCATTCTTATGATACATCATTTGAATCAAATGAATAAAATTTTTCTAAAGTGGCCCCACATCACCCGTGGGTGCAAAAACTTTCTCTCTGAAAATGTTGTGCGAGTGATGTCCAGAAGTAGCTGAAACGTGAAGAAAATTGCATCACTCGAGCACTAGGATTCATGCTCGAGCATTGGATGATTTCTCACTCGAGCACATGCAAGTTTTGTCATGGAAGTGATAACCCGAGAAGAAGATTGTACGTGAAAGCATGAAACTCACTCGAGCATGACTGGTTGTGCTCGAGTGATTCGAGAATTCACTCGAGCAGATGCAAGTGAAGTGCAGCGAGTGCTTGCCCGAGAGGAAGTCAGAACGTGAAAATATGAACCGCACTCGAGTGAGCCATACTGCACTCGAAGTGAGGTCCTGACAGAATGCAGAAACGAAACAGAGTCTCATAGCCATCAATCCAAACGTGGTTAAATGTTATACAATCATCATGTTTTCACTTGTTATTGTTCCTAAACATTAACTAACATATATTTCAAATGTAAAACAGGAGATTAAATATTTGGATTGCATCTTCAAGAACGGAGGTCACGTACGGAAATATCATCACTCAACGAACAATCCGAATATGGTTACATGTTATTGAATCATTGTGTTCTCACTTGTTATTGTTTCTAAATGATAGCTAACATATATTTCAAGTGAGAAACAGGATATTAAACGTTCGGATTGCAGATTCAAATAAAAGTCAACTATGGTGAACTTCATCATTACACACCGAATGGCGGCTACCAACCACGACAAGTAATTGACCCACCATGAGAGATTGTCTGAAACACAAAACGCTCCACAACGTGATGTACAACTCAAAATGAATCTTCTTGCTGTTCAACGAGACGCTCCACTTTGTTCCACAACGGACAGTAGCTTGTTTTTCAAATATGCTCAAACGTTCAAATGAAGCAACGGGACTCCAACGGATGAATGCTCACAATGGTCATCATCTTCATCAACTATAAATGAGAAAGCATTCAACATCGATGGGTGACAGAAAATGACAGAGAAAACTGAACAACGACACCAACATGCGAACAACATGAATTCTCTGCTTCTACCCAAACACTCTCTATTTTCCAGTTTCTGTATTACTTATCATTGAGAGAGTGATTATTTGTATTGTACTTCAGTGAGATTATATCCACTATGTGAGAGAGTCTGTAAACACCTTCAACTATATTTCTGAGTTGATCTCAAGGTAGAGGGACCTTGAGAGGGTTGATTTTCTTACGGGGAAGCAGTAGAGAGAATTGCTGTAAGACATTCTGCTCGTAAGACTTACAAGGTGCAAGCAGTAGAGAACGTTGCTGCTCATAAGACTTACAGGGGTGTAAGCAGGAGAGAACGTTGCTGCTCGTAAGACTTGCATGAGTAAGCAGGAGAGGAAGATCTTCGGGATTGCTCTGCTCGTAAGACTTGCCGTAAGGGGGAGTTTTTCAGTGAGAGATTTGTAAAAGGTTTCACAAGTACCCGGCTAAACTTGTGGGATTGTAAAGGCTTTTCTTGTGCCCGGACTAAACAAGAAGATAGTGGATTTGAAAATCTCAGGAGGAGCCTGGGGACTGGACGTAGGCCATCACAGATTGGACCGAACCAGGATAAATCACAGTTTGCATATTCTCTTCCCTAAACTCTTATATTTCCAGCATATATTATTTAACATAACTGTTGATTTATAAACCTTCATACTTACCACTTTCGTTAAGATATGAAAAGATTTCTAAAGTTCTTAAGTTTTTATTATACACCCAATTCACCCCCCCTCTTGGGTGATAGCCGGTTCTAACAAAATAGATTGTTTTATTGAGTATTTGGTACTATTCATCTAATGATCTTCTACAACTTAAATTATACTCATTAATAATCTTCTATATAAATTTATTCATTGTTATGATTTTGTATTTGGAATTTGCAATTAACTATTATCTCTATATTATAAATTTTCATCCAATAAATTTATTTCCTTTAGTAATTTAATTTATTTATTTTCCTTAATAGGACGTTGTTCACCGGAAGGTTATTTTGGCCTCAGATAGTGCAACTGACCTTACACCTCCACTTGAACAGAGAATACCCTCAGTGCTGCTCAAATTTGTAGAAGCATTTTGGAACAACTGCTAATTGATGAAAATATACGTTTATATTAATGTATTTACTTTTGTAGTTTAATTTATGAAGTTTAGACGCTCCATGTAATTTATAGGCAGGATACCTGTCATCCCTTGTAATTTGGAATATATGTATTTGTATATGCTATAGTGGATCAAAGCTCTGAATATTGTTATGAAAATTCAGGTCATTGTAGAATTATTGGGAAGTTTGATTTATAGAGGAGACTTTGTCCAAAATTTCTACAAGAGACATAATATTTTGATTATACTAGGTATGTTATTATATATGAATTTAAAACAATTTAAGCATGCTTAAGATTAGTGTGCTAAATATGATTTCGTTAATGGGATTATGAGTATTATTTAATATTCATTTATAACTTTAAGACTTAAGGAATGTGAGTCTACTCATATTTTGTGCCAGTCACCCCTTAATTCAGGGCCTGCATGACACCACCATTGGCCACCGTTACGGCGCTAAACGAAGTCATTTACACTATAATGGATGAGCAAATAATCTTGACTCCAATAGCCCGTCAATCGCTACCTGATCTATTGGAAAGGTAGCTCAAATTTAGACGCTACATGGATCACTGAGGAGGAGTTCTATCAAATCAACTCCGCCTTGCTTAACAACTACTAGCTTCCTGCCAATGATGAAATAATATCTATTTAGATTGTTTAGGGTTTTTCAATAACTTAGGGTTTCTAGGTTTTTCAAACAAATCAGGATATCTAGATTACTCTCTCAATATCTTATTATCTTTTGAATTTCAAATTAAGATTTCTTATTACTTTTGAATTTCAAATTAGAATTTAGATTGAGATATAAATTTAAACTATTATTTATTATTTTAAGCTCTATAAATAGACAGAAAAGGTCCCTCAATTTCTGAAAATTACAAATTTGTGTAGAAGAGGGCCTTGAGAAAAGCACATGAATGAACCCAAATGTTCAGAAAATTATGGTGGAGTTCAAAACATTTCAAATATTTTCATAATGATCCCTATAGAAGTTTTTAAACGTTGCCAATTGGTCCCTGGTCAAACTTGCTTTTTGACCAGAGACCAATTATTTCTTCTTCAAGACACAGATCCGACAATTGCAATTGAGGGGCTTTGGAGAATGGGTGCTTCACCAGGGAATATTTGATCTTGCTGCTTCATTCAGCTGATGGAGCCGACATGGGAGAGATAGAAAGCAAATGAGAAATGAAAGAGGCAGAGGCAAAAAGGAGAGTTGTGAGCTGGGAGAATTTGCGGATCATGGAGGGAGCATCATCATCATGATCCCACCATCTTCTTCTTCCTTCATCATCATCATCACTTTCACCTTTTTCTTTCTTTAAAAAAAAAAAAAAAAACAGAGCAGAGCAACATCCTAAAATCATCATCTATCCGACCTTCACCTTCTTCCTCTTTCATCAAAGGTCGCCGGCGACCTTTTCTCTTTAATCCATTGTCGCCGGAGACCCCATTAAACCAGAAGAGAGACGCTGTTACCGGATGAAGCACTGTCAGAACAGAACCTGGGAGTTTTGAGGGAGGAGGCGCCGCGAACTTGAAGCTGGAGGGAAGACACACAGAGGCGCGGCGGAGCTAAACCTTGGGGACCTTCATCCTATGACCGTGACCTTCCTTAACCGGTGAACCACCACACCTCCATCGTTCATTCTCTTCCCATCATCATTGTCTCCTGAGCTCACCACTGCCGTTGATACTTCTGGGAACAGAGGAGACCTTCACACACCGGAACCACCGTCATTTATCACCGTCAGCCTTCTTCCATTATTTTCGGCGACCTTCCTGCGTCGGCGGCACTTACTCTTAATACCACTACCGCCGTCAACACTTCTGGGCAGAGGAGGCACACAACCGCCAATTGGATCCTCTTCCACCGTCGCCTTCTTCCTTGTTTCATCTTCTTCTGGCGTGTTCTTTAACTTCCAGTTTTCCGGCCCCATTTCTGGTGAGTTCAGCTTGAATATTCCGATAAGTATTTTTCCAGATTCCGGTGAAAAATTTCAGATTCCAATGCCTACTTGAGTTCTGCACTGCTATAGGGGAGTGTTTAATTTAATTTTTTTCTTTTCATTTAGATATTTTGTTTGAGACTGGATAATATGTGGAATTAATAGGTGTGATTGTATTACAATTCTTGATTTGAATTAATTTGAGTTGTTTGTTTATGCATTCATATTAGAGGAACATAATGGCATTGATTTAATAAAATAGCAATGTAGTTATGCATTTAATTAAATTACATTTTTTTTAACTATTGATAATAAAAATCAAAAATCAATTTTCTCTTGTTTTCATTGTATTTGCATGGCATTTAGATTATCTAGGATTCAATAAAAGGCTCTTTGAGAATAGAAAACGAATCTAGGTTTGCCTAAGCGCAATCCTTAGTTAATTGTTGATCATAGACCCCAAAGCTAACGTATGAGAAAATATCCATGATCAAATGGCGCCGTTGCCGAGGATCGAAACCAGGTCTCCCGTGTGACAGGCAGGAATACTCACCACTATACTACAATGACTATTATTATTTATTGGTAAAATAATTATTATAATTATCGTTATTATTATATAAGAAAAGATTATCAATGTCGTTGTTCCTATTATTATTATTATTACTTAATGGTAAAATCATCATCATCATAATGATCATATTGGACTAGAGACTAATAAACATTTGGTTAAATTATATAAACCCCCTGAACTTTTAATCATATGCATATAACTCCCATGATATTTCAAAGTTTAAATTTAACCCCCATGATTTTTTCATTTTTTAACTATTAATCCCATGCCATTAAGTGACCATTACCTTTTTAACAAAAAATGATATATCAAATTATGAGATGACATATGACATCCTGTGTAAATTACCAATTTCATAAAACCCCCTTGAACTTTAAACAGTTACAGATAACCCCCTGAACTTTGACTAGTTACAAATAACCCCCTTGAATTTAAATTTAACTCTCTAAAAATGTTAATTTATAATATTAAACCTCATGCTGTTACTTTATCGTTTTAATATATTTATTAAGTTTTTTACTATCATTTGTCAATTAAAATAGTTTTCTTGTATGGAAAAAACTATAAGAATATTTCTCTAGTCATTAATATAAGACATATTTATCTAATTTGAATAGATTAAGGAAATTAGTTGAGTTGATTAATATGACATGTATTTTCTAAAACGCCATAGTCATCTTTCTTAATTTCCTCATTCATTCTTCTCCTTAATTATTGTTAAGGGAGTATCAATAGGGATAAATTAGGAAAAGATTAATAAATATGTAAACTATATCTTATATTTAGGATCAAGATTAACTCTCTAAATATATTTTATATGAAGGACCGGAGGAGTAATATTTAAAAAATATAAAAATAAAAATGTGATCATTTGCATAAGATATACTTATTTTCTTTTGATAATTGAACATTGATAATATAAAAATATCATCATTTGTGTTAAATATATTTTTAGGAAGATTGAGCATTGACAATTTAAATATTATATTTGTGTTAGAGGATAGCTTTTGCCCTCATTACGTTTTCATTAGTTATGCATATTTTTTCCTTGAAGCAGATGTTCAACCTTTTTATTTGCATATTTTTGTAAATTTTATTCTTCTTGTTTTTGTCATACAAAATAATAATAAAAATATTAATAAATTTATTAAATAAAAATAAATGCATGTGGTTTAATATTATAAATCAAAATTTTAAGGGAGTTAAATTTAAATTTTGAAATTCAAGGGGGTTATTTATAATTAATCAAAGTTCAGGGAGTTTTATAAAATTGATAATTTATACAAGATGCCTCATAGGATGCCATGTGTCATCTCATAATATGATAAAGCTTAATAATAAAATTTATTAATCGTGTGGAGAACTTAATGGACTGGCTTTTGCATGTCAATTTCTGATTAATCATATGGCAAATTAATTAATGCTTTTTATTATGCAACGGTTTTTTCAAGCTGAGGCTAAATAAGGTCGCGAATATTTGACTTCAACATCATAAACATGTTTAAAAAAAAAAAAGTAAATTCATCATTTAATAAGTTAAAAACTTTGAATTTAAATTATGAAATGGAAAAGTAGATTCAGACGGCAAAAATCTCATCATCGTAAATGAGCATGTATTGCTGGAAAAAAAGAAAAAAGAATGAACACGTATTGCTTATCATTGCAATTGCAATTAGCATTGAATATTGAACTCTATATAATCATATATAGTGTGTGTTTGGGATAGCGGTAGGAAAAATGATTTATTATGATTCTGACTTATTAAAAATTATTTAATAGAAAATTCAGTTTTTGTAATGTGATTTATGTTTGGATGAACGATTTATTTTTGGACAATAAGTGCTTATAAATCTTGATTTACGGTATACGAGGTAAGTATGTGAGAGGAGTTTTATCTTGACTTACGTAATAAGTGACTTAATAGAAAAGTTGTTTAATAAGTAGCTTATTTTACCCATGATACAATTAAAATAAGCTGAATCAAACAATGTAAAAACGCAACATGTTTTTATTTGGGCTTATTGCCCAAAAACGGGCTTATTTCTACCCAATAAGCTAAACCAAACACACCAGTCTTTCCGGTCTGCAACATAAGTCAATTCAATTAATTTATCGGAACTAAAATATGATAATTAATTCATTAAATCTACCTTGAATTGAAAGAGGTTTCCAACTTTACTCATTTTAAATTAAGTTTTGAAGGAAAGAGAAAAATATAAGAGGTCACATTCAAACATTAATAGTAGGGGCAAAATTGACAAAGAAACATTAATTACTCTCCAAATGACTTATATTAGATACCATATCCCCCTAATTAGATTGAAGAATATCATATAATAAGATATTTAATTTTGTCACGGTCCATCAAATTGCTGGTAATGGAACGTGCAGTCACAGGTAAAGAGACGTGTAAGGGTCAATGAATGGTTTTGTTTTGACTTGTTATGAGCAAATTTAATGGGAAAAAAACTATGATGAGTGGTTTAATAAATTATTAAAGAATTAGCAGCATCATTTGATCTGCGTTTTACTTCGGGTTCAGTAGAAATGTTAGCTGCTTAAACAGCATTTTGGAAATATTAGTGAGAAGATGAGAGGTTGATAGAATTTCAAGTATATTTGGCCATATAAGCATATTTAGCCGAGGTTTAACTTGGATATAACAGTCCAGGTAAAATTATTTTGATTTGAAAATTTCCAGGGTAACATAACTCGAGTGAAAAATTTTTAGGCAAATTTGCACTTAAACCCAAAACAAAAATGACATGTATATTATGTGAACTGTCAGTTCAGTATATTTGGTCAACTAATGGTCATACATAATCTAGATGATGGCCGAAGCGAAATTACTATGATTTGGAAATTTCTGTATTGAAGTAGCATTGCTCCAAAAAAGAAAAACTTTTGGAGCAAAATTAAGATTTTTTAACAACTTCTAAAGTAAAAATGAATCTTGATCCAATATAATATAGAGTGAAAGAACCCACAACACAAAAGTCCCATATCGAGAATTGGAAGATGCTACTCACCGAAGACGAAGTATAAAACCCATTCACCGCTCTTTCTATCAATAATCAATAATCAATAATTAAATGAAAAATCGTTTATATATTAAACTTTTACTGGCGAATTAATTGATGATGCCAATAATTATTTAAACCCGAATTTAAAATGTTAATTAAATGAAAACTTACCAAAGGTCTACTATGATCTTCATGTATGGTTATTATTAGAAAAACAGAGTGCAATTAATACATAGAAATAAGCTTATAATTAGTGGATAACAGCTAATTAATTAATATTTTATTAATAATATTATTAATTATTTAATAATTTATTAAGTGTATACAAAATTAATATTTTATTAATGTACGAGTTCTAAATCAAGTTTTTAAAATTAAAAAATGCATCTTATCCCATACATAGGTCCATCGCTGTCTAGGAAATGTCAATCAAACAATCACTAGTGGAAAAATCACTTTTAAGACCTGTTAAAAAAGACATTTTAGACCGGTTCTGGATCCGGGTATGAAAATTTGACTTTTTAGACCCGTTTTATAAAGAACCGGTCTAAAAGGTATAACCTTTTAGACCGGTTCTTTATAAACCGGTCTGAAAAGTCAAATTTTAAGACCGGTTTTATCCAAAACGGGTCTTAAATTTACTTTTCAGACCGGTTTTGGATAGAACCGGTCTTAAAAGTTGAATTTATTTTTTAAAAAAATTTTCATTTAAAAGTTATACCCAGCAAGTCATTACCCTTGTTAAAACATTTTACTCAGCAAGCAGCAGCCAGTTCAACGACATTAAAATAAATAAATCTTCTCGTACAGATTATATAACTAACATCTTAACACTACAAAAAAACTAGGTATTAGAGACGGAATTTAGCGACGGAAATTCAGTCGCTAAAATTATTATTCCGTCGCTAATCTGTTAGCAACAGATTAGCGACGGAAAATGGTCCGTCCCTAAAAAGCCTGTTACTAATTCCATTAGCGACGGAATTGAAAATTCCGTCGCTAATTTAGAGACGGATTAGCGACGGAAATTCCGTCACTAATTTAGACACGGATTAGCGACGGAAATTCCGTCTCTAAGTTAGAGACGGATTAGCGACAGAAACTCGGTCTCTAATTTAGAGACGGATTAGTGACAGTAAGTCCGTCTCTAATTTAGAGACGGATTAGGGACGGAAATTCCGTTGCTAATTTATACACGGATTAGCGACGGAAATTCCGTCGCTAATTTATACACGGATTAGCGATGGAAATTCCGTCGCTAATTTATACACGGATTAGCGACGGAAATTCCGTCTCTAATTTAGAGACAGATTAGCGACGGAAATTCCGTCTCTAATCTATGACGGAAATTCCGTCCTTAATGACAAATTCCGTGGCTAATTTTTGAGAAATAACAGAAATTCCGTCACTAATTTTTGAGACGGATTAGCGACGGAATTTCCGTCTCTAATTTTTCCAAGATTAGCGACGGAATAGCCGTCTCTAATCCGCCACAAACAAAAAAAATTAATTTCGTTATTAATTTCTAAAATGGATTAACGATGGAATTTCCGTCTCTAATCCATCACAAAATTAAAAAAAAAAGAATTAATTTCATTATTAATTTCTGAAACAGATTCCGTCACTAATTAATTGCAAAGTGAAATTTTTTTTCTAAAAAAATTGTAACAGAATTTCCATCATAAATCCGTCTCTAAGCTTTTTTAATTTTCTCTCCAATTATTTTTTTTTGGTTATTTTGAATTTAACGATAAGTCAACATTAATAACCTATAATAGTTAAAGAACTGAAAGTGAAATTAAATTGATGGCAAATAAAATCAAATTCAAACCAAGTTCTAAAATGATAGTAAATTAACTACAAAACAAAAGTACTGAAGTAAAAATGTATATAATATATCAAACAAATCACATAAATATTTCAAACACCATCACCAACATCTTCTTCCATATAAGAATCTTCTTGTTCTTCTTGTTCTTCTTCATCCTCTTGTTCTTCTTCATCTTCTTGACCAACCATGGCATTTGTTGTCATATGTACTTCTTCATACTGAATTTCAAAATCTCATTGGTTATTCATCATAAAGACAAAGTTACCTGGTAAAATGCAATTGTTGAATGGTAAGAACAATATCAATATTTATCAAGAAATATCAATGTTATTCCTTGCAAAAACGACAAGAGTTTTATTTAAAATCGAACGTTGAGTTCAATTATTTTCTTTTCATGCCACAATATTTCTAAACTAAGACAAATGTTATTATTTAGGAGTATGACTCTTGCAAAAAGAGATGCAATGCACATGACACTTGATATAAAGAGATATCAAATCAGAGTTACACAGAGAACACACATGGCACAACTTAATTAAAACCAACAATACCATACAATTTCAACAAAATCCAGAGAGCTAGTAAAAATAACTAAATAACCTTTTGATCCTGTCAATAAAAGCACAGCAACACTGAAATCAAGATTAATTCTTTCATATAACCCAAGAATGCAAGATTTTTTTTTTTTTGGTTATAAGGATCAAGTTAAACCAAAAAGACATGACATGAGACAACATAAGAAGTTTCAGAATTTCCAAGAAAATTTACAGTTTATTGATGAAAAATTCATTGACAAGAAAGAAATAGTGCATAAGAACAAAATAAGAAGTTTCATTTCAAAGACAAAGTACAAGTACAACAAACTCTAAACCCAAAAAAAAGATATAAAATTATGCAAAGGTACTCTACAATCCTCTGCATTTCCAACATTAGCTGCTTAACTTAAAACCCTAACAAGTTAGTGAAACTTTGAAGTTTTTTGGCAATGTATGATGTTGGTACATAAATATGCACTCATGCAACTAACAAGATTCATAACACGGACACCTCCAGCTGTAAGATACTAGAAACAATGGCTGAAAGCTTAAATCAATACACACATTTCTTAGTTATAAAGAGATATGTAATGAACATGAAAGAGGATACATACTCAATCATAACCTCATCTACCACCTCTTTAAGACTGACTTTTCTCAATTGATTTTTAACCACATAAGCTGCATTTTTCTGGCAATATGGCTTTCCACAACCACAATCATTCAGGTACAAAATTACACGCCTGTCAATTGCCTCATCCTTAAAGCCTACCTTACAAACCAATATTTCTTGAACACAAAATGTACAAATATAAAATCAGAGAAAAGAAATTCATCTGAAAATAAAAAACAGGTAGCATCATTAGAAAAACATATAAATTACCTTCATCAACTTATCAATGGCAGACTCACTTTTTGAGTCAATCAAGTTACCAAGACCCGACTTCAAAATAAAATTAATTATTGGTTTCTTTATATCTTGAATACACTTTTCCAATTGCTGCTGCACCAATTCATTGTAGATTGACCTCAGTTCTTTCAGCAAAATATCTTGTCTGCCAATGCTCCTTTTAGTTTGAAAACTAAAACACTTTGCAATACCTTGTGAAAAAATTCCCATCATCATATCAAAAATGTAGAGATGCCCTGTTCATATCATAATACAGAAGCTATAACCCATTCAATTCAAATACTAGACATTAGGCCAGAAAAATTCAAATATTTAATCCAACAAGCAGTGATTCTCCCACGTGATGTGCGGGTGCATATAATCAATATATAAATTGGTGCACTAATTACTAACTATCAATAAACAGCACGGATCCTATATTAATCAGTAGGGATTGCATAAAAGCTTCATTGGATATAGTAGCCAATCACCTAACAGATTTAGTTGACTTAATTGATGTAAAATAATTAAGCACAAATCAAGACAGGAACACAATACAAAGGCAAACAGATTTTTAATGGAAAATAACAAAAACCTCTATTTATGTTCTTCAATATGTTCTCTATACAACTATGCTGGTGAATGAGCTTCAAAGCAGTCTTGCCACCAATACCTGCAGAGCACGTCAGTTATATATTAGAAGCATATGCATGATGAGCTTAAATGGGGGGGGGGGGGAATCTGAACTCAGCCTCTACTAGTCTCAAAACACAAATGGATATTTTGGGCACTTCGAATGCTTCGACAATAATCACACCCAGAAAGAATACATAAGTAAATAAACTGATCCATGGTCAGATTTAGCTCCTCCAATATCTGGAAAAAAAATCTCAGAAAGAACATATTAAACAGAGAAAATCTAATATTTTAGAAGCCACAGGACAATGACCTCTAAGGCCAAAGAGAGGAATCCACAATGACCTTGGCAACTTCAAATTCCATAACTGGAACTTTCTTTGAGCTAGGAACCATTAGATGGCTAAGAAATATAGGAGCTCCAAACGTTAATGAATCCATGTCTTTAGAAGAAGAAAAACAAAATCAATATGTCAATTACAAAGTAATAGAAAGCAATTTCAAATCTAGCATTCACTATATGAGAACCACAAATGCTAGTGATTTCAGCAAACGTAATTGAGAAGTCAACTTCAGTTACTACAAAGACACACAATGCAAAGTAATAAGAAATCATAATTTCAGTAGACCAACAATAATATGCAATTCAAAGTGGGTCCCGAAGCAATGCATGAACCAAAATTTGACCAAGTGTAGTTTCAATTGCTAAAACCAGTTTATGCAGCAAATTTCAGCTAATTCTACTATGCACAATTAGAAAACAGTCTTCTTTAAACAAACCAATAACTAATAACCAGACTTGAAGCCAAAGAGATCACCAGAAAGTAAGAAAATGATCAAGTAATTTGAGTCCAAAATGATATGAACAATATTATTTGGTCCAAATTCCCCAAGTGTCAGCCAAAATTCAATGAGTGGCAACGCTCACACAAAAATGAAACTGAGAATGCTATCAGTCCACCCCAAAACCCATAAATTCAGTCCTTTAAAAAATTTTCAGGTATAGTGGAGTACAATTCCCAAATCTTATTCTCAAACAAATTTTGAGAAAAATCAGCATTGGAAGACTTAAAAGTTGAAGCACCATGAGATTTTCCAATAGGAGATGATGTAATAGAATCCCGATCATCCATTGAACCTGTAATTTTGAGAAAAATCAGAATTGGAAGACTGGGAACCAGAAGAAATCCATATAATGAACATGTAAATAACATAAATATACAGGGGTCAATAAACTCTACAAAATTTCAAGGATAAATATTCGGTTGCAGAGAGTTCAACTTATTATAGGGTTAAAGAAAGAGTAGTTTAAAAAGAAAATGGCATCATAACAGTGAAAATCTGATGGAAGAAGTTGTGACTCGGAGGGATTGCTAGCCATAGAAAAAACAAAAGATAATTTTCTTAAGACCTGCGGAGGAAAAAGAAAATCCTGATTATCATAATTTAAATCACTCAACAAATGACAAGTAATGCAGCACTGTTTTTTCAATTAGTAGCTTAGCACTTTGAAAAAATGATACATCAAGTAGCTGACATTAAGCTTTTCTAATATAGGATGATAGCAAGCAACAAGAAGCAGATAATGAGGACTATATTGTGCATAACAAAAATCAATCAGGCAAATCAAGTACTCATATCAACTAAGTCAAACTCACAATCCATTGTTCAGACTAAGGAACAATGACAATGAAAGAGAACCAGACCTCATCGTTAGCAAAAATAAAAGAAACAGACCTCACAGTTGAGCTTATGTTATTTAATAATTATCAAATAGCTAATCTAGATCTAAACTAGTTCAGAAGGACGAAAATATTACAGATACAAAAAGCTAGGATGAAAATATTACGGATACAAAAAGCAACAATAGAACACAAAACACCACATTCTTCATAAAGAAAGTTAAACAGCCAATAAAGATTACCTGCAATTAAAGATTAGCAAGCAGAAATCAGAAATAATAGTGACATACAAATACAATGACTTAACAAGAAGTTCAGCTTCTTTTAACCTTTCCAAGTCCGTTTTCAGGCAGACATCAATGCGAGTGACGTGGTAAGTTTTTTTTATCTACGTTCGTTTTTTAACAGACGTACAAAGTCGCTTTCCATATCCTTTTTTGTAAAAACTCATAAGCAATCAGAAGTTGGAAAAAATTCAGGAAAAAGAGAAAATCAGCACAAAAATCTGAATGAGATAGGAATTATTTCTGGACTTCAACATCCTGATCTTGTCAGGAAAAAGAGAAAATCAGCACTAAAATCTGAAAAAAAAAAATCATAACCCGGAAGTGTCGTGGACTTGAGAGATTGAGATGAGGAGCCGTGGGCTGGAGGGATTGAGAGACGACGAGGAGCGCCAGAGCCCAGAGTGAGCACTGAGCAGCAGCTGCCTGGAAATGTCGATCTGTCGAGCTTGTTCGCGGTTGAGGACTCGCGACTAGGGCAAACAACAAAGATGAGATCTGAGAAAGTGAGAAGTGGTATAGAGAAAGAGAAAGGGTTGATGGTTTACGAATATGGTGATTGGTGACAGCAAAAGCCTTTCCTCTTTTTTTTTTTAATCAAACCAAAGGCCTCAATCAGACACTCACAAAGAGCGGGAACATGAAAATTTTTTTGGAGGGAGCAAGATTTACCATAAATATAAGTAAAATATTTAAATTCATGTTTTATCAAAGACTAATTAAATAAAATGAATCTACTGGACAAGAGTTGGCTTATTAATCTTTCTTTCTTTTACTTTTTGAGTTTTGTTCACTCTTTTTTTAAATTAGTAATAAAAAAAATTATACTTATTCTTATTCTCAAATACATATCATGATATTAGCATATGTCTAAATTTGCTAAGATTCTCAAAAAGTCTCAATAATTAATTAAGATTTATTTGTGTATTTCACTCAAATAAAACTTTTATGATACATTTATATAACCATAATCACATATTCATAAAATTCATTCATTTTATTAATATTTATTATTAATTTCTACTTATTCTGAAATAATTATACGGTGATTTCTAATTTCCATAAAATAATCCTATTAAATTCAATTTCATTATTCATAAATATATTACTCACAAATTTTCAATCTCAGTCAATTATTTTATTAATTTTATGCTTTTATATCTCAAACAATGCCTTTAATTTACTCAAAACCCCAAGTTACTTAACAAATCATAACATAATAATACTTAAATATTAATAATATAATTGGGATGTTGCACAAGGAACTAGAAAGAGGCTTCAAAATAACAAAGTGACATCCTGCTACTCAAGCTCATCAAAATATCTACAATTTGCTAAAACAAAACTTCATTTTTACTAATCAACTATCACGCTCACACACACACACACACACACACACACACACACACACACACACACACACACACACATATATAGCAGATGCATTTGAACTATGGGATTCAATCGTAGAAACTGTTGTGATCTAGTAGTGAATAATAGGTGCATAGTTAATTCTACGTATATCATATATGCATGTACCCTGAGCATAACTGATGTATAAGCTTCATGATTCTTCTTGGGAGTTTCAAATGAACAATTTTTATTCAACAACGTTTTAATTGAGAGTCTTAGTCTAAAATACAACTCGTTATAGTGAATTTTTAAATTGTACTCTGACTAATTATTTGCTCTGGGCTATTGACTACCACTCTAATCCTACTTATTAGTCTCAATTAACAAATCGAATGAGTATTTAACATTGAACTAAACAAACTAGCCGAGGAAAGAGAGAGTTTGAGAGAGGAGAGCTGCAATGGCTGAAGGAGAAGAGAGGGGAAGTCGATGACCTTGTGAGGTTGAACAAGTGACTAACCAATTATTGTATCAATCTGGTGCGTCATGCTATTTGTAGCCTAACCAATTAAAATATAACAATTCATGAGCTGATTTGGCATTTCTTAAACATTAGTTGGTATATTAAAAAAATTAAAAGATTTCAAAATATTTATTTGTTCTTTATTTGTGAAATCTTAATTAAACAATTTGAATTTTTAAGAAAAATATTAAAAATGTGAATCAGATGAGTAGCCAACTAGGATTAATATTAGTTGAATTGTTGTATTTTAACTAATTATACCACATATGACATGACAAACTAAGTTCACACAATAATTGCACATACTAGCTCCACCTTTGATTTAGTATTCAACAATCTTGATATGATTAGAAAAACACAATTATTCTTTCTTTATTTATCATGTTAATTTCTAAAAGAGAGTAGTTCATATATTATTTCATTGTTTGTTTAGCTAATACGAAGTCACATGACGGTACCATTTTTATATTATTCGAATGCGTTTCATAAGAATTCATCTCCATGATGTCTCAACAAGTCATATGACGGAACAATTTTTGTTGCTAATTTATATCAAAAAAACAAGATTAAATCATCCCTTAAATTAGTAACGGAATTTGTGATGGAATACTGACGGAATAGCGACAGAATTGGTGACGGAATTTAGTGACAAAATTTAGAGACGGAATCAGAGACGGATTAGCAACGGAATTTAGAGACGGAATTATTCCGTCGCTAATTTCTGTCTCTAAAAATTTAGAGACGGAATCAGAGACGGATTAGCGACGGAATTTAGAGACGGAATAATTCCGTCGCTAATTTCCGTCTCTAAAATTAGTGACGGATTTATTGACGGTTTAGAGACGGAATAGCGACGGAATTAATTCCGTCGCTAATTTCCATCTCTAATTTCCTGTTTTTTTGTAGTGTAATGACATGTGAGAGACTGGAACATATTAAAACTCAACTCTCTTGTGCTTAAATAGTGCTGGCCAAAATAGAAGCAAAGGAAAACAACCATGAATAATAAACTCACAACCATAGACAGAATCATAATGCAAGGAAATCATACAACCAGACAATGTTGTTTTGACCAAGTTCCTTATCTTTTCACTTACATACATATATCAAAGATTAAATTACATTAATGACAATTTTGTTATTCATTAGAGCCAAAATACTTTATACATACACACTCTTCTCAGGCTGATGATCACTAGCTGGCCTGGCTTCGGAGAATCTACACTAAGACGTACACCTCATATCCTTCATTTTCCAGTGACGACAACAAAAAAAGTAGTTATATATATACACCAATAACAATATACATAATTCAAATATAGTTCATGATATTTATTTTAGCTAACTAACCTTCAATGTAGTTTTATAAAGGGATATCCTCCCATATCCCTTCATGATGATCATTTCTTGTACCGTGTTCATTGTCTGCTTCACCTTCTTCGTTCAATTATGGTAAACCTCTAGAAAAAGAAGGAGTCTCAAGCAGATCATTCATTGAATGACTTTCCTGATTAATATCAACGACCCTTTTTCTTTGGAGAGCTACAGACCACATTTTGTTTGCCTGATCAGTAACATAGAACACTTGTTTCGCGCGCTTGATATGCCATAATAAAAGGTTTATCTCTAAAACTTCTACTATTCAAATCAACTAATGTACATCCCAACTGATCAATCATCACACCATTGTTGACATCAACCCAGTTGCATTTGAAAATGGGAAGTTTAACTTTAACATAATGAACCACCCAAATCTCTTCAATCACCCCATAATAAGGTATTGCTACCAATCTAGGATTCTTATCTTTTGAATTAGAGAAGTGCATAGATTCAGCCACTAACATAACCCTATTGTTCTGGACGGTGCTCTTATCATCAAGGGACTTTGTGTAAAATGTATAACCATTGATCACAAATGAAGTCCAACTTATGACATTAGCCTCAGGACCACGTGCTAACCATTTAATTGTATCAGAAACACATTCTTCGCCGTCAACCTTTTGTTTGAACCAATGTGCAAAAGTTTTGTTATGCTCCCTAATTAACCTTTGTTTAGTCATTCAACTATTTCCTTTCTGTACAACTTCTTTATGAGCATTAATGTAATATTGAACTTCATCAACATTATTCAAGATGTACAAGTAGACTTGTTGCAATTCATCAGGATCCATGCTCTTTACTGAAGCCCCGCGTCTACCACCTTCTTCATCATGATGTTCAAGAAGTCCAATATGTCCTACATTTGACAAGTAATATTGACAAAACTCCATGGCTTCTTCAAAACCATATTTCTGAACAATAGATGCTTCAGGCTGGTTAGGGTTCTTCACATACCCTTTTAGGATTTTCATAGTTCTTTCAATTGGGTACATCCATCGTAAATAGATAGGGCCACACAACTTGATCTCCCTGACTAGATGAACAATTAGATGTAGCATGATGTCAAAAAAAGAAGGAAGAAAAAGCTTCTCAAGCTGGCACAAGATCAGATATCATTCATTTTCCAGTTCATCCAATTTTTCTGTCTCAATGACTTTAATACAAATAGCATTGAAGAAGAAACAAATTCTAGTCAAAATATGTTGAAGATCATATTCGGCAATGCCTCGAATAGAAACTGGGAGCAGTTGTTGCATTAAGACATGACAATCATGAGACTTTAGCCCCACTAACTTCAAGTCTTTCATCGACACAAGCTTCCTAACATTTGAAGAATACCCTGAAGGAACTTTGATGCCATGTAAACACTGACAAAAGCTTCTTTTCTCATCCTTGGACAAAGTATGAGCAGCTGGAGGACAAAAAGTTCTCTTACCATATGGCTTTGGATGCAAGTCTTCTCATATCCCCATTTCTTGCAAATCTAATCTTGCCTTCACACCATCCTTAGAACTACATTGTATGTTAAATAGTGTCCCAACAATACTATCACAAACGTTTTTCTCCACATGCATGAAATCAATACAGTGTCTGACATCAAGCTTCGGCCAATATGGAAGATTGAAGAAGATAGACCTCTTTTTCCATTTACTTTTCTCATTACTTTTCTTTGTAGTCTTACCAAAGATAACATTCATATTTTTCACCTTTTCATAAACTTGCTCCCCAGTCAATGCCTTCGGAGCATCTTAAAACTCTTGTCCACCAAAAAAATCTTTTTTTAATCTGCGATACGGGTGGCCTCGTCTAAGAAATCTCCAATGGCCAAGATAAACTGTCTTTCTTCCATGTTGAAGTTGATGGTAGCATGTTCCTTCTTCACAAATCGGACATGCTTTATGGCCTTTAACACTATAGCCTGACAAGTTTCCATATGCAGGGAAGTCATTTATAGTACAAAATATCATGGCTCGCATTTTAAAAACCTCTTTCTTGTTCGCGTCAAAAACATCAACACCTTCGTCCCACAAGTCTTTCAGGTCTTCGATCAAGGGCTCCAGGTAAACATCTATATCATTTTCGGGTTGTTTTGGTCCCGAAATCAGCATAGATAACATGATGTACTTTCGTTTCATGCATAACAGAGGAGATAAGTTGTAAATTACCAATAGAACAGGCCATGAACTATGAATACTGCTCATGCTACCAAAAGGATTCATGTCATCCGTGCTAAGCCCAAGCCTAAGGTTCCTAGGCTCTTCACCAAAGGCAGGAAATAATTGATTGATTTTCTTCCATTGAGAAGAATCATCCGGATGTCGAAGCTTTCCATCAGATATCCTCTCATCCACATGCCATCTCAAATTTCATACATAGTTTTCATTAGCAAACAAGCGCTTGAATCTTGGTATAATTGGAAGGTACCACAATACTTTTCCAGGAGCGTTATTTGATTTGTACCTCGGGGTTTCACATATTTGACACTGTTGTTCCTTTTCATGCTCTTTTCTATACAATATACAATCATTAGGGCATGCATGGATCTTTTTATATTTCATCCCTAGTGGACACAATATTTTCTTAGCATCATAGTATCGAGAAGGCAACACATTATCATCTGGAAGCATGTCCTTAAAAGCCTCAAGCGTTTCTGAAAAACTCTTGTCGCTCCATCCATGTCATGCTTTCAAGCTTACAAATTTCAATACTGCTTTCAACAATTGGTACTTTTTACACCCCGGGTACAACGGTGTCTCAGCATCACTACACATATTACCATATGCATGTAATTGCTCAAAACTCTCTTCTCCTACATCACGAATAATATCCTCTATTCGATCATCCATATCCTTGTCATTATCATCAAAGTTCACTCCCCCTGTTGAGATGAACTTGGCATTTCTAATTCTTCACCATGACATACCCACACTGTATAACTCTTACAGAATCCTTCACAAATTAAATGTGTATATATATCTGCAGTACTTAGTCACTTCTCATTCAAACATACTACACAAGGGCAATAAAAACTTTCCACTACCATCATCGACATGTCTACTAGCGAAGTCTAAAAAACCCCTCACCCCATTATCATATTCAACACTCGTCCGTTTAGCGTTTATCCAACTATGATCCATATATATCTCAACACTTCTAGCACCCTATATCCAACAACAAAATGATAGACAAAAAAACAACAACAATAGAGTTTTAGATATTTCAACGAAATTAACAGGCACCATTTGAAACTAGTATTGTTTTAACAAACCAGTAACATTGACAATAATCAAACAACCGCACTAAACTAAAATAGAACATAATGTGGTATTAATTCAAGCCAAATATCATAGGGATATAATTAAAAGTCAGAGCATATATCTAACAAAAATATGCAGATTTAATTTTTTCTAGATTACGTTTAAGTGCTCAAATTAAAGCAACAACAAGAACTTTTCATTGAACATTATTAATTATAAAACAACGTACAACTAAATAACAGATCGATCGAACACTAACCTGAATGAAGACCAAGAAGTGAGCTTCAACCCAAAGTCACGGTGGCGTCGACTGAGGTTAAAATGAAGTCCTCAAATTCACGGCACTGACAAAGGGAAGTCAAGTCAGAGGAGAATGGTCACTGCACTGCGGAGATTAGAGGTGGTGGTGGAGAAGACTGAAGATAATCAAAGAACAGCAACGACGAACACAGCAACGGAAGCTGTAATGACGAAGGAGACTTGAGCAAATGAGGGACGGGATGCCATGGACGAGTTCAGAACAAGTACGGACAGAGGTCACAGAGAAATGGCAAAGAGAGAGGAAAGGGTTCACAGAGCGCGCGATCTGGGCGCGGGAGGAAAAATAAGTGTGAAAAATCTTACCTTTAAGGCTGGTTTTTATTAAAAACCTGTCTTAAAAGAGGGAAAATTCACATTTAAGACCGGTTTTCCCACAACCGGCCTTAAAAAGTTATCGCATTTTGAATTTAAAATTTTTTAACATTTAAGACCGGTTTACAAATAAACCGGTCTTCAATGTTAAAAATTTTAAATGCATAAAATTTTAAGACTTTAAGACCGGTTTAATTTATAACCGGTCTAAATAAATTTTTTAAGACCAGTTTGTTTAAGAACCGGTCTAAGAAGTTCAATATAATTACAAAACTGCCACCGCGCAAATTTTTAAGACCTTATCCGCCAAAACCGGTCTAATGTGGCGGTCTAAAAAGGGTTTTTTCCAGTAGTGAATATAGTACCATCGATGTTCTGGAAATGCCACCTTGTGGTTTCTTGGTTCACTCTCTTTTCGATTACATTGATTAAGATGGCTCTAATAAAATTTAGACTACAACACAAGCTAACACAAAAACAGTAACATGACTAGCAACTACTCTTTCCAATCCTATTTATAAATAATTTTCTCTTTCATAGGGTTAATCCCTTTTATAAGCAACTTTCACCTTTTGTCTGAAAATGTAAGTTTCTTTTTCCTATTTTACCCTTATTAAATACTGATTCTCTCTCATATCTTATACTCATTATCTTTCATACTTTTTATCTATTCTCTTGCTTATACTCTTTTCATAAATAGGGGCATATATGGAAAAAACATGGCATTTTTGACACATTTATTACTTTTAACTACCAATTCGTTTTACGTAATAAAAAAATTGTTTTGAAATAGGATCAGAGGGAGTATCAAATAAAAGAGATCCGGTGCGGCGGATCCCTGCCCCCACTAAAATTTGTATTAAATTTTCACTCTCTGTGACTTGCAGGATCAAAATCAAACCCAAAAATCACACGTGTAATAATACCATATATAATCCAAAGTAGGCTTCAATTAATAGTGATGCCTTTTTTTCTCTGGATCACACACACATAAGAGAGTACAATTCAATGATAGTTAAAATAGCATGATGTAGGAAGCATGGTTCATGTAACCCCCTACCTTAATAACTAAATTTATAGTTCGAGAATGTGTCATTAAGTTGAAATAGATACCAGTGGTTAATTTAAAAATTTTTCAAAATCTTTTTAGTGCGGTTTCAAGTTCACATTTCAAATATAATTCGCCTGTGCAGTTCGATTTCATTCATACATATCAGAGTGCAACCAAAAATTTCCGACAATGCTCGAGTTTCGTTTACTTAGTAAAGGGTTTTCAGGGCACATTGCCCATTTACAATTTCCCATACAGGGGATTACACTACACCATTCAATATATACAACTAATTCCCAACAAAATATGACAACCAACTACCAAAATGAAAACTCCTAGCTAGAAGCTCTAACCGCCCTTCATCACTTGCTTCTCCTTTGAACCGCTTGCCCTTGTTGTAGGTTAGAGAATGAGAGAGAGAGTGAATAATAATTAGTTTTTCCCTTCCCTTATCACTTAAATATCTGACCGAAAGGTTGGACAAAAAGGAGAGGAAAATATGTGTTCCACATGTGTTCTTTCTTGGTGAAATCTTATGATAAGTTCCAATATGTTTGGTTTGCTTTTTCTCTTTCCTACATCTTCCTCACTTGGCCGACTTTACCTTAGATATTTGATGAAGAATTAATTGCTTTAACCCATTCACTCTTCTTGCTTCTTCTTAGCTGTAATTATTGACAAAGAGGCAGGGGTTTGTTTGACTTATATCTTCTTCTTCCTTTTGGTATGCCTTTAACCAACTTCCTTCCTTCTTGGTCCCAACGTATCATATGAGAAAAAGGTGAGGGATTATATTGATTAAATGCTTACTTTATCTCTCTTAGCATTTTCTTGACCGAAATGAAGAAGAGGAAGAGTGATAAAAGACTTAGCATGATATTTTAGACCAAGTGAAGAATTAGGCTTTATCGGCTTTTATGCCTTGGTAACCTCTTCAAAATTTAAGCAAGGATTGCAATATAGGGTGTAATCCCGGATTGTCTCTCGAAGAGCCTTTTATTCATTACCTAGAAACTAAGTGCAATAATTGACATAAAATGATATAAAAGGGAAAATTTGTTCTTTCAAAACCACTATATGCAATTTAAAATTAACTTGTTATAAACAAATTCTTTTTGGGATTTTTCTTTATAATATGAAATGAAATGATAATGAAACTAATGAAATGTGAGAAGACAAAGAAATCAACAATGAAATACGCAATCCCTCATAGCAATGGCGCAAGCAACCCTCACTTAAAATGATTATGGGAGATTTATCATGCTAGTTCCAAAATGAATCTAAGGGCCACCCCTTAGACTTAGACTAGGCTTAATTTAGATTGATTAATACCAAGCCACCTTGCATCTTAATCTCTCTAAATTAAGTTGTTTAAGCACTCTAACAATTAAATGAACTTAAAAATTATATTTAGCTTTTGATCCAATAACCAAGCCACCTCGTATTACCACTTGATTTTCTCAATAATCTTAATTTAACAATGGCCACCGATATGAAAAATCAAGATTAATAATGCAAAAACCCAATGCTAAATACAATTAATAAATCCACTTTCAATTAACCAATGCAAACACAAGACACCATTGATCCACTAACCAAGCCACCTTGAAATTAGCACAAAATATTCACAAAATCATCAATTCGATGACTAACCAGCATAAAGAAATGATAATTAAGCTAATTAAAGATAATGTCAAATGTCTAACAAAGGTTCAAGCCACATCCAATTCTCCAAGTACAACAAAATAAATCAATTCAACATTATAAAATTCACCGTAAGACCTAAAACTCACAATTACAATGAAGAATTAGAGAAATAGAAGAGCAAAAACTCCCCTGTTAAAACTCCAAGTTCATGCCATTGCCTTTACTACAAGGAATTGAGAGGTTTTAGCCACAACAATTTGTCACCAAAAAGTCCCCAAATATATTCACAATCTCAGCCATGTAACACATTGAATGAATTATCCAATTAGCAATAGAAAATGAAATTAGGGGCTGAATTTGTGACAAAGAATAAAGAGAAGGATAATCAGAGGGATTCACGGCCTGTGTGAGTTCAGAATAGAGGAGGTTGCTGGCGGTGAGGAGGTGCTGAAATGAAGCTCTGCCTTGCTGCTCTGATTCGATCTTGTCCAAGAAGGTGACTGATCAAGAAGACAGCGGTGAAGGATGTTGATAGTGTGGTCGGTGTTGAGGATGGTGGATGTTGATGATGATGATGGTGAGGGAGACAATGAAGTGGATGGTGATGAAAGGAACTTCACTTGTGGCAGCTCCTTCGTTTTTCAACCCGACGCTCCCTCTGTTTTTGGTATGGTAGACTCGCCGGCGGCTGTGGTGGCTGGTGGTGTACGGTGCCGCCGGCGAGAGAAGAGGAAGGTGAAAGTGGTGAAGGCAGAGGTCACATGCGCCAGTCCTCTCTGAAATCGTGGAAGCTCTCTGTTGCGGCTGTCCTGCCCTATCTGTCGAGCTCCTCTGCAATTGAATATCAAAACTGATGAAAGAGCTCAGCTAACCTAAGGGCTGCCAAAACGCTGAGTTTTGGCTAGGCTAATTTGGTATTTTAAAATTTCATGATACCAAACTGTCATTTCGGAAATTCAAACGCTCAATTGTCATTTTCAGATTTAATCCAAATTTTCAAGTATTTTCAGTTGAAAAACAATTTAACCAACATCAAATACACTCAAGAAATCAATGATTAAGAGTAATTACAATTATTTTGACTATTTTGCCCTTTTAAGTAATAATTTAATACATTTACTCTTAATCTCAATTAAGCACAAATAAGGCATTTTATGCTCAATTATTATGATAAAATCCCTAAATTAAATATAAAAATATATAATAAAATTATGGATTTGTCGCCAAGTTTTCATCTTCACTTGGTCATCTAATTGTTTTTCTTTCTTGCCTCATGATAGACGAAAATAGCTTCTTGGAAGAGGATAATGAACTCTCAAAAATATCTTCTTACACCTCCTTAATTAATATTATTTCAATTGCCAATTTAACACATGTTTACTTTGACTTTTATGTCATCTTTGTCAAGGGTACTTCTGTCATTAATTCCACCATCTATTATGTACATCTAATCCTTAATCATATTTTGAGACATTACATTTCACAACCGTATTGGGAACGTAGCACTCCCCGTCAGGTTGTACGGTCTTGCAGTAGTCACCTAATATATCGCATTCAGCAATATTCATCAACAACAACATCATAACTAAAAGCATGTGTTTATCTCTAGAGAATAGTTAATAAACAAAGCCACACTATATTTTATCTGTTGTTTTCAAGAGTCCCTGAAAGAGAGATCACAAGTAGGAGGAAGAGAAGTTGTGAAGTGAGCCACCAGATGCCAGCCTACACTATGCCTCCACATGCTCAGAGCATCACCGTTCTCCTCGTCGTCGTCATCAGAGAGGACTTCTCTCGAAAGAGCACCACCATCAACGTCACGGAAGAGAAGATTCATTGTGCTTCCAGCCATGTTGCAGAATAAAACCAATCGATGATATTACTTTTAAAATAGTTGTGTCCGATACTTCAGACAAGTAAGATCATCGATTGGTTTTTTTCTTCAATATTGCTGGAGGCACAATGAATCTTCTTTTCCGTGACGTTGACAATTAAATGATAAAAATAACAAAAGATCATGACAAGATCTTGAAGATTGCAGAGAACTTCTCTCTAGATTCTCTCTCTAGAGTCACCTCAAGTCCTCAGAATGATTGAGCTTAGTGATGGATCCAATAAACCTATATGATGGAAACGAGTCCTCATATTATTAAGATGAGAATAAGGAGTCAAAAGCTCTAATTTGCCCGATTAATCATTCACCAATAAACTTATATGAGACTCATGCATGTGTTAGAGTAATAGCGTCTGAAAAATGAATTGCATTATTTCTCTTTTTATAAATAACACAGTTTGTTTGCTCTTGCTGACACTTTAATTATCATGCTACACACAAACACACACACAATTTCTTTTTTGATTTTGCTTCATATATAGTTGGTGACATCAATAAAATAGTGATCAAACTCGATCGGTAAGGGCACTATACCGATAATAATGGGGAAGGGCAATTTAATTTAGACATTAGGATTACTTTTCTCAGATTACCCATCTTCCTTCTTATAACTTTTGGTTGAGGAATTCAAACCTTTTGTTTATTTTGTAAAAAAACAAACAATAAATAACCAAAAAAAAACATGGGGGAAATTTCAATTAATGAATGCCAGAGGGAAATTATCTAATCAACTAATTCATCTAATTCATATATTTCCTGAATTATAGTTAACTCATTAAATACTTCCTTCGGTCTTTAATATGGAGTTTATTTGGGAAGTTGATCTTGGTCCTGGATATAAGATCTATTTAAAATATTGGTCAATCTTTTTCTAATATACCTCTATTAATGTTCTCTCAACAATAATTACAAAGGAGAGGGAATGAAGGAATTAATGAAAAAACCCAATTTCACATAATGAAAAACTCATTTATGATATTTAATTTTTACTTGGTGAAAGTATATGACGCATATTTTAAATTTTTAGATTAAAATATTATAAGCATTTTTCAATTTCTCTCATTATCTTATTATCTACTCTTTTCCCCAACTTAAAGAATTTTAAATAATTATGAATGATTATATTTAAATGAAGTTTTATAAAAAAAATTGAAGTTAATAAACATAATTAATTATATTAGAGCTAAACGTTGGTCCCTATATTTTTAATAAAAACATGAACTATTTTGCTCTTTGAGAGACTAAAACCTATGGTTTGAAACTATAGGAACCAAAACTAAAAAGAGGGAAACTATAGGAACCAAACATTATATTAACTCTTTTAAAAAATGGATCGGACAGAACCTAATAAATTAAAAATCAATTGCAAATTAAATTGTTGTGCAATTAATATGCTGTGTGAGTCTGATTTCATGTCACAAGGTACAGTCCCAATCAAACCCATGTCCGTTTGTGTGTTATGTGTAGTTGCTAGCCAAGCTAGAAACTTTTTCTGTAGTTGATAACATTCCGAACTACCAAATCAAATTCGTTACTTTAATCATTTCTATAAACTAAAACCACGTCACGCTTTATCCTCATCCTATATACGTACGAACTTTTTTTATAATGGAGCAAAAATGCTATCTCCATTAACTCCTCTAAACTTTCTTTACTTTTTCAATACATATTTTTGTAAGGGTGCAAAATACTCGTTGTCTTTTCCAAAAATTGCTGTTTTGGCGCCATAATCAAACCTCATGTGCAAAAGGTTCTATAAAGATTAAAAAATGCTACAAAATGTCACCACTGTTAAATATGTCAATGTTGACTATTAAGTATACTCACGTTGACCGAAGATGCAACCATGGAGGCTGATGTGGCAATGAAAATGTCTTAGCTGGAAGTGCAGGGAAAAAAGAACACTAATTCATATTATAATAGCCCTATATGTCACTTTCTCTCCCTTCTCTGTAATCAACTCATTTCTAATTATTTTTAATATGATAACACATGACGAAAGAAGAAGGATGAATAATCGATGTCAAAAAAAGAAAAAAGAAAAAAAGAAGGATGAATAATCAATAACTAACTTAATCCTATGTAGAGATTTCACTGATTCTCAATATTGATGCATGTCATCAGAAAAAAACAGTAAAAGCAGCTGAATTGGTTGCAGGTGTTCTTCTCCGATGCCTACACATTATATCATCATCTGTTCATCTTCATCGATGCGCCATTTTCTCTTGCCAATACTCCTACGCTGCTTGACTTTCCAATGAAAACTCCATTCCACGTCCTCCAACATACAATCACTCACTTCTCATTCTCTTCTTAGTAATATTAGTCCTTGCATCATCCCTGCACCCAAAAGAACTCTCATGTCTATTTATAATAGTTCCATCCAAGGTAAACTGTTATTTTGGCCAAATTTTAAGGATTCGTTCATTTCCAAACTAAGTACAAAAAGATAGTCACTAATAACAGGAAACATCAGTACGACAGAAAAGAGAAAACAACAAAAGTTCAGCAGAAAAGAAAAGACAATCACACAAAAAAGACTTCCCAGCTCTTAACGGATCTTAAGTTATGATAGATTTGAGCAACCCACTCTTTTGAGCACTTCACCTTTAAAGCTGCATGTGCAACCTGAGAAGTCTTGGACACAACCCAAAGCAACCAGAGCTTATACACACCCTCCATTCACAGTTTCTGCCAAAGGAAAACATTCTCAGTCAATAGACAGAACAAGGAATTTCCCAATCTACATACTCGATCATCAGTCTGGGATAACTTAATTTTAACTTATAAGTATTTGTAAATCGTGATTTACGGTATACGAAATAAGTATGTGAGAGGATTTTTATCTCGACTTATGTGAAAAATACTTATAAATAAAAAATAAGCTATCCCAAACATAAGCTAAGTTGGGGAAGATGTGCCTAATGAAGAGGGGGGAAAAACCCTAGCAGAGCCTAGGGGACCTCAAGGTAAACTGTTTTAAATACAAAGAAAAATAATAATTAAATGAAAGAAGAGCGAGAAGACTTCCAGCAAAAGAAAGGCATGCTTCAAGAGGTTGAGAGAAAAGAAGAGTACTAAACATAAGAAAAAGAATCTTAGAAGTTAATTTCACACAAATAAATCTGTCTACACAAAAGAAGAAACATAAATTTGGTAGATTATTCAGCAGATCATATAATAAAATATCGATTAACATTTTACATGGAAGCACTATCGTGTCTACTTGCATGCAATATGCAAAAATGTTATACTGAATATCAAACTAGTAATTGGAGTAAGGATCAGTGCACCTTAAACGCGTACCATTTAAACTGATGTATGGAACGTGGGAGATTTTAGGCCAAATTTCTTCATCCTTGTTACGACATCGTTCTTCGAGAAGGTGGCAATACCAAGTGTGGAGCCTTTGTAGAGAAGGAGGCATCGTTCCTCCTTTTATGTTCACAAGCTTGGGAGAACACCGAATTTGTAGTTGTTGAAGAGGGGTTAGATGCTGAAGCCCTCTGCAATGCCATGTCTCAGATGGAGTAGAGATGAGAAGCTCAGTGATAGTTGGAAGGTGATGCCCTTCTGTATGACTTGATAATAACTTGTCACAGTCTATTATCTTAAGTTGTTTTAAACTTGATGGTAACAACCCTGCTGAAAATGGCTCCATTTCCAGACATTTTGCTATGCTTAGCTCTTTTAAATTTGGGAGAAGACGTTTCATTTCATAAAACAAGGACCTCAGAAACTTGCAATCATAAATGGAGATCCAATGGAGATGAGGAAAAGGTGTATTTGAAACCAAAACAAACTTGAGATTTACACAACATGCCATAACTAGGTTTTTCACTGATGGGGACATATGAATAACTGGAGGTGGCACCGCATCAGAACAATCCCGGACAATTAAATCTTCAACACGCAACTTTTCAGATAGAGAATCCAACAACCGAGTACCTGAAGTTGTTAGACGGCATAGGGAAGGTGGTAAATCTTGCTTTTGCAACACTACATTTCGAGTTACAATTTTATGTAACTCGTGAAGTTTCGGACACTTTGGGATAGAAGAAGGAAGCAGTGTACATCCTGTTACTTGTAGAAACTTTAAAGAAAGAAGTTGGCGAGGTAAATTTCCTATTAATTTGGGACAATATTTAAGGTGAAGAGTGCGGAGTTTAGGAAAAGCTTCCATATCAATTGAATGCCATACTTTCCAGGAGTGCATGCCATCAAAATGAAGAGTTCCAAGGGATGTAAACGGTAAAAGTAAATCCTGTGAAACTATAGCTTGACGTATAAGCTTATAATGAAGTTGTCATATATTTTGCAAAGAACATGTTGTGTAGCAAGCCCAAAAGCATATGAAAGTGTTTTGAAAGACATCATCAACAAGATATGTTCGAGCATAGATTGTAGGATTCTAATTAAAGGCAGGTGGTCTCCACAATCCCCCCGGATCAAAAGTGACTTCCAAAACGCCAGCATCCTTTGCTTTACTGACCCAAGTATATATAAGAGTTTAATATCATTGTTAGTATTTACAGTTTTAACGTATTTTGGTTCCTATAATTTGAAATTGTTTTTTTTTTTTTTTTGTCCCTATGGTTTCTTTCCTTAAAAATCGTTAGTCCCTATAGTTCATAAAAACGTGGGTGTGAGTTTAATAGTTAAGGTTGTTAATTATAAGGACTAAAATCATAAAAAATATAGGGACAATGACCAAAACTTGTTAAAAGTGTAAATAAAAAATTTCTGGGGGAAAATTGGAGAAAAGTCCCTATTTAGCAAATTCTTTTATCAGAATGATTTGATGTAATTTATTCTCCAAAGATGTGATTTCTTCTCCAGTTGCGTGTGATATATCCACAACCATATGTAAAGTGGTGGGGTGGAGTTCGAACCCCCACTACTTGGTTTGTCCAAAAGGTGGGTGGACCAATAGCTTTCATTATATTATATGCAAAATATATATATATATCTTAATTTGTGATCTTTAACCCAAAATTTTTCACAAATTTTGTTAAGGAATTTATGACATTTTATTAGATTTTAACAATTTTTATTTACCAAATAAAAAATTTACACCCTCAGGTCATTCACAAGTTTTATTAAGAAATTCAAAAAATTTTATTAAATTTTAACAACTTTTGTTTGCCAAGTAAAAAATTCACACTATCAAGTTATTCACAAGTTTTGTTAAGAAATTCATGACATTTCATTAGGTTCTAACAACTTTCGTTTTCCCAAAAAAAATTCACATTATCAGGTTATTCACAATTTTTGTTAAAGAATTCACGACATTTCATAATGTTTTAATAATTTTCATTTTCCAAAAAATAAAAATCATAAGTTATTAAAACCTAATGAAATTTGGTGAATCCCTTAACAAAACTTGTGAATAACCTAATAGCTAGAATTTTTTTTCCTGGGAAAATAGAAGTTGTTAAAACATAAAACTTAATGAAATGTCATGAATACTTTAACAAAACTTGCAAATGAGTTGATGGTGTGAATTTTTTTTAGGGAAAATGAAAGTTGTTAAAACTTGATGAAGTGTTGTGAATTCCTTAACAAAACTTGTGAAAGGGTTTAGGTTAAATATCAAAAGTTAATATATATATATATATATATATATATATATATATATATATATATATTTGTTTACATATAATGTATTGAAAGCCATTGGTGGCCCAATGACCACTAACCTTTTGGGCAAACCTAGTGGTAGGGGTTCAAACCCCATCTCCACCACTTTGGAAATATCAACTCCTGACGGAATATTCTCATCAGAATATTCCCATTGGCGCTCTGGTGGCTAGCTGCCCACCTGAGCTTCAGCAGTCGGCAGAGGGTGGTTGCTGGCGCCTACCCGCTCACCGAAGCTCATGCCCTGGCCGGTGGGGCTAATATTTTTTTTAAAAAAATATATGTAAGGGCAATTTGGTCATTTTTTTAAATTTCAAAAAAGACAAATTGAGCCTAACATCTCGCTAAGATCAGGAATATTTGAAACACCTTTTTGTCTTTTAGCATTTTTAAAATTCTTTATGAGGGATTTTCCTTAAAATCTTTGTTTTTTCAGAAGAAATTTTTCCCATTGAGTAATTTTTAAAGAGCAATTTAAACCTTGTCATGAACTCCCAAAAAGTCCTTTAAGTGAAGATGTATCCAACATCTAAAGTATTCATCAATAACAACTTTAGGGTGCTACCAAACCTGAAAATTTATGTTAAGGTGCTAGACGCAACTGAAAACAATATTTTAGAGTGTTGGAGAAACCACAAAATACTTTAGGATATTGGATGCACCTAAAAAAATACTTCAGAGTGCTGGATGCACCACAAATTATTATAAGATACAGGACGCACTTGGGAAAATACTTCAAGGTGCTGGACACACCTTAATCAATATCATAAAGATGTTTTAAAATCAACGACTCTTGCAATTTAATAAAAATTTTATGAGTTAATCATTATTTTTTGATTCTAGTGAACTAGTTGAAATGAATTATATAGTGGACTAGAGGGAGTATATACAGTTATAAGGCTAAAGTATATATTTAGTTTACTTCAATTCCAATTTAGTCATTTAAATTTATAAAGTATTTTAGTCCCTTTATTATTGCTATTAGTTTTATTTAGGGAAAATCCCTTAAAAAGGCGCTTGAATTATTAAAATTTTAAATTGGGTCATTAAATTTAATAAATTCTAATTTAGTTAGATGTCTTAAAATAGGATTTCATAGTTTAATAATTTTACTTTATTACCCTCATTTGATCGTCTCTCTTGATCACTACCCTCATTTTTAGCCATCCCATTACACACGTAATATCCCTCTCTCCCCCCTTTATTACTTCCATCTCACTTACCTTCAATATTCAACTCTACTCAGAACCCTCTTGTGTGGTTTCCTCAAATTAAAGTCTCCCTTCCATAGCTTTGGGAAGCTCGGAACTATCACCCACTACTACAAAAAGGGGCTATAACCTCCCAAATTTGGCACCTTTAACGTCCCAAAACGGGGGGACGTATATACTGGGGGCGTAGTAAGTTGTAACAAAAGACGTCCCAAATGATAGGGACGTGTAAAGTCCCCCCAGGGTGGGACTTTAGGGGTCCCAAATTACAATTTGGGACGCCTAAAGTCCCACGCTGGGGGACTTTAGACGTCCCAAACTTTAATTTGGGACGCCTAAAGTCCCACCCTGGGGGACTTTAGGCGTCCCAATTCTTAATTTGGGACGTCTAAAAGTTAGGTTTTTTTTATACCATAATTTACATTCTGTATTACCCAACAAATTCAAACTGCAGAAACAGAATAGAAGATGGATTCATAAACCACACTGTCCGTTACAAACTGGTAAGGACATCCAGCACTACAACCTTTACTATATATACATACCATAACCTTTCATACAACCTACTACTATATATATCAACAAAAGACAACCAGAAAGTGTCAAAACGCTGTCATCACACAACTACAAACTGATATAAAATAAAAAGTTTACTACTCTATATGTTGAAGAAGATGTCCAACCAAAAGATCTCTGATCAAATCAAGGTCTTCACGTAGGTAGGCATCTTCATTATCAAAAATCTAAAAATTAGAAAGTAAGCTTTGATGAAATGAATCTCAAGCAAATGAATTAATTAACATTTCGATTAGAACACCAAAAATATTATCATTTGAGAATGAAGAAGCGATTACCTTTTCAAAATCGCTAGTAATTCCACTTTGAGTTATGTTATACATATAAAGTATAACATAATATCTGCATTCAATGTTGCCAGGTTGCCGAGAGCACTTTAAATCAAAGGGATGCAATTGGTTGTTAAAATCAATAAAGGTATGTCTAAAAGGACCGTCAATGAAACAATTAGGTAGGATCGAATGTACTTACTATCGGATAAAACCACTTTGGCTTTTTAACAACTTTACCCTCGTGTGACCCACCTAGGACTCTATATGTTTGACAAGCACTATCATGAAAAGCAAAATGAACAGAAATTAGAACCATTCATTTTTTTTTGGTTGTCAATGAAATACAAACAGAATAACTTACGTGTCGAAGACGGATTTTGTATCTCTGTCTGGCTTTTTACTCAAGGGATCAAACCAATAGACTACGTTGCGGTGGGGACATATAACACACAAACTCCAGTGGTAACTTTAACAACATGTACACATTAAAATGAAGTTAGATGAGTAAGAAGACAATTATTTATTAAACTTCTTAAATTGACAAAATGAACCGTTGGACAATGGGTGCTAGATAACAACGAAGTTTGGTTTGTGACATTGCGTAGCCGACATAGTGAGTCCTATGCGCCATAGTACAAGTATCCCCTGTCGTATTCGCAGGACATAAGAATCCATACCAATCACGTCTTTCCATGTTTGTGCAGAGATCGTGGAATGTGCTATAATAGAATTAAAATAAGGAATCAATTATTGAATGTATGAAAACAAAAAACCACTAAATGAATTCTATGGGAAAATTGAAAAAAAAACTTACCGGACTACAAATTTCACCCAGCCTGCATCTATCTCCTCCAACCTGATAAACTGCTTGAGATTTGTATTGTCAATCGTGTAGGGATACTTCACTTGGCCCACAATCCCTGGAGGCATCTTCAAGTCAATCTGTTTAATGCCCTTGTAGATCTATTGCAGCCATGCTAAGTAGGGCCATTTGCTCGCAGCTTCGTCATCCTTTTAGAACATCAAAAAACAAATTGTTATTAGGATGCCAACAGATTTTCAGTAACAGTAAGGTAATTCCTACCATTGAGGTGTTGCGTTTAAACTAATAAGATTGCGAGGCCAAAGGATGAAAGATCCTATCGCTTGACCTAACGTGCCAACCTCTGGATCAGGAACAGGGATGGTTGTACCTTCTTCCCCCTTTCTAACACTCGTCACATTCATGCTACGAAAATCCTCTGAAATTTGCTGATGATGGTGGGTGGTAGCACGTGTGTGAACAAGAGCATCAGCAATAACACACAACAGTGGATCATCCAAATAGAGGGTGCAAGGGTCTCCAGACACTCGAGTGGGAGAAGGGTCGCCAAGTGGTTCCTCCAGAGGGTTGTAACTTCCTCTGGTGCTATTGAAGGCAGGGGATTCCTGAGTTCTATGCTCGTCCCTTGCCCTTTGCGCTTCGAACATCTTTGCCATTTCAAGTTGAAGCTCTGCCAACAGCTCTTGTCGCGAAGGTTGGCCTCGATCTCTCGTTCGAGGTCCTGTCGAATCTTGGCCACAACGTCCTTACTAGGTCCAACTTGTGACGAATAATGTGGGTCTCGTCCAAAATACCTCGTGACACTAACTCCTCGTGTCTCTCCTCGAACACGACCAAGGTCATCTGCCTTCCCAATAGCCGTTGACAAGATGTCCATCCGTCTACTTGGATTGAATGAACCTTGGCTACTTTGCTCGTCCAGTTCATCCTGTAGCATACAGTTTATCGTAAATGTATCAAAACCACTCGCGATATGTAAAAAATTAGGTACTTATTGTATAACTACTTACAATCCTCGCAGCAACCTTAGCAACAGTCGGATTTATGTACTTCCCAGCCTTAATCCTCCCTGCTTTCCATTTTTTGTGATGTGGAGGAGGTGCAGGGGCCTGGATAACAACGCTAGGATCAGATTCCGCTGCTTCCTTCATTTTGTCTAACTCTTCTTGCATCAATTGCCGCTCAATCTTTCGATATCCACCGCGAGACATGAAACGTTGATATTTATTTTCTGCTTGCCTCTGTGCATTTGCTGCACTTAATTTCTATGAATGAAAAACAAAAAAAAAATCAACGATATAAAGTATATCAAAATTACAAGTTCTTTATCATGATGACAGAAATCTTACCAAAAACTCAGGATCTGCTCGTGATGCCGCAAACAACCTCTAATCCTCTGGAGACAAATATGTATACTGTGCACATAGATCCTTATCCCTAAGGGCCCCTCGAATGTACCGTGTTGTTAGCTTGTTCTTGAAACCTTTCCATCGTACACGAACCTCATCCATCCAGTGCTTATACATCTCCTTGGTGTCGGGGACATCGTATGTTTGCTGCAAGGTAAAAATAAGATTATTATATTTGAAACAATAACAACAAAGCTACAATGCATCAAAACTTACATACCAAAAGTTGCTGCCAAATCATGTCTTTCGTTTTCGGGGGAACCAATCTCCAATTATCGTAGGTAATACGCACTTTGCTTCGAGCCAAAAGCCCTACGTAGCTAATGAAGTGGTCTTCCTCAGGACCAACTGGATTTAGATTGTCATCGAAGTCTATATGCAGCCTCTCCTGTTGATGTTCATGATATGCAACCAATGCTCCCATCTTTGTACAGCCTCTAACCCTCCTTCTTGTAGGGGGTTCATCTCTAGGCCTTTCGTCATTGCTAGAGCTTTCGTCATCTCTACGCCTCTCATCATCACTAGAGTTGTCCATATTCCTGTTAACACAAAAAGCATCATTAGAAACGTAAATAAATTGCAATAAAACCGAAATAAACTAAGCGGGAAGTAAAACAGAAAAAACACACAGTTCTCATTTATAAATTAAGGTTTTACTCTATATTGTTTCCCATAGTCCTTCACCATGGTCATTTCTTACAGCATATTCGTCATCATCTACCAATTCTACTTCATTTGTTCTAGGTGGAGTTGTTGTGAAAGGTGGTGTGTCATGAAGGTTGAAGGTCGAATCACCATACTTCTGTTTTTTACTTTTAAGGACAATGGACATGTTCTTGCTCTCAGGATTGGTGACATAAAACACTTGTTTCGCCTGGCTTGCTAAAATGAAGGGCTCGTCTCTATAGCCAACTCTTCGAAGATCGACTAAGACAAATCCAAATTGTTTATCTATTACCACGGCATTATTGCTAACCCACTTACATTTGAATAAAGCAACTTTGAACTTGTTGTATGTCATCTCCCATATTTCTTCTATAACTCCATAATAGGCCATAGACGCTAATATGGGGGTTTTTGTCTCTCCAACTGGAAAAGTGCATAGATTCAGCTTCTACCATGACCCCACTATTTTGCATGGTACTTCTGTCATCTTGCTCTTTGGTATAGAAAGAGTAGCCATTTATATCATAACCGGTCCAAGTAATGACCTGAAACGAAGGCCCCCAAGCTAGCAACTCGATTGTCTCAGACACACCGATCTCGTGCAAAACCTTTTCCTCGAACCACTGCATGAATGTCTTGTTTTGCTCAATAGCAATCTGTATGTCATTCTTCCTTGGATTCTTGTTCTTCAAAGTCTTTCTGTGTTCATTTATGTAAGGTTGAACTTCTTCCATATTATTCAGGATATACAAGTGGGCTTGCAACACCTCTTCACGAGGAACATTCTTCACTTTCAGTCCTCGTGTTCCCTTGCTTCTCCCTTCTTCATGCCGAGATTGTTCCTTCTTCCCTGACATATAATCTTTGCAAAACTCCATAGCCTCCTCAACTACATATCTTTCTACTATTGAGGCTTCTGGTCGATAAGGATTTTAAGAATACCCTTTTAAGATCTTCATGTATCGTTCGAAAGGGTACATCCACCTCAGGTAAACTGGACCGCATAGCCTTACCTCCCTCACCAAATGAACTACCAAATGCACCATTATATCAAAAAATGAAGAAGGAAAGTGCATCTCTAGTTGTGACAAAATAATGTAACCCTCATTTTCTAGTTCATCCAACTTTTCAGTGTCAATGACTTTGTTACAGATAGCATTGAAGAAAACGCACAATCTTGTCACTGTGGTTCGTACTTCATCTTTCATTATGCCTCTAATAGCTACTGGTAATAGTTATTGCATCAACACATGATAATCATGGGACTTCATTCCCACTAAATTCAAATCGTCCATTGAGACACATCTTCTCACATTCGAGGAATACCCTTGCGGCACCTTCATTTCATGCAAACACCCACACAAACTTCTTTTCTCTGCTTTTGATAGTGTATGTGCTGCTGGCTCCATGTATGCCCTCCTACCATCATCTCTTAGTTGTGGATGTAACCGTTCTCTTATTCCCATATCGACAAGGTCTAATCTCGCATTAATCTCATCCTTAGTCTTTCCTGGTATGTGCAAAAGCGTACTGATAAGGCTATCACAAACATTCTTCTCCACATGCATCACATCAATACTGTGTCTCACGTCAAGCGAACGCCAATATGGAAGATCAAAGAAAATGGATCTCTTCTTCCATATGTTCTTCTCACCCGCAACCCTCTGATTCTTACCAAAAGTGACATGGATACGTTCCACTTGATTGTAGACTTCCTCTCCGGTTAATGACTTTGGAGCCATTCCATGCTCCGGTAAGCCGTTAAACTGCTTTCTTAGCCTACGATACGGGTGGAACCGATGAAGAAACCTCCTGTGGCCAAGGTAGACAGTTTTTCTTCCATGCTTTAGTTGTTGGAAGTGTGTGTCTGCTTCACATATTGGGCATGCTTTGTGACCCTTCACGCTGTACCCTGACAAGTTTTCGTACGCAGGGAAGTCGTTTGTCGTTGTGAAAATCATTGCACGTAGCTTGAAAGACTCCTTCTTATAAGCATCAAACACATCTATGCCTTCCTCCCACAACTTCTTCAAGTCCTCAATCAAAGGCGCCAAATAGACATCAATATCGTTCCCTGGCTGTTTTGGTCCAGAAATCATCATAGATAGCATCATATACTTACGTTTCATACATAGCCAGGGAGACAAGTTGTATATTACAAGGAGAACCGGCCACGCACTATGTGTGCTAGTAAGAGTTCTATACGGATTGATGCCGTCTGTACAAAGCCCAAGCCATGGTTTCTCGGCTCGCTGCCAAATTGAGGGAACATTTCATCTATTTTTTGCCATTGTGGAGAGTCAGCTGGGTGCCGAAGATATTTCCCATCAGATAGTCTCTCATCAGAGTGCCATCTCAACTTCTTCGCTTTTGTTGCACTCGCAAACAAACGTTTAAAACAGGGTATTATTGGAAGATACCACATAACCTTTAAAGGTTGCCTTTTACTTGTCACATCACCACAACCACCATCTTTTTTCACTTTGTATCGTGCAGTTTTACACTTAGGACACTCACTAAGACCTCCGTACTCATTACTGTACAGTACGCAGTCATTAGGGCAAGCATGTATCTTTTTATACTCCATACCCATTGTAGACAGGATTTTCTTGGCCTCATACATACGATTTGGAAGTACATTATCCTCCGGAAACATATCACACAATAGTTCAAGCAGCAATGTGAAACTACTATCGGTCCACCCACAAGTTGCCTTTAAGTTAACCAAATGTAATGTTCCTGTCAGCCGCGTGTACTTACTACCACTATACAATGGTGTCTCTGCATCAATCCTCAGGCTGTCATACTCCTGCGACTGCGCAAAGGATTCTGCCTCAACATTGTTAATCATTCTCTCCATTCTATCTTCATCTATGACATCCACAGCTTCCTTCTTGTGTGACGGACAATCAGTTACTTCCTCACCATGCCATATCCACCTTGTGTATCACAGATTTATTCCATCACAAAGTAGGTGATCCTTTATGACATCAACATCCCGTCGACTCTCATTCAAACAATTGACACAAGGACAAAAATACTTCCCATTTCTTGTAGGAGCATTCTTTTTAGCGAATTCAATAAATTCGTCCACCCTTTTCTCATATTCTCCACTAGTTCTCAAAGCATTCATCCAACTATGATCCATTTTATTACCACCTAAGGCATTACCAATAACATTCACACGTTTAGTACAATTCTCAACGACATATGATGGGATTGCCTAATTAAGTTATCAACCCAATTTAGGATTTTAAAATATGGGCTTAATAACTTTATTGCCCCCTCCTAGCCTCCTCTCTCCTCTTAAAAGGGTTTTAGTGCTATGTAACTTATTTTTTTAATAAGTATATGTATTTAAAATTAATGTATAATAAAATAAATACAATAAGATTAAATTAAAGAATTTTTTTGAGGTTTGGAAGAATTAAAAAAAAACGAGTTTCATATTAACAAAACAATTTTAAGTTGAGTTCTTCCAAAAATAAAATTGTTTTATTGAAAATATTTAGATAAAAATCATTTAATGAATATTGGGGTTATGGTTTTCTTTTTTAGTTTTGGCTTGAATTATTCTTCATAATTCGTTTGGAATACAAGAATTTCTTTAATTTAAATAAATCATATTTTATTTTATAATATATACTAATTAATGGTGCAGGAACAAGACCAATGAAATGGGGTGGTGCCACTACGTGTGTATGGATAAATCTCCATTGGCTTATAAAAGCTAGATTTCCCTAAAACTGAACAACAGGGATTTCTATTATACACAAGTAAATTTATATTTAAACAAGAAAATAAACCATTCCCGAATACATGCAATTTAAGCAATATAACCACACCAAACACATCAGGCTAATCTCAACCATCTCAATATAAGCAATATATAAGCACAATCTCAACCATTTCAAGTAAATTTATATTTCAAAAACAAAATATACCATTCTGTTACAAAAAAAAAACAAGAAGAAAATAAACCAACCTGATCAGGGGCGCCCACTAGCTAGTATGTTGGAGAGGTAGAGAAGACGTTGGAGATCCACGGTGGTGTGCACAACAATGGAAGGAAGGAGGTGGAGGAGAGAGCAAAAATCTACACACTGTGGAGGAGGTGAAGTTGTAGCAGGGTCGACTGGTTGCGTGCGTTGAAGAAACAAAGAAACAAAGAGGAAGAAGAAGGGAGGAGGGAGGAGTTGAAGAAACAAAGAGCTTGAACAAGGGAGGAGGGAGGAGTTGAAGAAAAAAACAAAGAGGAGGGCCGACGGTGGGTGGGGAGAGGAGGAAGAAGAGTAAAGTTATTGTTGAGAGGATATGAGGAGGGGTGTGATAGATGAGAAGACGCATGTCAGACAAGTGTCTGACATGCGGGTGTAGGGGAAGCCTTTAGGCGTCCCAAATGGCATTTGGGACACCTAAAGTCTTGGTTTAGAATTTGGGACGCCTAAACCCAGCTCCAGGCGCTAAAAAAAATTTATGAAATTTATATTTCGCGCCAGGAAGCACTTTAGACGTCCCAAATTCAAATTTGGGACGCCTAAAGGTTCTCCTACATATATATAATTACGAAAATGCCACCGCCTCCCTTTTTAACCACCCAATTTTCAATTTGGGACGTCCTTGGGGGTGGTTATA
Source organism: Inga laurina (assembly GCA_963855925.1). Lineage (NCBI taxonomy): Eukaryota > Viridiplantae > Streptophyta > Magnoliopsida > Fabales > Fabaceae > Inga > Inga laurina. Next base: position 75,507,463 of record OY979701.1, on the reverse strand, counting down.
TCTCAATTCTGTAGTAGTGACCTTGTGGAGATTATCACTGCCACGGAGGCGTTAATTAGTCTGTCACACTCCATAGCTCTAGGAGTAGTTTACACATTAGTTTCTCTTTTGTAAATTAGTAATCTTATGACCTGACTTGATCTGATTTTTTAATATTACCCCCTTTTCCCTTGGAAACAAACCCCCCCTCCCCCCCCCCCCCCCCAAAAAAAAACCCAAAAAGAAACTAGTTTAAGAAACCTCAACGTAATTGAGCTAGCTTCGATGACAACCATGTTCCTAAAAGGTACTAAGGCCATGCTTCTTTAGAAGACTGTTAGTTATGCATTGCAGAGACAGAAAACGCCGTGGTGGGGGCCGGGGATGACATTGTCTTCTTTCATGACTTGGGCCTGGGGCATAAGAACTAGAAGACAATTATTCTTTTTTTTTTTTATTTGGATGCTTAGGAGATAGATACAATTATAATGATAGAAGATAAAATTAAGGGTAGTAAAGTAAAATTATTAAATTATAAAATTCTGTTTTAGGACATCTGACTTGATTTAGAATTTAATAAATTTAATGACCCAATTTTAAATTTAGGTAATTCAGCCATCTTTTAAAAGGATTTTCCCTTTTATTTAAGGAAGAGTACAAACTCAACAAATTTAAATAGTAACTCTGTAATCAAATGCACACAAAACATGCTTATAATTATTTTAATATTTAAAATTAAAATAAGCCTGCAAATCAGCAGATTTACTTTAGTTTTAGTCTCTAAATGTAATCAATTTTAAAATTTAAAATTAAAATAATCCTACAAACTAAAAAAATTTATTTTAATTTTAATTATTTAATATAATATTTTTTTACTTTAATTCGGCAGGTTTATTTTAATTTTAATTCTTTAATATTCATTTTTATATTAAAAATTAAAATGTACTGCAAATCCACAGTTTATTTTACTTTAACCCTTCAATATAATCAGTTGTGTTTTTTAGAATTAAAATATTATATTAATATTAATCGTTTAATATATATATATAGATATATATATATATATATAATATAAGCCTGTTTTGTCACTATTTAATCGCACTGTCACTAATTAAATTTGCTGAGTGTATTTTTCATGAAGTAAAACTAACGTTTGGAATAAATGTCTAATCTTGCATGTTTTGGGGTTCTCCTACGTGGTCGAAAAGCGCTGACTTGCTTTTAATACAATGTTGCGGGTTTTGGTTCCGGCAATTATACAGCAGGTGAGAATACGAAATTAACCTGTGCTGATTAATTAATCAAATATGCATGTTAAAACTATTAGATCTGATATCAGAATAAAACTTTAATATGGATAATTTATAATATCCTAAGCAGTTAATCTTTCGTTTTTGGTATGCTCAGAAAATTTAAGAAAAAATTTTGATTATTTCACTTTACAAACGGCTGACTTTTGGAATTAAATCTATAAAATATCGATTTTATATTTCAAAATAAGAAAATAGATTAAAATACAGTTGTTAATAACCAATAATATTTTCCATGCTTTCGGGAAAAAAAAAACATATCATTAACAACCTTTGATGATTATGAATCAATAACTTCATAAATAACCTCGTCAATTGCTTGTTTACGTCAGTACACGCAAGCATACACACTCACTCTCTTATATACTGTTTACTTTACGGTAGATTGAATCATATTTTATATATGTTTTTTCATAGTTAGATGCATTTTATGGGATATTATTGCATGATTGAACACTAATTTTAGTTAAGGACAGGTGTATTGAATTAATTGCAATTAGGTATAAAATAGCATGATTGTTTAATTATTGGTACAAATGATCCATTGAACTTTTGATGCTACGATGTGTTTAATATTGCATTAATTGCAGGGGTTTTGGAAGGAAATTGGAGATTTTAGAGGGTTAGAATTGATAATTTGAAGCATGGGAAAAATTACAGGAAGGGTCCCTAAATTTTCTGTGAATTGAAAAAATGTGAAGGAAATCGCCTAAGGAACATCACAGAAAAGTTTCCAGAAGATTTGATAATTACAGTTATGCCTCAGAAGAGTTTAAGAAATTGACAATGTAGTCCCTCCTCAGAACTTTTTAACCTTTCAAAATGGTCCCTGGTCCAAACTTGCATTTTGACCAGGAACCTTTAGGTATACCTGGAGCTGAAACAGAAAAAGGAGACGGAGTTGTGCCGCAAACTGGAGATGGAGGGAAGAGAGCTTCGTTGGTGAGAGAGACAAAGCTTGAGAGGAGAGGGAAAGAGATGGAGAGTCACCAACACCGTCGAGGACTTCCTTCTTCACCACCGCCGGCGGACTTTCTAGTATAAGGGCACCGTGATTTGTGTCTGAACCAGAAGAACAGAGCTGAAATCTGTGTGCGCGCCGCAGACCGAGAGGGAGGGCCACAACCTTCACTGTCATCTTATCTTCATCGTCGGCCCTCCCTCAACCACCATCACCACCGAGCTTTCTTCCACCGCCGTAGTCGAGAGCTTATTCTCTCCGTCGAGCTTCATCGACAATAACAGCCAGAGTTGGAGTTTTCGTTAGCTCCGTGGCAGTTCACCGTCGCCGGAGAAGAGAGGGAGTTTTGTCGGACACCAAATTCCAGAGCTGAGGATCACCACACCTGCGAGTTCAGCTTGCACCAGACCACCACTACCATATCTTCATCCTCCTTCCTCTGTTTTGATATTCACCTCCGGCAGCCTCCTCTCCTACACACAACCACCGACATCCTCTCCACCACACGTCTATCAACCACTGTCCCTCTTCACCATTCGACTACCTCCTCTGTTTTGGCCTTAACACCCGTCATTCTCCCTTGCCCAGACCATGTTTCCCTTTCCCCAATATCATTCCACGACCATTATCACCATTCCTTCCTCTGCTTCTAGATTCCATTCTTTCCTTCATTTTTCCATGGCTGGTTTGATTGTGAACTTTGTGGTGACAGTACTTAGCTCTAAGATTGGCTAGCATTTCAATTAATGGTGATGATGATTTGTTCCTGAGTTTAATGGACTACAAAGGGGAGTTTTGCTATCATTCTATTAGTCTAGAATTATATATTTGGATTGCCTAGTTTTAGGAATTATTGTATATGATTATGGAACTGAGATTGATGTTAATTGTCTCTGTTGGTTTGATATTTGTAATTGGATTGGATTTTTATAGTTTGTGGGATATATACACACACATATGCATTTCCTTATTGATTCAAAGGTATTGTGCTTTCTACATGTTATTGTTAGTTTGTATAATTGAATTGGATCAATTGAGTGTCGTGTTATCACATTCATATTAAGAGAAAACAAGTTATAATCATCCATTTTAATTACACATTAAGTGGTTTTTAACAATATCTCAAGAGGTAGTAGTTAGCCATGTTTGTAGGAGCTACTATTAATTGGGAATATTGGACTCAAGTGTTATCTTGGGGTTTTTCTTAAGACTTAATGAATTTTAACTCCCATAATCTTTTTGAGCAAGGATTGTCATTTTCTTCATCACCAAGAGCATCCATTTTACATATCTTCACTTTCAATTTAATATTTCTCATCATTTTCAAAAATACCAAAAAAGATTAGAAATAGTTTTATATTCATGAATTTTGATTTAAAGAAAACCAATTTCAAAAACCCATTTTCTAACCATGTTTTTAGCACTTAGTTTTTCCTAGGGAAGTCAAAATAAAAGGCTCCTTGATAAGAGAAAAATCCCGAGTTGTTTGTACTATATCGCATTTAATTCGTGATAATTTGTGATTTGGCTCCGAGACGGCTAAGGTTGTGTCAAATCAATGATGCCGTTGTCGGGGAGTCAATTTTGACTCCTTGGTTTACTAAGTGTCTATTAGTTTAGATTGACCGGGGTTTACCCTTGTGAGTCTATTAGGTTTTCTTTCATATTTTTTTCATAGTTAGTCTAGGTTTGTAGAGTGTCTTGCATCAAAATTTTTTAGAAAACCAAAAAGATATCTTGATTTTTCTTTGTTTTTGCATTTGCATTCTTGCCTTGATTTGACTTGGTAGCTTCTGTATGGTGTTGTTGCATTCAATCTGATATGATTTGAGCTTACTTGTTTGAATTCACCTTGTCTCCAGTCAATTCATAGGTTACTTGCTTCTTTTGTCATTTTGAAATTTTTCCCCTTTTCACTTGCATTCGTATTCTCTTAGATTCTTTTTCTTAGTTTACATAGTTTTTAGTTAGATAGTTATCTTGTGGTTCATTAGGAATTTGTTATGTTGACTTCTCATGGCTTGGTTTAATGGTAATCAAGGTTTACCTTTTTAATCTCATTTTTCTGCAGGAGATTCGACTGAAAGAAAAGAGTCTATCTCTGAGAGCATCCATTCCATTCAACAAACATTGAGGCTTCTTCAAGCCAAGTTGGGAAGTCAAGATAGAAATCCAATTGGTCAAGAATGTCATGGTCCATTCCACCCTTCATATCATGAACCCTACCAACAACCTTTATTCCAACCTTATTGCCAATCACACTCACCCTACAGATCATACCATGAACCTTCTCCACCACCATAAAACCCATATTATGAGCCTCATTCTAATCCTCCTCCTTCATTCCATTCCAATTTCCAATCATGCCATCCACCTCATGAGTTTCTCTACCCGCCATTCTAACCATCTTATAGACCTCATTCCCAACCATGTGTGCCATACCAAAAACCAACCATTGGTTAAGTCATTCAAGAGTTTCAAAACCAAATCACTCAGACTATCAATAAAGAGCAGTCAAACAAGAACACATTTGTTTATCAAATGGAAGTGCTTCAAGAGTTCCAAACTCAAATGGTTGATCATAGCAAAGATCGGCGGTCAGAAATGGACTTTCTCATCAGAAGAATGGAACAACAAGAGAAAGAGAGTGAGAGATTGGAAAAGGAACTTGAGCGTCTCGCTTAGCAAGCACAAGTATTGAAGAATCCCCAAGAAAATCCTCCTTCCATGTTCTTACATAAGCAACAAGTGGAGCAATTAGAAGAAAGCAATGAAGAGTTGGAAAAAGCAATGACGTGTCATGTACAAAAGGCTTTTTAAGTGCCATACTCCACCATCTACTTCTCATGATTCACCCATGTCTACTTGCTCTTTTATTGAACATAGTGTTTTTGAGTCTTATGTTGTTAAATTGAATTTGAAATCAATCATTTGCCATCCCAATTGTTGATGATCGAGTGCATGCTTTAAGGGAAGAAAATAACAAGTTGGATACACAACATCAACACTTATTTGATGATGCATTGGAGTTTGGCATTTTGAGGGGGCAAATAGATAAACTCAATAAAATGGTAGACCTTTCTAATGCTATCATACATTATATATGGTGGGAGCAATCTGGAGGTGGGGAGGGAGCTCCAATATTTTCAAAGTTGCATGTACAGCAAGAGGGGAGTGCTGAAAATGTTTCAATGTTCACTCAACTCCAATCTTCCCAGAACTTGGAGTATTATGAAGTGTCACCTAATGTTGAAATCAAGCTGGAACAATATGACATTCTCTCTCCAGAAATTCAAGAGCAAGGACTCCAAGTTCAAGAGTCACATACCACTTCACAAGTGGAAGATTTTGAACCTCCGGTGACTATTCCCATACAAGCATAAGAAGTGGAGCAAGTTTAAAAGAGCATTGAAGAGTCTTCGATACCATTTGGTAATGATCCTATCCTTATAGAAGTAGACTCTCCTACTACTTCAACTAATGAAGCAATTCATGATTTGAGTGATGATGAGGTGGATGAGGAAATCATTGTTGAATCCCCTCAAATGTTTACAAATGTAATTGCTCAACCCATTAGTTTAAGTAATAGTGATTCGATCGTACTTGTTGATGAGTGTTCTTTTACTTCTTTGTGTGATGCCTTAATTGTTGAAAATACTTCTCTTTATAGTACTAGGAATGATTGTGATCAAATGAATGATATATTTTCATGTTCTTATGCTAAAGATCAAATATGTGTAGACTGTTATCATGAAAAATACCACTTGCTTGTTGAGTTTCGAAAGAAAACATCTAGTGAAGTGGTTGATTCTACCATTGATCTTGCTGTACTATTGATGATTGTAAGCATTACATTTATGAAAATATTGAATCTTGTATGGATGCTAATGTGGTTTATGTGAGCGAGAAGGACCATAGCCTAGATAAAGATCTTTCTCTTGATTCCAATGAATTTCATGCTAGTTTAATAAGGGAAGATTCTAATGCTTTGATTGATGATTTTACAAATGAAATTGATTCTTTCCATATGATTCTTTCTTGTGATTTGCCACCAGACATAGAAAAAGGCCAATGATTCTTTTGAAAATTTAAAAGTTTTAGGTGGTCATGATCTAAACAATTGTCTTTCTTCTTCCACTCTTTTATCTCCCACCTCTTGTGATTGCAATGATGATATGGTGTACTCTAACACTAAGTTCGACTCCGCACCTTCCACTTTGCAAACACAAGAGAATTAAAAAAAAAATTACTTGTTTGCCTCATACTAATGGGACTATCATTGATTTCCTTGGATGTGATAGTTACTTGGAGAGTTTCAATCTTCACATGTCTTTATTTCATTTGAAATCTCTCCATGTTTCTATTTTTGGATGGGATACTACTGTTTGCTTAGCTCATTTGCAGGCACATTTTTGGAAAAGTCGTCAGAGGAACCAACATCCACCGTACATCCTTGGACCTCTTCTGATTGATCCTGAGCCACCTTCACCAAGGAAATTCAATGCGGGAGAAGTTGTTTTTAAAGACAAATGTACAATTCTCATCAGGGATGAGAACTTCTCCTTCAAGCAACTCAAGATACTCTAATATAGGTTGTCTCTTTTCTCACTTATTTTCTTCCTAATTCCTATGATTCTTTGGGTTTAACTATTGTATGAGGAAGATAAGTGTGGGGGAGGGACACAATCTAGTAGAAAAGGTAGAGGTAGTGTAGTTTAGTACAAAGAATAAAATCCCCCTTTGTATGCTTTGTGCTTTTGACCACTATCCTACTTAATTACCATTGTGCCTTTTCACCTTGTTTTTCTCTGTTATTATGACTTGTTTCTCCTTTTCTCTCTTTATGTGATGTTGACTTGTTGTGCTCTAATTGCAATTGGACTTTAAAACTTTCCACTTCACTAAGGAATAAGTTAGTATAATAGAGCTACTTTACACATTGAGGACAATGTGTTGATTAAGTGTGGGGGAGGGAAATGCATTTTGAATCCCATTATTTGGTTGTTTTTAAATGAAAAATGCCTTAAACTAGAAAATTTTTCAAGAATGACTTGCTTTGATGCATGTCCTAAGTGGTAAAGGGTCGCATTTGTCACTTTGAAAATGTGAGTTGTGGGAAATTCTTTGAGCTTTCATGAGTTCTAGTACTTTGGCAACCTTTCAAAACCATGTTTTGCTTTTCAAGTGAATGGGAAGAGAAATGAACCCACAATTAGATTTTTGCTTACTTCTTGTTTTGAGAAAAGAAATCTTCCATATCATTAGTGCTTTTAAGAGTTGATCATTCTTATAATTGATTGCAATTTTTAATTGATTGTGTTTGTGACGTTAACATTAGAAATAGTTAAGAAGATGCATTGTGGTTAGCCTGCTATACAATTGATTGTATTGGATTGAGTATGGGAGAAAAACCTTGTTGAAAGATTATTTGGGCCTTAAATTCTTTTCATGTGTGATGTTCACTTAGTTTTTCACTTTCTAGAACTTGTTTCCACTCTTTTTCAAAATGACATTTGTATTAGTGTGATGAAAATGAAAGAGACATTCATTCTAAACCCTTTCAACCTAGACACAAACCTACATTCATTTACCTTTGCTTACCCCTTTGAGCCATTCCTATGTTGTATGCATATCATATCATTTAATCATAGTGTTCATAGTACTCTAAAATCAAAGTGATTTGCCAATAGAAAATTAAACAATGTGTATATTGAAATGCCAGGTGTATATATATATATATTAAAAAAAAGTATATAGTGTGAAAAAAAAATAGTGAGTTTAGTTTTTTTTAAAAAAAAAAAAAGATAATTGAAAAAAAAGAAAAAAAAAGAAAAAGAAAAAGAAATTATAGAAATGTTTTGTAAAAAAAAAAACAAGCAAAAGAAATACCAAGAAGGCACTTGTTCAAGATTAAAAGGAAAAAGAAAAAAGAGAGAATTGGCAAAATGTTGTTAAGTTATTTAGGTGCTATGAACTTGTCCACTAGTTTTGACTTACATATCAACTATTTCTTTTCTCTAATTAATTCATTCCATTTAGCCTTCATCCATTATTACAAGCCTTTTAAGTCCTCTTGATTCATTGCATTTATTGCCATTAGTTGTGGAGATATTAGAGTTGTTAAAAGTCTATGGTAAGGTGTTGATTAAGTGAATTAGAGTGAAATTATCCCAATAAGGTGAGATGAGTGAAACACTATTTTCTTGAGAGTTCTCTTATGCTTCATTCTAATATTTTGGATTGTGTGATTAGCTAATTTCTTTGCATTGTTTGACTATGACTAGTGTTGGCTTGAGGAATTTGATTAATTGATCTATTGCTTTCTAATTAAGAAATTGTTCATCGTTCAATCGCATTGATGATTTGAATTTAGATATTGTGCTTAATTGCCTTTGTTCAAGAGTATAAAGGTCTACGTGTTCGGGAATTGATTTAACCATATTTTATATATGATTTTTCATAGTTAAATCGAGGTTTTGATGCATTTTATGGGACATTATTGCATGATTAAACACTAATTTTAGTTAAAGACAGTTGTATTGAATTAATTGCAACTAGGGGCAAAACGGTCATAATTGTTTAATTATTTGTACAAATGATCCCTTGAACTTTTGATGCTACATTGTGTTTAATATTGCATTGCAGGGGTTTTGGACGGAAATTGGAGATTTTGGAGGGTCATAATTGATAATTTGAACCCTGGGAAAAATTACAGGAAGATCCCTAAATTTTCTGTTAATTTAAAAAATGTGAAGGAAATGGCCTAAGGAAAATCACAGAAGAGTTCCCAGAAGATTTGATAAAACGCAAGTTTTCACCAGGAACCATTAGGTATACCTGGAGCTGAAACAGAAAAAGGGAGATGGAGTATTGGAGATGGAGGGAATAGAGCTTCGTCGGTGAGAGAGACAGAGCTTGAGAGGAGAGGGAAAGAGACGGAGAGTCACCACCACCGTCGAGGACTTGCTTCCTCACCACTGCCGGTGGACCTCTCCAGTATAAGGGCACCGTGATTTGTGTCTGAACCAGAATAACAGAGCTGAAATATGTGTGCGCGCCACAGACTGAGAGTGAGGGCTACAACCTTCATTGTCATCTTATCTTCATCGTCGGCCCTCCCTCAACCACCATCACCACCGAGCTTTCTTCCACCACCGGAGTCGAGAGCTTATTCTCTCCATCGAGCTGCATTGACAATAACATCCAGAGTTGGAGTTTTGGTTAGCTCCGTGGCAGTTCACCGTCGCCGGAGAAGAGAGGGAGTTTTGTCGGACACCAGATTCCAGAGCTGAGGATCACCACACCTGCGAGTTCAGCTTGCACCAGACCACTACTACCGTATCTTCATCCTCCTTCCTCTATTTTGATATTCACCTCCGGCAGCCTCCTCTCCTACGCACAACCATCGACATCCTCTCTATCACACGTCTATCGACCACCGTCCCTCTTCACCATTCGACTACCTCCTCTGTTTTGGCATTAACACTCGACATTCTCCCCTGTCCAAACCGTGTTTCCCTTTCCCCAACGTCATTCCACCACCATTATCACCATTCCTTCCTCTGCTTCTAGATTCCATTCTTTCCTTCATTTTTCCATGGTTGGTTTGATTGTGAACTTTGTGGTGACAGTACTTAGCTCCATGATTGGCTAGCAATTCAATTAATGGTGATGATGATTTGTTCTTGAGCTTAATGGACTACGAGTTTTGCTATCATTCTATTAGTTTAGAATTATATAGTTGGATTGCCTAGTTTTAGGAATTATTGTATATGATTCTGGAACTGAGATTAATGTTAATTGCCTCTGTTGGTTTGATATTTGTTATTGGATTGGATTTTTATAGCTTGTGAGATTTATATATATATATATATATGCATTTCCTTATTGATTCAAAGATATTGTGCTTTCTACGTGTTATTGTTAGATTGTATAATTGAATTAGATCAATTGAGTGTCGTGTTATCGCATTCATATTAAGAGGAAACAAGTTATAGTTATTTATTTTAATTACGCATTAAGTGGTTTTTAACAATATCTCAAGAGGTAGTAGTTAGCCATGTTTGTAGGAGCTACTATTAATTGGGAATATTGGACTCAAGTGTTATCTTGGGGTTTTTCTTAAGACTTAATGAGTTTTAACTCCCATAACCTTTTGGAGCAAGGATTGTCATTTTCTTCATCACCAAGAGCGTTCATTATACATATCTTCACTTTCAATTTAACATTTCTCATCATTTTCAAAAATACCAAAAAATATTAGAAATAGTTTTATATTCATGAATTTTGATTTAAAGAAAATCAATTTCAAAAAACCATTTTCTAACCATGTTTTTAGCACTTAGTTTTTCCTAGGGAAGTCAAAATAAAAGACTCCTTGATAAGAGAACAATTTCGAGTTGTTTGTACTATATTACATTTAATTCGTGGTAATTTGTAATTTGACCCCGAAACGGTTAAAATTGTGTCAAATCAACGGTTCAACACAAACTAACATAAAACCAACATAACCAGCAAAGATCATATAAAGTAGACTCCTGCTCCAACGATCACTGTCCCCATTCTTTGTAGGATATAACGTACAAGAACATCAAATCAAACCTAAAAAGCACACATCTAATAATACCATAATCCAAATTACGATTCAATAATATTCATCAACAACATCACAAGGCTATATAACAGTTATAGAAGCACATTATGTTACATGTTTTGATGACTAGTTTTATTTCAAAACACGTTTCAATTTCTCTTACAAGTCCTTCGGCCTGCGAGTTTCGTCCTGCACATCATAAGTAAATTCCAAGTCAACCAAAGAAAACAAAAGATTCAGAAAGTTAATTTCAAAGGGACAATCTAAACCACCCATATATAGACTAATATCATCAAATTAATGAATGTCTTGCGTACCATTGTTCAAAGAGAGGATGAGAAGTAAAGATGATCTTCCTATGTCTTGTTCAAATTGGCCTATTGATTTTACTCCCTTGTCAAGTCAAGATGATAATCTAATTCACAAGGAAGTTAAGGATCTTGAGATTAAGAATGCAGCTTTCACGATCGGTGCGTTCAAAGTACCAGGACCTGATGGCCTAAATGCTCATTTCTTTCAATCTCAATGGGAGAGGCTTGGTACAAAGGTGTGTGATATGTCAAAACTATTTTGCAAAATCCTACAACGGTAAAGGATATTAATCACACTAATATTGTGCTTATCCCGAAAATTAATAATCCCCAGAAGGTGCGAGATTTTCGACCTATCTCCCTGTGCAATGTTATCCTCAAAATCATTACCAAGATCATTGCGGGGTGCTTCAAGAAGGCCATGACTTATTTGATTGAACCTCAACAGTGTAGTTTTATTGAAGTAAGACACAGCTCTGATAATGTCATAATTGCACAAGAGGTCATTCACACAATGCGAAAGAGGTAAAGGAAAAAAGGATATGTGGTAGTGAGGTCGATATGGAAAAGGCATATGACCGTCTTAATTGGGATTTTTTGATAAATACCCTTCTTGCCCTTGGAATATGAGGTAATATTATGAATATCCTCATGCAATGTACCGAAACAGTATCCATGAAGGTACTTTGGAATGGAGTTGAGTCATCCTCTTTCTTGTCGTCCCGTGGTCTTCGTTAAGGAGATCCTCTAAGTCCTTACTTGTTTGTCCTATGCATGGAAAGGCTGGGACATCAAATTCATAGAGAAGTTAACACTGGACAGTGGTCGGGATTCAAATTTTGTAGAAATTCTCCTGTTTTATCCCATTTATTTTTTTCAAATGATCTATTGCTTTTTGGAGAAGCTTCCACAAGCTAGATCAAAGTGAGAAAGGAAGTTATGAAAGCGTTTTGTGGGGTCTCTGGGCATCGAGTCAATCTAGTGAAATCTAAAGCTTTCTTCTCTAAAATGTGAATTTCAGTAGGGTGATCGAGCTCATTAATGATTTGGGGATTGGTATTACCGGAGATTTGGGAAAATATTTGGGAGTGCCATTGTTCCATGGACGTGCTAAGAAGCTTACTTATTTCCCTATCATTCAGAAAGTTCGAAAGAGGTTGGTGGGGTGGAAGACTAGGTTTCTTACTATGGCAAGTCGATCGGTTCTCATTAAAGTAGTACTGTCGGCTTTGCCTGCCTTTTAAATGCAAACTACCTTGCTTCCTAAAGGTGTTGTACAAGAGATGGAGAATATTAGTAGTTCCTTTCTTTGGAATCAAGGAAATGATGGTAAGAAGATACATCTAATTACATAGGAACAAATTAAACAAGGGAAAGATAATGGAGGTCTGGGTATTAAGGATCTTTACAATCAGAATGTGGCCTTTATTATGAAACTGTGTTGGGGGTTTTTTAATAAGAACCGATGCTCTTTGGGTCAAGTGCCTTAAGGTGAAATATGGTTGTAAGGATTAGATATATCCTATGGTGTATAACAGACATAATCCATCCAGAGTTTGGCATAGTATTTCATTGGTGTGGGAGCAGTTCTATAGAGGAGTGGGTAGAAAGTTAAATGACGGTCGATCCAGTAATATTTGGTGGGACTTATGGACCCCAATTGAAGTGCCTCTAATCCATTTTGTTGACCGAAATATTGTTCGCTACCGCAAGTGCATGGATCGCGTCAAGTAATAGAGTGATAAGTAAGATCGTTCCCTCGAGGATTAGAGTAACAAATTAGTTAGCAATAGCCTTAGTGAGTTTGATTAAGTTGCGCCAAAACAAAGTGTTGAGTGTGGAAAAAGAACTTTCAAAAGATATTTTAATAAAGACTAAAAATTACTTAACAATAATCTATTTCTTGTGAATTCAATCAATTTTAATAAACCTAGGATTGTTCGTTCCCTTTGTATTTCATAAACTTAACTTCCTTCCTTTCCAATAATACTTTCATGGAATATACATATGTCAGTCTAAGGTTCACTAGCAATTGATTAAGCTTTCTCAAGTCATAATCAAACTTATATCCTCCATTAACATACACAATCTCTTGCTATAGTTAAGGGAAAATAATCTTTACATAGCATCATTAATTTGGCAATGGTAGGTTAATAACTATATCTCTATGTTATTAATAAACCATCTATTTAATTCTTAAATTTCAAGTCTACCATAATTCTACCCAAGTTCTACAATTAAACTAACTTTCTCAAGCTTAATCTAATTGAACAGATTATCCAAAGTGCTGGCCAGTCACAGATATCAGTGAAAACAGGGGAGAATTAACACATGTATACCATTAGCTATTAAAAGGAAGAAGGAGTAATTAATCCATACAAAGGTTTAGAACAATCCTAGAATGAAAAACCTAGCTACTCATGTTCAAAAACAAATCACAGATATCAGTGTTCAATGTAGTAATATCAGAATCATAGTGGAGAAAGGGAATGAATACAGAAAGATCAAAATAAATGGAGATGAAATCTCTTTCAATCTTCAATCCCACTTGATTCTCCTTGATTTTGTGCAAGCCCAAGCTCCCAGGATGTTTTAGCCACCTTCTCCATCTTTTCCTAATTGGGGGATCCTCTCTTCAAACCCTGGGTTTTGCTTTTTATAGCTCCTCAAATGACAGAACACACAGCATCATTTGCGGGGGTTGGCCGCGGCCAGCCACTCTGTGGGCCACGGCCAACAAGCTTCTATTCATCTTTGGGCCGTGGCCCATGAGTGCTTGGCCGCGGCCAGTAAGCATCTGACCTCCTGTTGGCTCATCTTCGTCGTGGCCCATGAATGCTTGGCCACGGCCAGTGCCCTTCCAGAGTTCATCTCCTCATCTTTTCTACTCTGTTCTCCTCCCAGCTTGCCTTTCCTTGGAATGGTTGATGGCTTCAACTTCCTTCACCTCCTTCTTACTGCATGTGGCTTCCTCTGGGCTAGCTATGACTGAATCTGTATCAGTTCACACAAAGGACTCACAAACATAGTTAAACAATCATAGCAGTTAGTGAATAATGTCCTCCACATTTTCATTCTGCTGTGCCTAGCATGAGAAAAACACATTTCATCACTTTAACACTCTCGAACGCCCACTAATATACCCAAAGTGAGGTAAAAACAGGATGAAATGTGAAATTCTAACAAGAATTTCATGAAGTTAACACACCCCCAAACTTGAACTTTTGCTCGTCCTCGAGTAAACTCAGTCAATTGCCAGAAGTAAGGTTAAGTTAATCTTAGACATAATGCTCATGCATGACCCTCTCTTTTCTTAAGCTACTCATGACATCAAATATACATGCATGCCTGGTTCATAGTTTAAAAACAAATTCCCCAACATTTTTCAACTGAGTGCGTGTTCAAAAAGAGTTGAATAACAATCGTCCTACATTTATCAAGATAAAAAACAGCACTTCAACACATATGATTCAGCCTCAATATCTAGACTTAATCCTTTTGCATTTTCTTTTCTTTTACTTATAACTCAATCCACACACCTTTATTGCCAATGGAATTCATTGTTATCGCTTAAAGCTAATACCAAGTTCAGTATGAGGCAATGTAAAGGAATTAGACTAAAGCTTAATCAATCAAAGTTATGTGCACAAGAGAACACTCACGGATTTACGTGTTTAATTCTCACAAATAGGGGTTTCACTTAGTACCACTTATAGCAGGTCCTGCCATAGGCTTGTAGAAATTCTACTCTCTCCACCACTTGTACACCTAGATTTATGAATCAAGGGGGCTTTTTACCAGGGTTGTAATGTTGGAAAGTATCTAATGGGAATGACTAATGGAACAAGTGCTATGCATGCGTAAGCGTATATAATGACATCTCTTTCTTCTTCTTCTCTTTTCTTTTTCTTTTTCTTTCTCTCTTTTTTTTCTTTTTTTTTTTCTTTTTTTTCAACATATATATTGATTTTCTTTTACCCATTCCTTCTTCTCTTTTGTAACATGCATAACTAAGCGCTTAATGAAACAAAGAGTAAATCAAATGCTATTTCATTGCTTTTCTAAGTGCCAATCAATTGCAGAGCAAAGACATGCATGACTTGTTAGGTCAATGGGTTTGTGTTTAGGTCAATGGGTTTAGAAATGAATGCCCCTATCATTTTCATTAATCCACATGCATATGTGATTTTGAAACAGAATTTAAACAAGTTCTAGAGGTACACTAGCATAAATTGCACAAACACTCTAATGAATGAAACTTAGGCTCAAAATCCTTCCAACAGAGGTTTTCCTCTCTCGTGCACAATCCCCAAGATTAATTCAATCTTAGCCTAATCCGAATGCATTAACTTAACTGATTCATATGCTAACTCTACGCGCCATAACCAGCCACTTCCATACAATTCACTCAAGAACATAAACAGTTCCATAAAAATTTTAGCTCAAAGATAGTGTCAATCATGCTCTCGACGTGTGTGAAATGCTAATCTCTTCCCAGAAATTCAAATACAAATTCAAAAGTCTTTCAATGAAAACAGTTCATACATGTCAATTTACTATAAAATCCCCTGACAAAGCATTCGAATTATTCTCAACCCTCGTGCACAGTGTTTAATCAGGTACGTATTAAGAATTAGCTTTTAAAATGAGAACCAAGCAGTCATGAATATCCAGTCTTTGACTCAAATCAACTACCTATTTAAGATATGATTAATCAAATGTAACTTGCCTTTGACTCAGAGACATGGTGTAAAACAGCTTTAAACACATGCATGCGAATATACCAGTACCCCCAAACTTGAGGGAGACAGTGTCCCCTCTGTCACAGGACACAACATGTCACAAATAGCACCTGCAATGGAAGAGAGCATAAAACCATCTATAGGTATAACAGTGAACAAACCATAGATATCAAAGTCACAATATCCAATAAAATCCGATGTCAGTCAATAGGGAAAGCAACTGTAACAATAGTACTGAAACAAAGGATGAGCCATATCCAAAAGAAATAGAAAACAACAGTAAAAATTTCAGCACAAACTAACTGAGAACTAATCCTCGCCATCATCACCATCAACGGCCTGGGCCACAGCAGGCATGTGGGCAGCAAATAACTCCTCCAACCGGGTCAGGCAAACACCATGGTCCTGCAGATATGTGAGGCATTGGGCGGCAGTAGCCTCAGTGCGCAGAATGGCCGCGAAGATCACATCCAATGTGACAGTAGACTCAGAAGAGGAAGGGGCACTGGACGGTTCACCCTGCTCCAGGTGAGATAGAAGGTCATGAGGAGGATGAGAAGGTCCTCCCTATTGAAAGATAGGGTCCTTCGGTGTACGCTAGGAGGCTGGGACCTGCTCGTCCGATTTCGGCTTGATGCTCAAGTAGTTGAATGTCTTAATATGCTTGAATAGAACATCAGTAGCCACAGCAGCAACACCCACAGAGGAGCAAAAGGAGGAAATAAGGTGCGGCAACATCAAACCCACCGAATGATCTCGTGTATGGTCGTGAAGAGTCTGATAAATCAATGCGCCAAGATCAACAGGTTCCTTCTTCATAAGACGGTAAATCAAGAGAGCCTGGTCTCTAGTGAGGCGATTCCGATTTGATGAAGGCCAGAAGTAGTCCTTGACAAAATGCAACCATACTCGAGCCTCCACTGATAACTGAGCCCGAGGTAAATATTTCTAAGACCTCCGTGACTCTGCATGCCGCCAAGTGGTTGTACACCAGCAACTCTGAAATTTCATCCTCAGGGATGTCATCGTCATTGTCCAATAGTTGCTTGTATTTGCAATCAGCAACAGCGGGGAGTGCTACAAATTTCCTAAAGCTCTCCAATGTAAAGTCAACGTCGACTCCACGAAGAGGAAACCGCCAAATAGGTCTCACACTGGCAGTGGCGTAAAATTCCTGGACAATCTACAGATTCCCGTCAACCTTAGGCTCCATGAGCCTCTACAAGTGGTAGGTCCGGGTGGCTAGATCATAAAACTGATAGGAGACGTTGAACGGGAATTCCCGCTCTTGCAGCAAAGGTCGGGTAATGATCTTGGCCTTGGCCTCGGTGATGGCTCTGGTACCCGTGCGGTCAGCAACACGCTTGGCAGGCATTACGTCTGAAGCAATAGCAATATGAGACCCAAAACAGATGAAGAAACAAACCAAGACTCAATACCGGGAAATCAAATAAGAAGAAAGAATCTTGACCAAAGCTATCCTAAAATAAAGAAAAGAAATACCCCCAAACTTAAATTCTAACTAATCCAATACTGTCCACTGGGATTCCAAGCTTAATCCTATTCTTCACTACCTCTTTCATCACTTAATCATCTCAGAAGAAAGAGTTAGATTAATATAATGTTGGCAAAATTGATCCCAGTATTGGAACCATTCCAAAACATTCAGCACAATTTGACTACTAAAGCACATGTTCAAGAATAGTTGAAAGTTTATGAAAAGCCTTGTAAATTCTGAAATTCAATGAGGCAATTTGCAATTTGTGGAGGTTAGGCAAAACAGGGTTTTCAAAATCATAAGATTCACCTCCAGGTACACATGATCATTTAAAGGGAAAAATGCAAACTTGTCAACTTAGATCAAACTGCCTAGAAATTTCAAAACTTAGTCAATTGGCCAATTTACATGTGGAAGCATTGAATGACTTGATTATGCAAAACACAATTGGCACCTACCAGAGATGCACAGATCCCCAGTCTGTCATATACAGGTATGTTTCAAGACCAATATTGCCAACTGAGAAACTTTCATTTATAGAATCAGCAAAAGATTTTAATTCAACCAGTATAGACTAGCTAATCAAGAGAACAACCACAACCTTGAACAGTCATCCAAGTTCAGAAATGAATCAGGAAACCTTTGGAGTGCAATCAAAACATGATTTTCCACAATAGAGAACTTAAGTCCAGCTACAAACCATTATGTAAAAGAGCAGATCAACTTTTTCAGGACTCAATTAGTCAATATAATTACTCACCCAGTGACCAGAAGTTTCATAGCTGATCTAGACACCTCAGTTCTTAAATTAACCATTCATGTGCAGAATAATCTAGAACCATAAGAACTCATACTCCTTCAATTCAATAACTCTTTTAGAAAGCAATGCAATAGATTAACACTCAACACATCCCATATCACTTCGAGCCTAATTTTCAGCAGTGCTTATCACTTGACAGAGCATCAATTCAACACTACTCAGTTTATGCAATCTATATAAAGACCTTGTAGCAGCAATTTCAGTTAGGCAAAGTGTCTAAAAATAGGGCAACTGCACACAAGGCAATTCAAAGTGAATTGAAGGCAGCAATAGCTGTCAAAAGGACAGAAAAACTCTAAAAATCATGTATGTTGCCCTCAAAACCAACAATTACACAGATTAGCTACTCTTATGCCTAAATTCCCACTTCAGAGTTGAACTAAACTACCCCCAATGTGAGTAAAAGAGCAAAAGCGAGACCGTTTTACCTCGGATGCTGAGAGAATTGAGGGATTAGAGGAGGAATCATAGGGAAAAGACACTCGTTCAGTGCCCTAGGAACTCTTCTGCAGCAAAGAAGAGAGTAGACGACTTGCAGTACTCACACGCGACAGCAGAAAATGGGATTGAAGGGATAACAAGGAGGGGAAGAAGGGGCAACCAGAGAATGAGGAAAAATTGAAGGGGGCGGTTGAGGGAGGTGGGTCGACTATGGGAGAGGAAGAAATGAGGGGTGGCAGCCGCTGGGATAGAGAGAAATGATAAAAGAGAGGTGCGTATCAGGGTTTTTTAAAACCGCTGCTATCGCACTTGGGCCGCGGCCTAACATGTGCTGGCCGCGGCCCACACAATGATGGTCGCGGCCCACAACTATCTGGGCTCAGTTGGCCACAGCCCACGCAGTGATGGCCACGGCCTAAAACTTTCTGGAACTCAGTTGGCCGCGGCCCAACATGTGTTGGCCGCGGCCCAAAACCCTCTGATCACTCTCTGGCAATCTCTGGCCGCGGCCCACGCAAAGCTGGCCGCGGCCCAAAACTTTTTGGATTTGGTGGGCCGCGGCCAACCAATTACTGGCCGCGGCCCAGGACCTTCTTGGCCGTGGCCAGAGTGCAATTTTCAGCCTTATCAGTGACAACACATTCATACTAGAACTGGAATCATTAGTGACAACCCAGTATACAGAACCATTGAACACTTAAATAAGCATACCAGAACTATGCTACACTTTTACATTGACTCCCACACAATCAACATCCCTAGTCCACACATTTCCTATGATCAAGATGCCTTCCTAATGCAGAGTTTTCTAGGTATGAATAGCAATTTGACAGAATAAAGCCAAATACAATGCACATTACTTCTCTGACATCCATTACAACCCTCATATCACATCACAGGCATCAAAATACACAAGCACGCATAAGAGTTGAAGAACTTCCCTGGAATATGCCTATCCAATCCAGATGCCAACCCTTGCCTTGCAATCCTCTTGCTCTCGACAGCTTCCAGTTTGAAATCCCTTTCTTCCTACAAAAGTTAAAAGACCAAACATAAACCTACTAAATTATGTTAATATCGAAGAAACTAAAGAGATTAAGTTCAGAACTTGGGTTACCTCCCAAGAAGCGCTTAGTTTATAGTCTTTAGCCTGACTTTTCACTTTGGTCACTCTTCATTTGATAAGTAGATGGTGGATACTAGCCTATCCACATCTCCTCCCCAATAGTGCTTCAACCGTTGACCATTAGCCTTGAATCTCTCGCCCTTATCATTCTCCAGCTCCACATCACTATATTTTGATGCCTGAATCACCATGAATGGCCCAGACCATCGGGACTTAAGCTTTCCGGGGAAGAGCCTCAGTTTGGAGTTAAAAAGAAGAACAGTTTGACTAGGTTCAAAGCTCTTAGGAATGATTTTGCTGTCATGGTCCCTCTTTGTTTTCTCTTTGTAAATCCTTGCACTCTCATAAGCATTTAAGTGGATTTCATCTAACTCATTGAGTTGAATAGCCTCTTTTCTCCCACAGCTCGCGAATCAAAATTTAGCTTCTTGATAACCCAACAGGCTCCATGTTCCAATTCCACAGGCAAATGGCATGCTTTTCCAAACACTAATTGATATGGAGATATACCAATAGGCGTTTTATAAGCCGTTCGATAAGCCCACAAAGCATCATCTAACTTGGAAGACCAGTCTTTCCTAGTAGTGTTCACCATCTTCTCAAGAATGTTCTTGATTTCCCGATTGGAAATCTCAGCTTGGCCATTTGTTTGGGGATGGTAGGGCAATGATACTTTGTGCATCACACCATATTTCTTCATCAAAGCTTGAAATTGATGATTGCAGAAGTGTGATCCGGCATCACTGATAATTGCTCTTGGTGTGCCAAACCTTGTGAAGATGTGCTTCTTGAGGAATTTCAGTACCGTCTTGGCATCATTTGTCACACATGCCATAGCTTCTACCCATTTTGATACATAGTTCACTCCAACTAAGATGTATTCATTGTTAAAAGACTTAGGAAACGCAGCCATGAAATCAATCCCCCAAACATCAAAGAGTTCAACTTCTAACATGCTATTCAGTGGCATCTCATTCCTCCTAGATATGTTCCCCACTCTCTGGCTCGATCACATTGGAGGACAAAAGCATACGCATCTTTAAATAAAGAAGGCCAATAAAACCTACTTTGAATAACTTTTGCAGCAGTTTTCTCTCCTCCAAAATGACCATCATACTCAGACGAATGACAACAGTGCAGAATGCACTCTTGTTCATTTTCTGGAACATACCTTCAAATGAGTTGGTCGGGGCACCACTTAAATAAGTAAGGTTCATCCCAAAAGTACTTCTTCACTTCATGCAGAAACTTACGCTTTTGATGAGAGTTGAACTCCGGAGGTAGCACTCCACAAACCAAATAATTTACAAAATGGGCAAACCATGGTGTGGATGAATGATCAACAAAGAACAGATGTTCATCCGGAAATGATGCTTGGATCATGTCAGAATCATCAAGTTGATCCTCAGTGCTCAGCCTTGATAGGTGGTCGGCTACTTGATTCTCTGTACCTTTTCTGTCAATTATGTTTAGGTCAAACTCTTGAAGTAGGAGCACCTAGCGAATGAGTCTAGTCTTAGAATCCTTCTTGGTGAGTAGGTACTTTAGAGCTGAATGATCAGTGTAAACAGTAACCTTAGTACCCACAATATATGGTCTAAACTTCTCACATGCATAAACTATAGCAAGTAACTCTTTTTCAGTGGTGGTATAATTGAGTTGGGCACCATCAAGAGTTTTACTCACATAATATATAGGGTGAAAGAGTTTCTCTGCCTTTTGCCCAAGAACCGCACCAACAGCATAATCACTCGTATCAGCCATGATAATGAAAGGTAAAACCCAATCCGGAGCTACTAAGATAGGAGTTGAAATGAGCCGCTTCTTTAATTCTTCAAAAGCTCATAGACACTCATCATCAAAATTGAATTCCAGATCTTTCTCCAATAGCTTAGAAAGGGGTTTGGCAATTTTCGAGAAATCCTTGATAAACCTCCGGTAGAACCCGGCATGTCCAAGAAAGCTTCGGATACCCTTTACATTAGTAGGTGGTGGTAATTGCTCAATAATAGCAATTTTAGCCCTATCTACTTCCAACCCGTTCTTGGATACTCTATGGCCAAGTACAATGCCTTCTTGCATCATGAAGTGACATTTCTCCCAATTAAGAATTAAGTTTTCCTCTTCACATCTTTTAAGCACTGCATCTAAATTCTCCAAGCACAAGTCAAAAGATGGACCAAAGATAAAAAAGTCGTCCATGAATACTTCAATAGTCTTCTCAATCATATCAGCAAAAATGGACATCATGCACCGTTGAAAAGTGGCTGGTGCGTTGCATAGTCCAAAGGGCATTCTTCTGAAAGCAAAAGTGATATATGGACAAGTAAAGGTGGTCTTCTCTTGGTCTTATGGGGCTATGGCAACTGGGGCTATGGCAATTTGATTGTAACCGGAATATCCATCAAGGAAACAAAAGAATTCCTGCCCTGCTAGCTTGTCCAACATTTGATCTATGAATGGCAAAGGAAAATGATCCTTTCTTGTAGCTGTGTTGAGCTTCCGATAATCCATACACACCCGCCAACTAGTCACCGTGCGAGTAGGAATTAGTTCATTTTGGGTGTCAGCCACTACAGTCATACCACCCTTCTTAGGGACACATTGGACTGGGCTCACCCATGAACTATCAGAGATAGGGTACACAATTCCAGTGGAGAGCCATTTAAGGATTTCATTCTTGACCACGTCTTTCATGATTGGATTCAATCACCTTTGATGCTCAATAGAAGTTTTATTATCATCTTCTAACCAGATTTTGTGCATACACATCAAAGGACTGATTCCCTTAATATCCATTATGGTCCAACCTATGGCTTGCTTGTGTTCTTTCAAAACTCGTAGGAGCTTCTCTTCTTGTAAATTCGAAAGATCAAAAGACACAATCACTGGGAGAGTGTTGGCATCCCCCAAGTAAGCATACTTAAGATGAGATGGTAAAGGCTTCAACTCAAGAGATAGTGGGACTTCAATAGAGGGCTTCAAAGGAGTACTCAATGCCTCGGCCACCTCAAGTAGCTCAAAATTCCTTTGTCTTGAGTGAGGGAATGCTTCCATACGAAAAAGGTTTGCAATAGCTTCTTCATCAAATTCATCCAGACTCTTTTCCCCAATTAGAAATGCCTCTAAAGGATCCTTAATCATCGAAGCATATGACTCTTGAGGAACAAGTGAGTCCAATATATCAACAAATGAACATTGAGCTGAATTATCATGGAACTTCAAATCTTTCAGCATGTTAAAAATCACTTTTTCGTCGTCCACCCTCAAAGTGATTTCACCCTTCTCCACATCAATAAGAGTTCTTGCTGTAGCTAAGAACGGACGGCCTAAAATGAGTGGGATCTTCCAATCAACCTCGCAATCAAGCACCACAAAGTCTATTGGGAAGATGAACTTGTCTACTTTCACTAAGACATCTTCAATGATTCCTCTAGGTTTAGAAATACTCCGATCAGCAAATAGAAGGGTCACTGTGGTAGGCCTTGGCTCTCCTAACCTCAATTGGTTAAAAACAGCTAAGGGCATCAAATTGATGCTAGCACCTAAGTCACATAGAGCTTTACCATTGAAGTTCGTTCCAATATTGCAAGGAATATAGAAACTCCCTGGATCTTTCAACTTGGTGGGTAACTTCCTTTAGATCACGGCACTACATTCTTCCGTTAGAGCCACAGTTTCAAATTCATTAAATAGCCTCTTCTTGGACAACACATCCTTTAGGAACTTGGCATATTTAGGCATACCCTCTAAAGCTTCGGTAAAGGGAATGTTAACATGTAGTTGCTTAAACATATTCACAAACTTTTTGAACTGTGCATCTTCCTCCTTCTTTTTGAATCTTTGAGGAAATGGCAGAGGAGGCATGATAGTGGAGGTGGTTGGTTTGCTCTTCTTCTCATTATTCAGCTCTTGTTCCCTCTTCTTACTCTTGCTAACATCATCCAACCCGCCCTCAGTTTGCTTTCTCTTCTTAGTTTCATCATCTTCCACCATAGTTTCTGGAGTCATGACTTCCTCCTTTTCAATCTCAATGTCCACTTGCTCATCTTGCTTCGGTCCCGTTGTGCTCGAGTTAGGCATGTTTGGAAGCACCTTACCACTTCTCAAATGAATGGCCTTGCATTCTTCTTTTCCACCCCTCTTTGGATTAGGGATGGTGTCACTTGGGAGACTATTTCAAGCCATTGCATTTACTTGTAGTGCTAGTTGTCCCACTTGAACTTCAAGGTTCTTAATAGCAAATTCATGAAGAGAAAAAGTAGCCTTTCTCACCCCTTGAAGATTCCATTTCTGATAAGATACGGGCCAACATCTTGTCCGTCTTTGATTCTTCTTCTTTTGCAGGGGCTTGCCTTGATGGCTATGGAAAACCCGGTGGAGGAACCGGCTTGGTGCCAGAAGTAGACTCATGAGGAGGGTTCAAGGTGTTACCTTGACTCCAAGAAAAGTTGGGATTAGCTCTCCAAGCACGGTTGTAAGTTTGTAAGTATAGATTACCTTGAGAAGGTTGAAATTTGCCCATATAGTTGACAGATTCAGTGCCCATGTAAAGGGGGCAATTATCAGGCATGTGGACATCATTGCATTGCTCACATACAATTGGAGTGGATTGAACGGAATGCACCCCACGAGAAGTGCCCTTATGTATTTGAGACTCTAAAACATCAAAACGTTTGTTCAATGCAGACAAAATTGTGGCAATTTGTGACGAAGAGTCTTCTTTTGTGTTGAGTAGGGCTGGGGTAGTTCTCCTATCATTGCCTTGGGTGTTGTTTGCAGATAATTGATCCAAAAGTCTAAACACCTCATTGACAGGCACATTCTGGTAACCTCCGTTGGTCATAGAGTCCACTATCGCCTTAGATTGAGGGTTCAAGCGTATGCAGAAAATTTGGATCACTACCCACTTGTCCACCTCATGATTGGGGCATTGTTTCATTAACATCTTGTATCTTTCCCAAGCGGCATATAAATGCTCATCCGGCTATTGTCTAAAACTTAGAAACTCGTCCCTTGCTTCCACTGACTTATCATCGGAGAAAAATCGAGCTCTGAATTTTGCTTCAAGATCAGCCCAAGAAGTTATGGATCCTTCTGGGAGATTGTTGAACCAATCTCTAGCTTTCCCTTGTAGAGAGAGAGGGAATAGCTGCAACCTCAGCACATCTTGAGGGACACCATTCTGCTTGAAAGAATCACACACCTCCAAGAAATACATCAAGTGCTTGTTGGCGTCTTCATTATAAATGCCATGGTACAACTCATGCATTTGCAGCATCATGATCATCACCGGTTTGATCTCAAAAGTGTGTGCTTGCATCTCCGGCATTCAGATGCATAATTGAGTTCCTCTCATATTCCAGCTGGCGAAGTCATTGACAGTGGCTCTATCATATTCATCCACCATTGTTTTAGCTTCAGTTTCAGTTTTAGTCTCCAATTCAGATTCTATTTCAGTTAACTCTGACTCTGATTCTGCTGTTGAATCAGTTTCTTCTTCAAGTACCACTATCAATTCGTTCCCTTGCAGATGTTGCATGAACTGGGCTGATACCTACGAAAAGGCACAAACCAGCAAGTATCAAGCTAAAACAAGTGAAATTTAATGCAGAAAATAGTGAAAGAAAAATTATAAATCTAACTAAAGACCCAAGCAAAATCTACTAACACAAGCCTAAGGTCAACTAAAAGATTTGTTAAACCAATCCCCGGCAACGGCGCCAAAAACTTGTTCGCTACCGCAAGTGCACGGATCGCGTCAAGTAATAGAGTGATAAGTAAGATCGTTCCCTCAAGGATTAGAGTAACAAATTAGTTAGCAATAGTCTTAGTGAGTTTGATTAAGTTGCACCAAAACAAAGTGTTGAGTGTGGAAAAAGAACTTTCAAAAGATATTTTAATAAAGACTAAAAATTATTGAACAATAATCTATTTCTTGTGAATTTAATCAATTTTAATCAACCTAGGATTGTTCCTTCCCTTTGTATTTCATAAACTTAACTTCCTTCCTTTCCAATAATACTTTCATGGAGTATACATATGTCAGTCTAAGGTTCACTAGCAATTGATTAAGCTCTCTCAAGTCATAATCAAACTTATATCCTCCATTAACATACACAATCTCTTGCTATAGTTAAGGGAAAATAATCTTTACATAGCCTCCTTAATTTGGCAATGCTAGGTTAATAACTATATCTCTATGTTGTTAACAAACCATCCATTTAATTCTTAAATTTCAAGTCTAGCATAATTCTACCCAAGTTCTACAATTAAACTAACTTTCTCAAGCTTAATCTAATTGAACAGATTATCCAAAGTGCTGGCCAGTCACAGATATTAGTGAAAATAGGGGAGAATTAACACATGTATACCATTAGCTATTAAAAGGAAGAAGGAGTAAAGTTTAATCCATACAAAGGGTTAGAACAATCCTAGAATGAAAAACCTAGCAACTCATGTTCAAAAACAAATCACAGATATCAGCGTTCAATGTAGTAATATCAGAATCACAGTGGAGAAAGGAAATGAATACAGAAAGATCAAAATAAATGGAGATGAAATCTCTTTCAATCTTCAATCCCACTTGATTCTCCTTGATTTTGTGCAAGCCCAAGCTCCCAGGATGTTTTAGCCGCCTTCTCCATCTTTTCCTAATTGGGGGATCCTCTCTTCAAACCCTGGGTTTTGCTTTTTATAGCTCCTCAAATGACAGAACGCACAGCATCATTTGCGGGGGTTGGCCGCGGCCAGCCACTCTGTGGGCCGCGGCCAACAAGCTTCTATTCATCTTTGGGCCGCGGCCCATAAGTGCTTGGCCGCGGCCAGTAAGCATCTGACCTCCTATTGGCTCATCTTGGCCACGGCCCATGAATGCTTGGCCGCGGCCAATGCCCTTCCAGAGTTCATCTCCTCATCTTTTCTGCTCTGTTCTCCTCCCAGCTTGCCTTTCCTTGGAATGGTTGATGGCTTCAACTTCCTTCACCTCCTTCTTACTGTATGTGGCTTCCTCTAGGCTAGCTATGACTGAATCTGTATCAGTTCACACAAAGGACTCACAAACATAGTTAAACAATCATAGCAGTTAGTGAATAATGTCCTCCACATTTGCATTCTGCTGTGCCTAGCATGAGAAAAACACATTTCGTCACTTTAACACTCTCGAACGCCCATTAATATACCCAAAGTGAGGTAAAAACAGGATGAAATGTGAAATTCTAACAAGAATTTCATGAAGTTAACAAATATCCATGACATAAACCTATGTGCCAAAGTTTGAGATTTTGTGTTTCCGGATGGTAGTTGGAACATTCCACAGTGGAGACAGTTTCTTCCGCAAGGGTGATTGATATCATTTCCCATATTAATCCATCTTGGGGGAATGAAGCTAACACTTTCTACTAGAAAACAGCTTCGGATGGGAATTTTAGTGTCCGTGCTGCTTATAAATTTATTTCCACACCACGAGATCCGAAAGTCCATTTCCAGTGGCAGAAGGTGTGGAAACTCCCAGTATCGAAAAAAGTAAAGTTTTTTCTTTGGCAAGTGATTCACAAGAGGCTTCCTATAAACTATCTCAGAGCTAAGAGAGGGCTAACACATAGTGAGGAGTGTCCTTTTCAATGTCAGAGAGTGGAAAATACACTTCATATCCTTCGTGACTATGAGCTCTTGAGGAATGTGTGGTTATATTTTGTTCACCCTAACTCTCATTTTCGTTTTTTTCAAACTGATTTGCAGGGTTGGCTTAGGATGAATATATCTTGCAACATGGGCTTTGAGCGCTTCAAGAGATGGCCTTGGTACAAATCTTCAGTTTTATTATGGAAGAATCGATGCAAGGGAGTTATGGAAGGAATTCACATACAAGCACAAGATGTTGTTCATCAGGGGATTTTTTCTTTGATGGATAGCAGTATGCTTGATACTTTTAGCAACATACTGTTCCAGAATGGCCGAGACATGAATACCAGTTGGCATCCACCGCCGCCTGGGTATGTTCGTTTGGATATAGATCCCTCTGTCAATTTAACAGGCTTGGCTATGTGTGGTGGGGTGGTTCGAGATGACCACAGCAACTGGGTGGTTGGTTTCCAACATCGGTTAGGTGTTGCTTCATCCACGGGAGTTGAAGTATTGGGAATAGTGACTGGTTTGAATCTCTGTAAGTAGTTCAATCTTTAGAACATCCATGCCTATACAGATTCATTAGAGGCCTATCAGTTGATTTTGTGGGATAGCAGTAGTCATTCTTATCATCCTCTTCAATGGGAGGTTCGGGAAGCTCGAGAACTACTTCTTTCAGATTGGGAGATACAGCTTCACTATGCATCTAGAGAGGCGTATAGATGCGCCAATTTTTTTGTCAGGGACGCAAACCATGTAGTTGGTGGACTTGTGGTGTTGTCATTGGCGCATCCTTGTTGTACAGTATACATGCGAGATGATATGACATAGTAGGTGGGACGTATAGTCTATTAGGTTATCTTTAATTCCAAGTTTTTGTCTTGGCCTTATGTGTTAAAAAAAAACAGAGAGAGAGAGGATGAGAAGTAGTGAGAGGAACATAATATGGAGTCACTGCCAATTGATCTAGCCATGTGAGAAGATGGATATCGTATTTCAGTTTGGGCGGTTTAGGTATGTATTTGTGTCCAAATAATATTGGCTTGCTAATATTTTGACATATAACCGTTTTTTTTTTTACACGGACTCTCATTCACCATTGACCAAACTTCATTTTTTTTTTTTACATAACTTTATCTAGTTATATATAAAAAGTGTTCCGGCGAATTAATCAAAGCTATTTGAAGGATTACGTCAAGAATTATTTAAACCCAAATTTGAAATATTAATTAATTAAATGAAAACATCCAAAACATTCTCATCAGCTTCTGACTTTGCCACACCCCGACACCATGTTTTCTGCAAAATATATGTTAACTTCATTAATTAATTATAAGCTCATACCTAACGCTAGCTATAATGTCATGGTTTTAGGTTAGATGTTAAGAAAATTTTTTGCTTACTTTTGCAGGTGGTGTTTGAGCTTCACCTGCAAAAGAAGAAAAGAAAACATACTAATTATAGTCAAAAGCATGATCAATAATAATTAGAGTTCATGTATTCAGTGAGTAGCATCTTCTGATCCTCGATGTGGGATTTGTGTGGAGTGGTTGCTTTGACTCTATAATATTTTATCGACCTCATCTTCTCACTTATATTTCCAAGATGCTGTTTAATAATCTAACATTTCCGCGGAACAAGATAGTAAACAGAGATCAAAGGGAGCTACTTCTTTAACAACTTTTTGAAATTCTTATGCTACTTCTTTTCTCATTACATATTTTCAGAACAAGTCAAAACAAAACCAGTCACGCATTGACCCCCACAAGTCTCTTCACCAGTAACTGCACATCCCAAAGCCTGCAATTTTATTGACCATAACAAGATCAAATATCTTATTAGCTGATATTTTTAAATCCAATTCCAAATTATGAGAAATGAGAAAAAGACAGAAAGAAAAGAGGCCAGAGTTTCTGAAGTCATTGTCATATATGACTATGAAGAGAGGCTTAGTGAATTCAATTAAGTTGTGATAAAACAAAGTTTTGGTGCAAAATGAGAAATTTGAAATTTTTTTTAAAAAGTAGAAATTGACGAAGGCAAATAATTCTTTAACTTTAAAGATTAAATGGAGCATAGGATTATTTCTCCCCTTTGTACTTCATAAAACTTGATTATCTTCCTCTCTTGCAGTATTTCAATGAATATATATATATATGTGTGTGTGTGTGTTAGTTTAAGGTTCAAAGGCACTTGAAAGAACTCTCTCATGTCAAAATCAAGTTTCTGTTTTCATTAAAATGCACAATCTCTTCCTACAACTAATGAAAATCAACTTTACACAACAACATTAATGTGACAATGTGAGGCTAGTAAATATATCTTTGTTGTACCAACAAACCATCCGTTTATCAAGTAAACTTCAAGTCAACCATGATTTTAACCAAATTCCACACCTATATTAGCTCTCTCAAGCCAAATATAAATGGTGGCCAAATGCTTATAAGCATTAAGCAAAGGATAAAATCAAAACACACTCACACATCATTATCTACCATAAGAGAGTTCTTAATCCATACAAAGTTCAAAATAATCCTAGAATTAGAGTTTACCAACTCATGTTCTGAAAATAGGCATAAATACATACAATAGTTACAGGCATATCCGAAAAATGAGAAGAAAGGGAAAGTATTCAACAAAACAAAAGGAAATGAGCTTTAATTTATTCAAATGTTCAATCTCCATTTGAATCTCCTTGAAGAACATCAAACCCTAGTAGAGAGAGGCTCCAAAATCACCCCCCAAGTCACCCAAGAAGTCAAGACCGTGCTGATGTTTGAGTTTCTCAGCATATATAGCCATAGAATCAATTCTGGCATAAAAAAGCATAGCTTCATCAATTCAATGAGGCATCACATCCCTGTGCACAGTACAAGTTCATTAATTAATTTCATGAAATGAACCCTTGGAATTGTGACTTCTATGGCTCTGTTGTTGTTCTTCTCATTGATCCTGGTAGGTCTATTATGTGTGATCTAGTGAAAACAAATGCATTTCTATTCATTTTTATATTGTCATATGGTATCCTGCTTGGGGCTCTTGGCTACTGATTGATGGACTTTTTGTCTCTTACGTTAGCCTTGGGGTCCATAATCAAAAATTAACTAAGAATTGTATATAGACAAACCTTGGATCGTTCTCTCTTCTCGAGGAGTCATTTATTGAATCATAAGTAATCTAATATGCCATGCAAATGCGATGAAGAACAAGGGGAAATTCATTTTGGTTTTTTTTCAAGTTAATAACTAAAGAAGGATGCAATTTAAATTAAAATGCTCGACTAATATTTTTGGTATTTTTATAAAAATGGGATGATTAATAAAATATGAATGAAATGAATTTTCTTGAGAAATTGGTTCATTCGCTATCTTAGCTTATTAAATGATATGAGAGTTTGAAATCCATCAAGTCTTAATTAAAAACCTTAAGCAAACGCGTTGAGTCCAATTTATCTAATTAATGACTAATCCTATTATCGCATTTATAGTCATCTCTTGAATAGATTATTAAAAACCACTTGATATGTGACATGGATTAAATTAATACTCCCTCCGGTCCTAATTATAAGACAAAGTTGACTTTTTTGGAGAAATTAAGGAAGTCAATTAAATTACTTTTGAGTATTTATATTTTTAGTATCTTTAGATTATATATCAGTTTATTAGTCAAATTAATTAGTTTGGAGAAAAAAATAAAAATATAAATACTCTAAAATAATTTAATTGGCTTCCTTAATTTCTCTAAAAAAGTCAACTTTGTCTTATAATTAGGACCGGAGGGAGTACAATTGTTTCCTCTAATATGAATGTACAAACACGCCACTCAAATTAACCCAAATCAATTACACAAATTAGTAAACACAGAGC
Organism: Inga laurina; assembly: GCA_963855925.1. Lineage (NCBI taxonomy): Eukaryota > Viridiplantae > Streptophyta > Magnoliopsida > Fabales > Fabaceae > Inga > Inga laurina. Next base: position 75,476,190 of record OY979701.1, on the reverse strand, counting down.
AAGCATAATCTCAATAAATTAATAGGAAATATACAACCATAAATCAACCAATCACAATAATTCCAATCCAAATACAATAAAAGCAATCTTACTTTAACAATATGGAGTCCAAATAACTCAACAAAATCCTACTGAAACTATCTTAAAATATAGCTAGAAATTACAATGACAATAAAAAATTAATAAAGAAACTAAGAAAGAAAACTCCTCTTTAAAAATCTTTGAACTCAAGACAAATCCCCTTATACTCAAGAGTTTAAAAGCTCAGCCACTCATTTGATTGACAACAATCATAGTTTCTTCGAAAATACTCCACACCCATGGAAATTGAATGGTCAGATCAATGGAGAATGAGAGTGAAAGGTCTATATGTGGTGAATGTTAAGCACTGCCAAAGCTTGTTTAAGGCATTGAAAATCCATGGAAATATGAGTGAAAAGATTAATCTAATGAGAAAGTGGCTTCTGGCAGTGAAAGAAATTGGTGGAAGGCAAATAAGAGCTTGAAGGTTGAATAAGTAAGGAGCAGAGGAAGTGAATTGACAGTGGTGGTGAGGAACAGACCATCGGCGATGGTGATGGACTGAAAGAGTAATAGGAAAGAGTAATCACGGTGGTGAATGTGATGTGAGGATGGAGGTCCGACGGTGTGAGAAAATATTGGAGAGAAAAGGAAGGTTGTGGCGCTGTGAAACCATGGAGGGATGTGCCTGAATCTGGAACAGAGTCGTCGGAATCTGGGATTTGTCAAAAAGGTCACCGGAAATGGTAAGTGTGAGAATGGAGGTGGAAGACGGTAGTCTCTGATCTCTCTGTGGTTCACGTCTCCATTGCAGCTCTCTCTCACTCCGGCCTTGGTCGACGGTGATGAAGAAGATGACGGTAATGACTATGGTGGTTGATCTGCTCAGTCCGGCGGCGGTGATGTGATCTAGAACAGACTAGCGGTGCTCCTTCACTCTGCTCTCAGCTATGACGGGTCCAGCCTTTCGCCCCCCAGCTGACAGGTCTCTCCCTATCCGGTGCCTCTCCTTTGGTTCAATGGGGTTGCCGGTGACAGTGGATTAAAGAGGGAAGGTCGCCGGCTACCTAAGAGAGAAGAGGCTCAGCTCTGTAATATCGGGCTTCAAGACCACTCTCAGGTCTGCCTCCATCTCGGGTCCCCTCAGCTTTCTGCGTTCTCTGACCTAGTAATGGACCTGGTCAAAGCGCAAGTTTTGACCAGGGACCATTTGCAGAAACTAAAAAGTTCTCAGGAGGGACTAAACTGAAACTTTTCAAAACTATATATAGCAAAACTAAACTTCCAAAGATTTTGGGTCTTTCTTATAATTTTGTTGGTCCCTTTTCTGTAATTGTTTCCAATCATCTAAATATTAATTCTCACCTCCAAAATCTACAACTTTCTTCCAAAACACCTTAAATGTAAGATTGAGTATAATTGTAGCATCAAAAGTCTAAGAAAATATTTTTATGAATAATTAACAAATTTATGGCTATTTGCCCTTAATTACAATTAATTCAATACAAATGTTCCTAACTCAAATTATTAGTGCTTAATCATGCAATATTATTCCAAAAAATGCATTAAAAATCTCAAATTAATCATGAAAAATCATGTAAAAATATCGTTCAATCAGCTGCCATCACAAGTGTATCCCCAGAGGCTCAAACTTATGACAAAAATTGCACTACTATTGATTGAAGCATGCTTTGGACTATGGTATGTATTAGAATTGTGATTTTTGCGTTTGCTTTTGTCTTTGCAGGTTACCTGGAATGCACATTATATCCTACGAAAAGTATGAAAAGTGGGGACCTTGATCAATCGAGGGAAGTCTATTTTATATGATCTTTGCTAGTTTTGTTGTTTTTATGTTAGTTTGTGTTAAATTGTAAATAGGATTATAATTAAGTTACTTCCAAATGTTCCACAGAGACCAATTAAAACCTTAAGCTTCATTCTCTTGATATTATATGGATTTAATTTCAAAAGTCAGCCGTTTGTAAAATGAAATAATCAAATTTTTTTTCTTAAATTTTCTGAGCAGACCAAAAAACGAAAGATGAAATTCTTAGAAATGATAAATTATCCAAATTAAAGCTTTTATTCTCATATAAGATTATACAAGATTTAAGCAGAAATTTATAAGAAACAAGATTAGGCATTTATTCCAAACCAGTGAATAAAAAAATATGTATATAAATCTTAAAAAAAATAAATAAGAGACAATCATGATTTTAAAATAATACTACTAATGATGCTGATATTTATATATTTATGGCTAAAATTTACATCCTGTTCTCTAAATTTACATCGAGTTTTGCTTTAGTTGCGTAAGTTTATAAAATATATTTTTAGTTTCACTTACTAGAAAATGTTGACTCAGAAATTTTAATTAGTGACTATGTGATTAAATAGTGACAAAACATGCTTATAATATTTTTATATTTTAAAATTAATTTATTTTAATTCTAGAGTATAAAAATATGATATTAAATTATTAAAATTAATATAATATTGATTTAATTTTTTCCATATATCCGCATATTCAGTATGGATAGTAAGAAAATATAAATTAAGTTGTTGGAGTTTAGTATAATTAATAATAAGGGTAATAGTGAAAATCACTTAAAATTTATGACAAATTTAATAAATTTATTGTCATTTTGTATTGTATGAATTAGTTGAAAGTGACATATAATAAGGACAGGAGTGAACACCTTTAATTTCCTTGTTATAGAAGCTCTCTCTACAATACAATTAATAAGGACATTTTTGAAAAAGATGTGATTTTAATGTTATAGAATTTCTGCAAAATGACGACAAAACATTATTTTAGAAGTGATATAGTAATAGGTTCTGGACCGGGTACAAACACAATGCATCATTGTGATTCTTTCATCCTTATATATAAATAATTTAGAGAGACGTTAATAGTGAAGAGCCAAACTTATTACCGCCGCGCCTCTCTCTGTTTTAAACTCTCAGCTTCCCATTGCTCAGCGTCGGGCCTCCATCTCATCTGTCGGGTCTGTCTTCGTGCTTCCAATATCTAGGCTGCCGTGCCCTCACTTCAGCTCGCATCTCTGTTCCTTTTTGCTTCTCAAACAGTTGCGTTTTGGACCAGGGACCAAATTGAAACTTTTCAAAACCTTTGATTAGGGACTACAATGAAATGTTCTGAACTTGTTAGAGGTCAACTGCAATTTCCTAAACATGTGGGTACTCTTCTGTGATTTTAACTGGCCCTTTTTCTGCGCAAATGTGTGATTTTCAGAAATTCTAGAAATTCTGGGGCCCTTTCTATAATTTTCTCCATTCCTCAATTTAATTATGAACCTCCAAAATCTTCAATTTTCTTCCAAAACACCTACAATGCAAGATTAAGCATAAGGTTACATCTAAACTCCAAGAAACAATTGCACAAAATAATTAATAAATTATGATTATTTTGCCCCTAATTGCAATTAATTCAAAACAATTGTCCCTAACTAAAATTAGTGCTTAATCATGCAATAATGTCCCCAAAAATGCATTAAAAATCCCAATTTAATTATAAAAAATTATATAAAAATATGGTTCAATCAGTTGCATAATTTTTTTGGCAAAGAATGTAAACATATAATTAATTGTAGCCATAGTCACAAAATTGAATTTCCTATTGAGAGGGGGGAAATGTAGAGATTGTGTGATGGATTTTAGCTATTGGATTTTGGGTCGAGGTCCCCCTTTGATGGTCAGACTATTTGATTAAGAAATAAGAAAACTTCCTAATTAAGTGAAGAGTGATAATCAACATTAGTTTATCAAAGAGAATTGAGGCCAAGTAACATCATATTAGGAAATTAATCAGCAATTAATTTCTTGATTATTAAACTTAGAGGGCAAGCAAGGAGTGATCACACCTTCCTAATTAGTGGATACTTTTGACCCTATAAATAAGATGTGCCTCCTTTAATTTAGTTGCTACTCGCGCTGTCGTTGAGTTGAAATCCAATTCATGGCAGGTGTAATCGAAATACAAATTCTCTGAGGGTTTTGAAGTGATGGACGACATCAAATCCAAGTTGGAGTTTGCTTGCTGGATTTGATGTCGTCTATCACTTTAAAACCTCTCAGAGAGTTTGTATTTGCTGCTGCTGTCTTCTTCCCTGTGAAGCTAGATGTGTCATGAATCTAACAGCACGGAGGCATCACATCGCTTTGCACATCGCCGTGCACAGTACAAGTTCATTAATTAATTTCGTGAAATATAATTAACTTGTAGCTAATGTTGAGAGAGAGAGAGAGATAGAGAACTTGCTTAACAAATGTTAGATATCGAATGAGAAGGAAGAATAATAAGGGAATAAAAGCAGTAATTTAAAGTACTCTGTGTTAGAGGGAAAAACAAGTATCTCACTAATCTCTCTAAAATAGCTCAAGAGGATCTCCACACTCTTAATAAATTCTCTAAATATTCAATGCTTTATTGAGTAGGTAAAATGGCCAATTTATAGAAGTACAGAGACATGAAATTCTAATTCAAAATTCAAACTAGGAAATCTAAATAATATCAAAAATACTAAAATAATATATAAATCTAAAATACTAAAGAATATCTAAAATTCTACTTGTGGATATTCCACTTATTCTGAAATATCTAGAATAATATCCAAAATAATATTGCTGAAATTATTAAAAATAATAAATATTGTTAATTACTTCCTAATTAGTCCTAAGACGCTTTATTTTTTCTGGAATAAATCAACCCATAGCGATTTGGATTGCTATCATATCTTCCCCCTTGGAAAGTCGCTTGTCCTCAAGGCGAAATTGAGGAAATTGTTTTGCAACGAGATCATATTCCTCCCAAGTAGCTTCCTCCAAAGGGCGGTTCTCCCATGCCACAAGTATGTCCAATCTATGATCTGGTGTCCAGCGATGCTGCAATACCTTGGAAGGGTGCAGAATGAGCTCCATATCAGCTGAGAAAGGAGGAGGAGGAGGAGGAGTAGGAGCTTGCTGGCCATAGGCAGGACGGATAAGGGAAACATGAAAGACAGGATGGATTTTGGCAGTTGAAGGGAGGTGTAGTTCATAAGCGACCTTGCCAATACGTCTAGCCACCGTAAAGGGTCCGAAGAAACGTGGAGATAGTTTCTGAAACTTTGATCGCGCCAACAATCATTGTCGATACGGTTGAATGCGTAACCAAACAGTGTCCCCTGGGTTAAACTCAAGGTCCCGGCAATGTTGATCGGCATGTAACTTCACCCGGTGTTGAGCTTTAAGGAGGTTCCCTTTTAAAACTTGTAACATGGCGTCACTTATTTCCAGTTGTTCTTTTAAGTCAGCAACCCTTGTTTCACCTTTGACAGAGGCGGGGGATCACGACCATAAACCAATTTAAATGGAGAAGTATTAGCAGCCACATGGAACCCAGTGTTGAAAGAAAATTCTGCCCAGCAAAGAAATTTACTCCATTGTTTAGGTTGGTCATGTGCAAAGCAACGTACGTAAGTCTCGAGGCATCAATTGACGACCTCAGTTTGCCCATCGGATTATGGGTGGTAGGAGGTGCTCATGTTTAAGAGGGTTTGACTTAAACGAAATTACTCCTGCTTGAAGTGACTGAGGAAAAGAGGGTCTCTATCAGAGACGATAGACTTGGTATGCCGTGTAGGCGAACAATTTCTTGGCAAAAAGTAGCGGGGACAGTTTTAGCGGTATAAGGGTGAGTAATTGCAATGAAGTACTGTATTTACTGAGACGATCCACCACCACGAAAATCACATCAAAACCTTTAGACTTACGGAGCCCCGTAATAAAATCAAGAGAAATGTCCTCCCAAATGCGCTCTGGAATAGGAAGTGGCTGCAAGAGTCCTGCCGGTGCTAATGTTTTGATATTTATTCTACTGACAAGTGTAACAACATTGGATATAGCGCTTGACATCGTTTTTCATCCCGTGCCAGTATAGCTGGTCATTTAACCGTCGCAAGGTCTTGAGGTACCCACCATGCCCCCCAGTTGGCTTTTCATGAGCTTCTGCCAATAATTTTTCTCTGAGTGAGACGATATTGGGTATGACGAAACGTGTCTTGTAGAATAACCGACCATTTACAAAGTGAAAATGAGAGTGACGATTAGGGTGGGTCTGCAACTCCTCTATCTTTGCCCTTGTGTCAGGGTCCTCCAGTAGTACTTGCGGAAGTTGATCTAGGTCGTGGGCCATAGGAATGACCATGTGTAAAAGCTTTGCCTGCTGGGGCCGTCGAGACAGAGAGTCAGCGGCTGCATTCTCTCACCCTGGTTTATAACGAATGGTGAAATCAAAAGGAAGGAGTTTGACCAGGAGTCGTTGTTGGGAAGTAGTCACAATCTTTTGGTCTAACAAGTGCTTCAGGCTGTGATGGTCGGTTTGTATCAAAAAATGGTTACCCAATAAGTAGTGATGCCATTTTAGTGGTGAAAGGACCAAGGCAAGTAACTCTCTGTCATAAGCCGATTTGTAACGATTTAAGAAGGAGAATCCCTTACTAAAGTATGCTACAGGATGGTTATTTTGCATTAGTGCGGCCCCAATATTGTTCCCAGAAGCGTCACATTCAACCGTAAAAGGTTGTCGAAAGTCCGGTAAGTGAAGAACCGGAGTGGTAGTGAGAGCTATTTTAAGTTCCTCAAAAGCTGTTTGAGCTACATCCGACCACTGAAAGGCACCTTTTTTGTTAAATCGGTTAGAGGTCGCGCAATGAGGCTATAGTTTTTTACAAACCTCCGATAATAGCCGGGAGTCCTAAAAAACCGAGCAAGTCTTTTACTGATTGTGGAGTAGGCCAATGAGTGATGGCCTTAATCTTCTAAAGGACAACTTCCACGCCATTACGTACTAGTAACAATGTGTCCTAAGTAGTCAACCCTCGTTTGTCCCAGAAAACACTTTTTAGCATTGACAAAGAAAAAGTGTTGTTGTAGGATCTGAAAAATAATCCTGAGATGCCGGAAATGATCTTGTGCAGAAGAACTATAGATTAAAATGTCGTCAAAGAAGACGAGCACAAATTTCCTCAAGTATGGGCGAAACAAGTTATTCATGATAGCTTGGAATGTTATGAGGGCGTTAGTGAGACCAAATGGCATGACCACATATTCATAATGACCAGAGTGGGTTCTAAATGCCGTTTTATGAATATCGGAAGGTAATATCCGGATTTGATGATACCCAGATCGTAAATCAATCTTTGAAAAATATTTAGCACCATGCAGTTCATCTAATAATTCATCAATGTTAGGGATGAGTTACTTATCTGGAATCGTAATTTTGTTGAGACGATGATAATCCACACACAAACGCCAAGTGCCATCCTTCTTGCTCACCAATAAGGCGGGACTGGCAAATGGTCTAGAACTAAGGCGAATGAATCCTCGGTCTAATAAGGTGCGAACTTGATGAGACTCAATCTTGTCCTTTTGGTAATGAGGATAGCGATAGGGTCTCAAATTGGGTGGGGAAGCCCCTGGCAGCAAAGAGATCATGTGATAGTGGCCATGGGAGGGTGGTAGTGTAGTAGGCTCTTCAAAAATAGCAGAAAAGTTTTGAAGGATATCTGATACATCTAAGGCTGCACGTTTTTCTGTTTCTTTCTGGTGAAACTCCAAGCTCTTGAGACAAACCTGAGGACCAGGCTTTGGCAATGCTCCTTGCAATTTGTATTTCTTCCCTTCAACCCAGAATATCATGAACATGTCGTTCCAAGTTTCCTGTACTGTGTTGAGTGATGCTAACCATTTAATCCCCAACACTAAATCTGACCCGGCCAAGGAGAAGGGGTAGAAGTCCTGTTTAATTGTTAATAATCCTGATAGTTGGACCTCCAGATCCTTACAAACCTAATTGCAGCGAATAACCCGGCCATCCCCAATTTGAACGCCAAAAGAGGATACTGTACTGGTGGGAATACCAAGTTGTCGCATCAAGGTAGTGGAAATAAAATTGTGGGTGGATCCACTATCCACCAACAATAGTACCTGTTTAGAATGAAAGAAACCTTTTAACTTCATAGTGGAGGCCTAAGGTGTGCCCAAGATGACATTAAAAGCAACCTCAGTCTCTTCTGTTTCCTCTAGTTCGGATTCAATGATTGGGTCAAGAGACTCAGGAAGGGGCTTGCCATTGTCGTCCACCTCCATTAATGAGAATGAGGTGCTACATCTATGTCCTGGTCAGAAAGGCTCTGCACACCTGAAACACAAGCCTTTGTCGCGTCGCCTTTGGCGTTCAGGATCTATAGCCAATATACATCCTGCGGGAGGGAATGATGAAGAGGAATAATTCAGTGCAGGATATTTCCCTGTGGTTGATGATGACGTAGTGATGCTTCGGTTTGAAGAGCCAAACTTATTACCGCGAGCAATCGATAATTGTTTCTCAAATTCTAAGGTGAGGCTAGCAGCTTTGTAAACACTATGTGGTTTCTGAATTCGTACATGTGAACGCAGTTCCTCCTTGAGGCGGTTTATGAAGACGCCGAGAAGGCAGTGTTCTAGCCAATTGGCAACCAGTGCCACCTTCTTTGCCCATTCCTTCCGATAGTCTTGAATAGAACCAGTTTGCTTGATGCTACACAGATTTTCATCGGGATTAAGATATTCCAGTGGCCCAAAGTGTTCTTGGAATGCCTTAACCAAATCATCCCAGTATAGTATTGCCCGCTGCGAATTTAGCCATGAAAATAAATCCAGAGCATCACCTTCTAAATAAATGGTTGTTACATCAACTCTATCTTCTTCTGCCATGCCATAATATCGAAAGAACTTCTCAGCCTTTAGAAACCAGCCGTACGGGTCACCCCCATCAAACTTGGGAAATTCGATTTTGGTATATGGGGTGCGGAGATGGCATCGCGACGCCTCAGAATCATTGTCGCTGTCGTCGGTGGAGTGGTGTGACCTCCCTCTGTTCCGGTTGGGTTGAGCAGACAAGAGTTCCAGCGCACTAACCTTTTCCTTCAACTCGTCGATGGCCGCGAGTCGAGCAACGATCGTGGCGAGATGATCAGAAGATGTCTCGAGCGGTTAGGTCTCGGGCGGCTGTGTCGCTTCAAACGATGGGTTCGCATCGGACGGTGGCATCGTATGTGAAGAACGCGTTTTGACCATGGCGGACCGTACGTCTCTGATGCCAATTGTTAGATATCGAATGAGAAGGAAGAATAATAGGGGAATAAAAGTAGTAATTTAAAGTACTCTGTGTTAGAGGGAAAAGCAAGTATCTCACTAATCTCTCTAAAACAGCTCAAGAGGATCTCCACACTCTTAATAAATTCTCTGAATATTCAATGCTTTATTGAGTAGGCAAAAGGGCCAATTTATAGAAGTACAGAGAGATGAAATTCTAATTCAAAATTCAAACTAGGAAATCTAAATAATATCAAAAATACTAAAATAATATCTAAATCTAAAATACTAAAGAATATCTAAAATTCTACTTGTGGATATTCCACTTATTCTGAAATATCTAGAATAATATCCAAAATAATATTGCTGAAATTATTAAAAATAATAAATATTGCTAATTACTTCCTAATTAGTCCTAAGGCGCTTATTTTTTCTGGAATAAATCAACCCATAGCGATTTAGACTGCTATCGACAAAGCTGTCATGGAAATGAAGACGAAGCAAGGAAGCTCCCATGGTGTGTAGGAAACCCTACAGCGAGTGAAGAACAACTAAGAACAAATATCAATCAGTACTACGTCACTATGGGAATGAACCCTTGGAATTGTGACTTCCGTGGCTCTGGTGTTCTTCTTCTCATTTATCAGGAACTAGATATAACTAATTTATAGTTATTAAAAATAGATAACTTAATTATTTATAACAAATGTATGTTAACTCCTCTAAAATATCCCATTTAATCATTACTAGCTACCACCCACCGACGAAAATCCCTTTATTAATATATACGATCAACAAGGATAACTTAGTAAAATAATATATAAATTTTGAAGGCAAAGATGATTGGGTCTTACAGTTAGAACTAAAACAAACTCCTCAACTAGCTCTTATATTTAGAATTGGAAGGAGTAGTCAGTATTGAATGTGTTTCCATTTGTTTTAATGTGTACATGGATTAAGATATGTGCAATTTAGCTTCTCGAGAAAGCCGTCGTATTGTAGAATAATGAACATACTGAGCTAGCTGCATTTGATTACATTTGATTTTCATGTTCTAAGAAGAGAGGGCTTTCAAACTTGGGTCGGTGACCTTTTTTAAATGAAGCTGTGCCCAATTTATGATGCTAACTTGATGGTTAAGTACAAAAGGTAACATGTTATAGATTACTATAGTAAGCATATTTTAACATTGATGCTGCTTGAAATTCCCAAAATGCCCTTGAGAACCACTCATGTGATAATTGTTTGAAAAATTAATAGCTTAAAATGAGCACCTCTCATGTAGGATCCAAATATTGATTTGTCACGTGAAAAATTATCCCCTTCCTCTGGATTCAACACTCGTTTGTCATACTAATCATATATATTTGATTTTCTACAATATTTTGGGTTGGTAATTTAATAATGCAAAATTAAAAAATTATAACCCATACTATATGTATTAGTCTTAAAATTTATTAAATCAAACAAAACACAAAATGTCCTAAATTGAGAAGAAAATTAAAGCTCAAATATGTATGATTTGGGGTGGGGGGGGGGCGATAAAGCCAAACTTGTACTCATTACTAGCTCAAACCTCAAGACTAGCTGTTGTTGGATAAATGCTGACGGAGTCTGTGGTGAGATCTGATACATGCCCCAAATTAAAGCTCGCCAAAAGCATTAGGAATAATACTCAGAATGGACGACAATGGCACTTCTGGTTCATTATGTGTTTATGGCGCGTCTAAATGTGGTTTCTTTTTCCTTCTCTGATCTCTTCATTTAATTTAGGTGGCTGTAGCTCAAGTCTGTATATATGTTTATGCTTGTTTTGTTACCTTTGACACTTTTTATTTTTGGCCTTTGCCTTTGGATGAGATTCCAGGTTTTGGATCATGTCACATGCCAGGGAAAGAAGAATGAAAATACAAAGATGTGGAAATGGACGAATATAAATTCTGGAATTCGTGGCTGAGGGGTTCGAACAATCATCTATTGTATTCAAGGGAAAATATAATCAAGTTTAAAAATGAAATTTATTAATTTTTTGCAGAACTTTGTGGACTTTTGGGGAATGTGCAGTTACATATGAAGAGATAAGGTTGATAGAATATAAGGCATAAAGAGTACTCCCTCCCTCCCTTGTTATAAGATATAGGAGTAATTGTTTGAATGAGTATGTTCAAAATTAATCATTGGCACCTGTAGTGGAAAAAAAGAACTATTGGCACTTATTCCTTCACACACCGACCTCCACCCTCTCTCTCTCTCTCTCATATATTTATTCTTCAATTTTTCCTTTCTCCCAACTTTTAAATCTCGTATCTTCCCACCATACTTCTCTCTTTTTATTTATACATCCAACTCGTACAGTGCATTTTACGTCATTTTGATGGGTATCTACATTGCACTTGTTGAGCCAGCTGCAATCAATAAATGCAAATATATAAGATTTTCAATATTTTTATTTTTAAGTATTAAATTGGGATAAAGTTGAAATATTGTTGAATTTTAAGATAGAGTTAATGAGGTTTAAAGTCTTTTTTTGGTATGTAAAGAACATGCAGTAAGAATATGCCAGAAGTGACTTATATATACACCTCTTTAATTTGTCTTATTTATAAGTCACTTCGAACATATTCTACAGAAACCAATTAAAATATTAAGCCTTATTAACTCTGCCTTAAAATTTAATAACTTTTTAACTTTATCCCTATTTAATATACACAACACCCTATAAAAACAAAGTCTACATAATAAAAACTTATAAGTAGACTTGCACATACATTCACATAAAAATTTAATAAAACCACGAATAAATAGGACAAAAAACCATTCTCTCTCAACCTTGTAATTAGGTCTAGAATCACAAGATGAATGTTTTCCTACGGCTGATATGTAAAATACATATATTTTGACAATGATATTAATCCGGCTAATTAATTTGAACTTTGTGTCTTTGTCCATATATATCCTCTTATATAAATGCGTGTTGATATTCGCTTGCTATAAGAACAAAACTTTATTGCTGCATAATTTGTCATCACCCCATTTTCAAACACTTGTTGATTCGTGGGTTTTATTCCAACTTTTGAAGTCCCCTAAATTATATATGGTGATAAAGCACACTCACAGCGCATACATTTTTAAGAGGGGGAAAAAGCCTTTTAGATTGATCAATTCAAAACTTTTCACTAGGTCCTTTAGAGAAAAAAAAAAAAACCTTTTAATTTTATTGTGAAATTAATATCATATGAAAGTTAATCGGTTTGCTTGTTGTTTGTGAAAATCATGTTATGAGCTTAAAATTAACAATTGTTTTTGGGGGGGGGGGGGCACTGGATTTAGGTTCCTCATCTACCAGCCTCTGATCCACTACCCATTGGAGGAGAGGTAACCTATTTATGTAAAATTTACAGAAGTATTGTACCCAAAAAAAAAATATTTTATTTTATTTTGCACTGCACTTGAGTAATTTATGAGGGAGATGGGACGTACAAAGTGTTAGGAATCGGAATGTTTAAACCTTCTGACAAATTCTAATTTTATTATATATTTTTATATTTTATTTGAGGATTTTGTCATACTTATAGAGCTTAAAATGCATTATTTATGATTAAATTGGCATTAAGAGTAAATACATTAAATTATAACTAAAAAAGGGTAAAATTGTCATAAAAATTGTAATTACTCTTAATTATTGATTTTTATAAGAATATTTGATGTTTATTTAATTATTTTAAATTTTAGATGCTCGAAAATTTGGATTAAACTGAAAATGGCAGAATGGGGTTGAATTTCATAAATCACAGTTTAGTCCCCTAAAGTTCAGAAAATCCATTTTAGTCTACGAGCAAAACTGCTGCGTTTTGCCTATGAAATCAGGTCAGAAGCAATGAGATTGCAGACTTCAATTGGAGATCCGGGGAGAGACGCGAGAGAACCACAGCCGCACAACATAGAACCAGAGACGCTCCCTCTTATTCCTTTCGTCTTGTTCTTCCTCTCTCTCTTGCCGGCGGCTCATCCTCCACCACAGGCCGTCGGCGAGCATCATCATCCACCACAGTTGCAGCCAGAACAGAGCTGAGAAGAGAGCTGCAGCTGGAGACAGAACAGAAAGGAGGGAGCTGAGAGTCGAACCAGAGAGGGGAGGAGCTAACCTCAAGCCTCAGCCATTCACCACTGTCATACTTCCCTCAAGCTACCAGCGACCTTCACTGATTTCTTTCCTCCAACCTTTACAGACCGTACCATCTTCCTCTGTTCTGATTCATTTCAACCGTGACTTCCTCTGATTCTGTGTTACAATTTCAGCCCCCAATTTCGTTGTTTAGTGCTAATTGGATAATTCATTCAGTATTTTACATGGCTGGAATTGTGAAATTGTTTGGTGGAGTTGCAATGACAAATTGCAGTGGCTAAGGTTCTCATTTCCTAGAGTAATGCATTGAGTCTTGATGCTTCATGCTTGATGCTTGGAGCTATAAAAGGAGAGTTTTATTTTACTTTATTAGCTTGACTATATATTTATGATTTCTTTGATTTAAAGAGTTGTAATTTATAGTTAAGACTAATATATTTGGTTTAATCTTTGCTTGAACCAATTTGTTATTTGAATTAGTTTATGTTGAACATTGTGCTCATCAATATATGTGGTTACATATATTTCATTGTAATTCTCTTGATTCTCTATTATCTTGCATAGTATTGTTTGGATATTGAGTTGATTTTGGATTACTTTGAAACCAGTTGCATCAATTAATTCACAATCACACACTAATAGTAGGGGTTCCTCTCTTTTGATGATAGACTCATCGGTTGATGGGGTTTGGTATTTTAGAAAACTTAGTAATTTAATAAATTGCATCCAAAGTTGTTTCTAATAGTGTTTTAAGAAGTGATTATTTTCTAGGTTTAGGATTAATCATTGATTAATACACTAGACTCAATGGTGTTTGAGGTTTGGTATTTTGAGGGACTTTGATTGCAATTGCTAGTATTTTGTAATGAGTTTCGGTTAGAGAGATTAAGTCTTGCCTGGTGTGGGAGATTTAATTCACCTAACTCAAACTAGCTCAAAGGGTCTTTTGAGCATTTTTCTCAGACTAGCACACTCCCATTATATTATGAAGCAAATGATAGATGAAATTCATTGTTCTATAAGGCTTTATCACACTCTTCTAATCCATTTCCATTCTTCCTTATTTGAAAATCCCAAAAATATTTATTTTAATTGCATTCAATTTATAGTTTTGAAAATCAATCATGTTTTATCCTTGTCAATTTTGCATTGTAATTACTTAGTTTCTTAGGAATTAGTTTCATAATCGGCTCCTCAAAGTGAAACAACCCGAGTTGTGTACTATATTGCATTAATTCGGTTTTATTCTTGATAACCCTGAGGAGACTAAAGGGCTTATTTCAAGTGGCGCCGTTGCCGGGGAACCAAGAAATTGGTTTCCTAGTAACTAAGTGTCAAGTACTTTTGACCGGGGTGAGCCTTTATTAGGATTTTTCAATTCTAGTATTTGCATACTTAGTCCTAGTTTAAGTTGCATTTTTGTTAGTTTTTCATTTTGCATGTTTTCTTTAGCATACCATTTTGCTTTCATTCTTAAAGGAAACTTTTAGTTATATAAAAAAAAAAACCAAACGAAGATCTTTGTTTTCATTTGTCTAGGATTTAGCTTGATAGATGCTTGATGATAAAAGTTGAGAAACTTGAGGGTATTGCATCTGAAACTTGTGGAAACTTGAGCCTTGTTGACTCTGCTAGCTAGAACTTGAATTTGCTGGACTATATTCTTTTGGTGTTGATCCTGCTTGAAAAATTTCCTTTGAACTGATGTGTGCATGAGCCTACTGCAGTTTCTTGTGTGAATTTGTGAAAATTGGAGAGTCCATTGATTGAGGGCATACACTTGGATGGAGGAGGCATCTTCTCAAAGACTTCAAATATTGGAACAAAAATGGGATTTTATTCAGTTTCAAGTGAAAAATGTTAGAAGGATTTTGAATTCCCAAATGCACAATGCTAGAGTGCAACCTTTTATACCTCATGCACAGGAGTGTTTTCATATGTTTGAGAATGAGAGACCTTGTCTTAAAAATCCCCAAAACCATTGCATACACAATTCCTTCCCTAGTATCTATACCACTAATTTTGTTGATTACGCTCTATATGAACCTTCATGTTGCTCTCCACTATACAAATATGAACCATACCACCCACCTCCGTTTCAAACATATCATCAAACCTCTCACCTCCCATACCATCATTCATTCCACTCGAGTCACCCTCCACTTCATGCACCTTCTCCTTCACCCTACTTTGAACCTCCACCTCATATTCATAACACTCAACTTAGTGGATTGGATACCCTCTTCTCATCACATAACATGGATTCCCTAACAAGTGCCTTGACAAGGAAGTGCGAAACACTCTAAGAGCAATACCTTTAGTTACTCTTGCATCAAGGAACAATTGGAAGCTCTAGAGAGATAGAACAACAAATAGAAGACATTGATGAGTTTTTCAAGGCATACTATGCTCATATGCTATGGGTAAAGACGGGAGGTGAAGATGGAACCCCTTG
Source organism: Inga laurina (assembly GCA_963855925.1). Classification (NCBI taxonomy): domain Eukaryota; kingdom Viridiplantae; phylum Streptophyta; class Magnoliopsida; order Fabales; family Fabaceae; genus Inga; species Inga laurina. The sequence goes on along the minus strand of OY979701.1, from coordinate 75,460,447 downwards.
GCCCCATGACCTACAAGAAGAAGAACAAGGAGTCCAAGTTCAAGGGTCAAATGCCAATTCTCAAGTGGAAGATTTCAAACTTCAAGTGCCTATACCCACACAAGATGTAGAGATGATGCAAGTGGATTCTCAACTACTAAAGGAGTCGCATTCAAACAATGGTAATATTCTTCCTCGTCATGAAAATGTTGACCCTCCTCTTGCTACTATTCTTGATAATGTGAGTGATGATGAGGTGGATGATGAAATTGTAGTTGAAGCCCCTCAAATGCTTAATGTTGATAATGCTCACTATGATGTGTCCAATGGTAGTTGTGTAGTTGATGATGTTACTTGTACTATCTCTATTGATGATACATATTCTTCTCTTTCAAGTGTTGATAAGAATGATTTGGAATTTTATGATGCTATTGAACTTGATGAAGAACTCATTTTTCCCTCTTGCATGCATTCTTCTTTTGTTTGTTCATGTGAAAGGGAAATGACGTGTGTTAATTGCTTGGAAATAGATAATTGGCTTTCTACTTCACATGACCTTGATTCTTCATCTAGTTTAGTTGATAACATTAAAGTGCATGTTACACTTGATAAAAGCCTTGATAGTTGCTCAACTTTTGATCCCTTTGAATCACATGTTTTAGGTAGTTTAATAAGGAAGAATTCAATGATTTTGAATGATAAAATAGTAAATGAAAATGAATCTTTCGATTTAGTTCTTTCTTGCGATTCGCCACCAAATATAGCAAATGAAAATACTTGTTTTGAAATTTTAGGTGGTGATCGCTTGAACAATTCTCTTTCTTCTTCTATTCTTTTACCTCATAACTCTTGTGATTGCAAAAGTGATGTAATAAACTCCAACATTAAGTTGAATTCCACATTTTCTCCGTTGCAAACATAAGAGGATTTTCAGAATGTGACCACTTGTTCAGTTTCTACTGAAGGGAATCAAATTGACTTTCTTGGTTGTGAAGTTTACTTGGAGAATCTCGTTCATACAATGCAAATGTTTTATTTTAGATCTCTCCATATATTTATTTCTGGATTAGATACTGCTACTGGTCTGGTGTTTCTTTTGCATAAACATACACTACCAAGAGGGTATATTCTAGGAGAAGTGGTTACGAAAAGGAAATTCATGTTTCTCATCCGAGATGAGAACTTTTCATACAAGAGTCTTTGTAGATTTAAGCATCAGGTTGTCTCTTTCCTCACTTGCTTTCTTCTCATTTTTATATGTATCTTGAGCTTAATTGTTATGTGAAGAGAATAAGTGTGGGGGAGACAAAACCATTAGTAAAAGGTAGACTTCTTTGTTTTTCTATTTCTAGGAAGTAAATAAATGCTCCATATTCATATACCATTCTCATTTTGCACTTAGTCTTCACTACATTTTGAACTTCAATGTTAAAATCACTTCACTTGTTTCATTCTTCTTCCCCTTATGGTGATTGTTGAAGTGTTGTGCTTCAATCTTGAATTGGACTTCACAACTTACCACTATCACTTGCAAGAGTCTATAAGAAAACAAGTAAATAAATATATGGCAAAAATTAAATAGCACAAGAGACAACAAAATGATTAAAGTGAAAAACCACAAGTTGTTCAGAGCAATGAAATATGATCCACTATAATTAAAATAGGGTACAAGAGAGTCTAAACCACATACACAAACACGTGCAACCACCCAGCCATACAACCAAAGCTACAGGCTTATAATAAAGAACAAAGCAATTGAAAATACTGGAAAAACGTCCCTAACCACAAACACATTTTCTCTCACACTAGGCCTCTAAATGACGGTTTTATCATAGAAAAAGACTAACCATATATTATGAACCTACCAATCAAATTGTAGCTCAATCCAATAGACAACGAGTGTGCAAAAACCAATTTGCCAATACTGACATGTGAAGCTACATTTTTTTCTCACATGGTTGAGACATTAGACTTCTCTAACCTCTCCAGCCTTGGATTATCTAGCCTTGATGGGGGATCTCTGCCTAAAAACCTAATATGCCCTCTCTCCACTTAAATAAATGAGACACAACCTCAAATTATGAAACTCCAAGAGAATATTCTTTCTCACAAACAACAATCATGAAACTTTTCTTTTTTTTTTCATTCTTTCATTATTTTCCTTAGGAAGGGAGCCCAAAACCCAACATTTGGAATAAATTTATAGAACATAAACTTGGAAGTAGAGAGATTTCCCTAATAAAGGCAGATGAGACCAACAACCTCTTTTATTATCAAAGCTTCAACTTTGACAGCAATACATAGCAACATGTGGCAATTTGTGAGTGGGCGGCCGGAAAGCAGGTTCCTTACTCTACCTCTCTCTTTTCTATTTATATATGTAAGTGTATATAGCCACCAATATTTACATTACCTTTATCATCACCACAATCCTCTGATACGATATTGGCTTATACTATCAATTCAAACAAACCATTTTCTATTCGTTTCTATCATTTAGTTCTCATTTCTTTACATTCCATGGCTCAGTTATGAAGAACCATGCTTATGCTATGATGAATTAGTGTGTTAGAATCATATCCCGTATAATCAGGGATTCTATTATAATCATATTGCATATAATCAGGGATTGCATATCAATATTATCAGGCAATCATGTCACATTAGTTAGGAAGATACACACTTGTTTATTGTTAAAGTCAGAGACAAAATCCTTGAATATTTCTTGTTATTTGACTTTAGTATGTAATTGTTGAATATCTAATCTTCAGCTACCCCTCTGTCAACCTCCCTATCTATTTCCATCTATCACTGTGTTCTTCCCTCTCTGTTTTATCTATATATATCATGTAATCCTTTCATTTGAAATATAGAGATATCTGAGCTTATAGCTCCAATATGGTATCAGAGCGACCTTGTAAGTGTGCACCCTGGCCGGTCATTCACTACCAGAAGCAGCGCCGGTGAGTGACAGAAACAGAGAAAGAGAGAGAGAGAGGGACACCGAGAACCTGGAACTTGGTGTAGGGCAGCGAGTGAGACTACACCGCCGGCACAGGGAGGACCGGAGACCGCCGATTGGTGGAACCTAGAAGTCTGGCGACATTCTGAGCAGCGCGTGGCTCTCACGCACCACCATAGTGCCGGCGCGTGGAGCCCACGGGCCGTCGCCACAGTGACTTTTTCCGGCGAGTCATTTTTTCTTCCAGAACCATGAACCCCTCCAAATTTCCTCCTCTTTTCGGCTCTATCCCTGGCCATTCATCTAAGACTAGACCTCATCCCGCTGTACTAATGTCCGGTACCAATTCCACCACCTCCTCTTCTTCCAATCCCTCCTCTTCCACTACCAATAGTACCTTCATGACCTCAGAATTTCCAGAACCTCAGAGCATGGTCATTAACCATAGGTTTAATGAAAAAAAACTACCTCTAATGGTCTCAAAGCGTGCTAAGGTATATTCGTGGAAAGTGGAAGGAGAAATATATTAATGGGGCAGGACCACAACCTACCCCGAATGACCCAGACTTTGATACTTGGTTTGCTGAGAATAACCAAGTTATGACTTGGCTATGTAACTCCATGAATGCTGACATCAGCGAAGGCTATCTCCTGGCAAACACTGCAAAAGAAATTTGGGATGCAGCTAGAAGAACATATTTCTCTCTTGATAATACTGCAACCTTGATCCATTTGAAGCGTCAACTTCACGACTTGAGACAAGGTACTCTGACCGTCACTGATTACTATAACACGTTAATCAAACTCTGGCAACAACAAGACCTGTTTGAAGTACATCCATGGAAAAATGTGGAAGATGCTCAGTTATACAAGAAAATAGTCGAAGAAGGACGAGTCTTTGATTTTCTCCTTGGACTAAATGACTCATTTGAGGAGATACGGGGCAGAATAATGGGCCTAAAGCCTTTACCGCATCTCTTTGATGTTGTCAACCATGTGCAGTTCGAGGAAAGTAGGAAACTCTTGAATCAAAGTAGTCCCGATCCAATTGAAAGTTCGGCTCTTGCAATAAAAGGACCAAAAGACGATCGAATAAACAATAAATGGTGCAACTATTGTAAGAAAAAGGGGCATATCAAAGAGGAATGCTGGAAGCTACATGGCAAACCATCAACCAGCAAACAACACCCACCTCCTAATATCAACCTTACTACAGCTGAGTAAAGAGTAGAAGAAACCAATTCTCTAAGCCAAGTAGAAGTTCAGATGCTTCGTCAGCTGCTTGACAAATAGAATAAGTCCAACTTTTCTCATAGTGCCAATCTGGTACAATTAGGTAATTCCATCATAGCTCTCAACTCTGTGCTGACTAGTAAAGATTCTTGGATTGTTGACTCCGGAGCTACAGATCACATGACTGGTAACAAAAATTTGATTCACAACCTGAAATTCTGTCATAAAAATCTTAAAGTAAAAGTAGCTAATGAAGTATTCACAAGGGTTGAAGGAATTGGCACAGTCACATTATTTGAACACCTAGAAATAAATCATGTCCTATTTGTGCCTGCACTCACTTGTAATATAATATCTGTGAGCAAGTTAACTAGAGGACGAACATGCCAAGTCATTTTCGATAATCATCTTTGTATTTTCTAGGATTTAAAATCGAGGAGGACGATTGGGACTTCTAGAGAATGGGATGGACTGTACTACATTGAAGGATCTAACTTTCAAACTACAAAGGCAAGAAGAGCACTGGTTAGCTCCAACTCTAGTCATGATGTACACTTGTGGCACTGTCGTTCAGGTCACCCTAGTTTTGATTACATGAAGCATGTATTTCCAACTTTATTCAATAAAAATTCCATTCCTTTTCATTGTGAAACTTGCCAACTTGCAAAGCAAACTAGGTCTTCATATCCCAAACAATCCTATACACCTTCCTCACCATTCACACTAATTCATAGTGACATTTGGGGTCCTACACAAATAAAGACCCTAACCAATGCTAGGTGGTTTGTTACTTTCATAGATGATCATTCTAGAACCACTTGGGTTTATTTAATGAAAGACAAATCCGAAGTAGCCAAGGTATTTCAGAACTTCTATACCTTTGTGAGAACTCAATTCAACACTTGCATTAAGGTAATACGAAGTGATAATGCCAAAGAATACATGAGCAATGCCTTTAAAGAATTTCTTGACCAACAAGGAATTCATCACCAAAATTCTTGTCCTTACACCCCTCAACAGAATGGAGTGGCCGAGCGAAAGAATCGTCACCTCTTGGAAGTAACCCAAAGCTTATTGATGGAACGAAATGTTCCTACCATCTTCTAGGGTGATGCTGTACTCACTGGGGCTTATCTTATTAACCGAATGCCATCCAAAATTCTCAATTATAACACCCCTATCCAAAAACTTCTTGATCAATTTCCATCTTGTCCAATGATCAATTCCTTACCACCCAAGATATTTGGTTGTGTTGTCTTTGTCCACAATCATGATGGCAACAAATTTGCTACTCGAGCAATCAAATGTATCTTTCTTGGCTACTCCTCCACTCAAAAAGGGTATAAATGCTATTGTCCTTCTTCTAGGAAACTTATTATCTCCCGGGATACTGTATTCTTGGAAGACGAATCATATTATCCTAAATTACCCATTCAAGGGGAGTATACTGACATGGAATGGCTAATCCTGGAACAATCAAAACCCAAGTCATCACAACCTCACGTTATAGCCACCATTGACTCACTCACTCCCGCAAACCAACCTAGTCCTATCCAACTTGATTCTGAATCACAACATAGTCTACCTCAACCTGAACTGCAAACAAATGTTGAAATCAATTCAGGGATGGATACTGAATCACAACAAGGGAACGAGTCGAGAGTTTGAGATGAATCAAACACCGGTAGTACAATCTCTCCTATTCAAAGGAACAACCGTGACTCCGATCTGGGATTAAATCCTGAAGAATTGGGCTGGCCAATTGCATTGAGAAAAGGGGTAAGATCTTGTACTCAACATCTAATTCAACGTTTTGTTTCATATGGTAACCTGTCTGCAAAAATGTAAAGCTTTGTCGTAAACAGTGCACAGATAAAAATTCCATACACATTTCAACAAGCTACGGCTGATCCAAATTGGAAAAAAGCTGCTGAAGAAGAGTTAAGGGCACTCAAGGAGAATAAAACGTGGGAGATTACAACTCTTCCCAAAGGAAAGAAACCAGTAGGATGTAGGTGGATATTCACCCCAAAGTTCAACCCTGATAGCAGTATCAACAAATACAAGGCCAGACTTGTTGCAAAAGGATATACCCAGACGTATGGAATTGATTATCAGGAGACATTTGCTCTAGTAGCCAAGCTTAATACCATCCAAGTACTACTATTAATAGCAGCCAACTTAGATTGGTCGTTGCACCAACTAGACGTGAAAAATGCCTTCTTGAATGGAAACCTGGAAGAAGAAGTTTACATGGAGATTCCAGATGGAATTCTAGCTCTTAACAACTCTGTGTGTAAACTTAACAAGTCATTATATGGACTTAAGCAATCTCCTAGGGCATGGTTTGGTAGATTCACCAGAACGATGAAAAGGCTTAGGTATACTCAGGGACAAGCTGATGATACATTGTTTATCAAACGTATCAATGGCAAAGTCACCATCTTGATTGTCTATGTTGATGACATGGTCATTACAGGAAACGATGAAGAATCCATTGCTAAACTAAAACAGGACTTGTCAACAGAGTTTCAAGTTAAAGATCTCGGACAAATGAGATATTTCTTGGGCATGGAAGTAGTAAGAACCAAGAAGGGTATCAATGTATCCCAACGGAAGTATACCCTAGATTTATTGCATGAAACAGGAATGTTAGGGGCACAACCTGAAGGAACACCAATGGAAGAAGGTTGTCACTTGGAAATCAAGCCAAATGGTATCCTAGTCAACTCAGAACGGTACAGAAGACTTGTTGGGAAACTCATATACTTAACCCACACACGTCCAGACATTAGCTATGCAGTTGGAATAGTAAGTCAATTCATGCACCAGCCACAAGAAGAACATATGGCGGCAATGTATAGAATCCTAAGCTATTTGAAGTTCAATCCTGGACAAGGGATCTTCTTTAATAAAGGGACTTTCAGAAATATTGAGATCTACACTGATTCAGACCATGCAAAAGATAGGGAGACTAGAAGATCAATATCAGGGTACTGCACATATGTGTGGGGAAATCTGGTTACGTGGAGAAGTAAGAAACAGACTGTAGTGTCAACAAGTAGTGCGGAAGCCGAACTGAGAGCTGTCAACAATGGAGTACGTGAAGGAATGTGGGTAATCAGATTACTGAAGGAGTTGGGAATTTCACATGAGGGACCAATACAAGTTTGGTGTGATAACAAAGCCAGCATTGAAATGTTCAAGAACCCAGTTTATCATGATAGGACAAAACATGTTGAGATAGACAGACACTTCATCAAAGAAAAGATTGAAGCCGGTATCATGAATCTATCCTATATCAGATCTGAAGACCAGATTGCAGATGTTATGACAAAACCACTAAGCAGAGCTAAATTTGAAGGATTTCGGTACAAGCTGGGGATGATTGACATATACTCTCCAGCTTGAGGGGGAGTGTTAAAGTCAGAGACAAAATCCTTGAATATTTCTTGTTATTTGACTTTAGTATGTAATTGTTGAATATCTAATCTTCAGCTACCCCTCTGTCGACCTCCCTATCTATTTCCGTCTATCACTGCGTTCTTCCCTCTCTGTTTTATCTATATATATCATGTAATCCTTTCATTTGAAATATAGAGATATCTGAGCTTATAGCTCCAATATTTATATAAATAGGCTCAGTTGTACATGTTTTGATTCAATGAATTTTGATTATTTTTCCTTATCATATTACATGGTATCAGAGCTTAGGGCTCTCTGAAATTGTTTTCTAGCGCTAGACTATTAGCTAGTCAGCACATTGCGCTGTTGTTCATCCAGGGGGATTGTTAATTGGCATTGTTCATCCGCGGGGGGGTTACTGTTCATCGGCACTATTCATCATGGTACGGTTAGTGGTTTCTACTCTATTTCTTGGGTCTTGCTTCTTTTTAAGGGTGTTTACCTTTGGTGGTTGCTGTTGCATCTGGTTAAAGGATCTAAAGGTCCTTTTTTTCTCTGTTTGTGGTATTTCGGAATTTGTCGTCTTCTGAATTTCATTGGAATTGTTTGTTGTTTGCTTATTAGTTAATTTTCCATGGCTGAATCAAAGAACTCTGATATGTTGCCTATGTCTGCTAAGATTACTCCTTCACTATTAAACAAGACAAACTATAGCGATTGGAACAACACTGTTAGGGTTTATATTTTGGACATTGAGAAGGAAGCTCATTTAACTAGGACTTCCCATCTGGTGATGAAACAAAACTTTTGGCTTGGAATAGAGCAAATGCTCAAATTTTGTTCCAACTTCAAAACTATATTGAACCACGGACTCTATATTCTGTTAGTCACTTGATAAAAGCTAGATATTTGTATATCTTTTGGTGATTAACCTTAGGCTTTTGTGGGATTTGACCAACTATTTTGGGCATAATTAGGTATTAATGTGAGATTTGAGTGCAACGGTAATTTGGGAATTAAATTTGCTAAATTGATATATTTTAAGTAATATTTGTTATTCAATTATTAATTAATTGTGAACATATGATATTACCTTTATGCATCTCATAAATGTAGGTGATGACATGGTACATTGAAACTTAATGGAGGGCAAATATGGAATTATAAGTGTGGAATTTATTCCTTATTTTATGATAACAATACACATGAGAAAGGAGTATAGGTAGTGTTTGGAAGAGGCTCTCATGTTTCAATCTTCACCTTTGGATATGACTTACTTCTCCATAATCCAAACACAGCCTTAAACAATTTGAAGGGAGCCCTATTTCAGTTGCCCGATCGGATCATTGGAGGGGGAGGGAGACCACGTCTTCTTAGCTGCACTTGCTGTCAATCGGAGGGGGGACGATCGTTGGTTCTCTCACTTTCTCCACTCCATTCCCTCCTACTACTTCTCCTCCTCCTCCTTCCACTTTCCAGAGGAACAACTCCCTCTCTTCTTTGTTTTCTCACATCTGCAACGAACATGACAGTCCAGAGGTCCAGAGGAGTTGATTTTCTGAATCATGAGCGGCTAGACTCTTTCATTCGATGGTGATGGTGAAGCTAACCTGAGTCCTTGAGCAACTAGGGGAGTTCTTTGTATCTTAATTTCATCTTCTACTGTATGTATATGCAGATTATGATTCTAGGTTGCTAGAGTTTGTTATTTGTGTATAGGATTGAGGATTTAATCAGTTGATGTAATATGGATGATGATACTTGTGCTAGATTTGTACTTATGGATTGTACTTGGACTATAGCACTCTTTTGTTATTCAATTGCTTTCCTCTATTCTCTTGAAATCAATTGTTTGCTAGGTTTCTAGGAATTAATTGGTGGTAGAGAGGATCTCTTATGAATCTAGCATGAGCTAAGTACTTAAGATATTCCTAATTGATAATTCAGTCTAAGTTTAGATGTAATTGAGAAGTTAGGAGTATTGATTAGTAAGGATTCTTGCTAGTCTTTCTACTTAGTTAAGAGAAGAACTTAGAATTAAAATTGGACAAGGATGGTTAATGGGCTCACTCACCTAGGACATTTATCTCTTGCATTTACACTCATACACTCACCTTATACATTGGAAAACTCATAAACAAGTATTTCTTTAGTTTACTTAGATAGATGAAATTCACATTCCATACTCTTTGGTTAATTTGTTATTTACACTAAATTACTTAGGAATTAAATATAAGCTCCACGTAGAGATCAAACTAGGTTAGTTGCCCTATAATGCATTTAGCTTAGTTTTATTTGACAGCCCCACGATGTGGCTTTTCAAATTTGGCGCCATTGCCAGGGATTCTAGCTCCTAGGTAATTGGGTGTCAATTGCAAAACTTGACTGGGGCATAGCTTGTGTAGGTTAGAAATACTTGTTTCTCCATTTTTTTTCCTTTCCTTTTTCTTTTCTTTCTTCTTTTTATAAAGAGTTGTTGGAAAAATAAAATAAAGAGATGTGTGCCTTGGTTTGTGTTTCTAGCATATTTGGTGTGAAGCCAAATTGCTGCAACTTGGGTGTTTTGCATTGGAAAATTGCTATGGTGAGTGAACCTTTGGTACTATCATCTCTGTGAACTTGCTGTCTTGAAGGGTGTTGGTGCTGTTATTGTATTTTTTTTTAGCGACTTAAATTCTACCAAAGGGGGGCTGTATAACATTGAATCCATGCTAATTTGACTGGTTTCTTCTGAATTACAAATCACTGCTGCCGTAATTGAATTTCTGGTTCTGTTGTTAGTGATTTTGCCCTGTTGAAGCTGAACTTTCTTGCTGAAAAACTATAGAGTATTGCAAGCTGATCATACCTTGTTTTCCTAAAAGGGGTAGATCGAGTTGTACTATGTTTCAAGTGACACTGAATCTGCACTTAGTATTTCAAGTGTTTTTACTGTGAAAACCATTTTTGCTGAAATTGGGTATCATTTCTGATTCGAACTATGTTTCTGGTTAGTATTATGGGTTTGCTTGTTTGTTTGTTTTTTTTTTTTTTTTTTTTTTTGGTTAGGGAAATTATTTCTACAAGAGGACTCAAGTTCCTACATTTGGAAGCTGGGATTGGTATGACAGTCTTCAGTTCACATAGTGCTTTGAATCTGCAAGGCAAGCTAGTTTGATGCAAAACAGTTACTCCAATGATTCCGAGGAGCATGACTTGTACATCACTGAAGATTTGTACGAGAATGCCGTGGTCATTCCCGCCATGATCGTTGTTCCTCGCAGAAGAGTATGTTTCTCCAAGAAAAAAAAACCATTGTTCTTTCTATTCAGATACTCTGTTTACTATTTATAATTTTCGTTCACACTGATTTTGTTTTGTCCAAGAGTTGAATTGATCTTTTGCCCCCTTTCTTTACTACTTTTTTCTTTTTTTACCTCTGTCGCTCTATTCATTTTCATGTGCTTGTGTCTGAACCATAGACAAGGGTACTCTATCATTTTTGTCTGAATTTAACAGTGAAATTATTGAAAAGTGGTTTTGTTTCACTCGTTTAGAACTTGAATATCTTATTATAAATGTGTCTAAAGGTTTCAGCTTTAGACAAAATATATTGAAAATTAGTCAATTATATTACCTTGAAAACCAGATTTAGTGTGAAATTCACATTGCTATTTTGCTAATTTTTTTTTTTTTTTAAATACCACTTCTTGTGACGCTTCCTTGAGTAAGCGCCACAGGAAGTCTGCATTTCCTGTGGCCCTTCCTTCATTAATTCTTTGAGATTATTACCTCTCCATTAACTGGCATGCAAGTGTCTCCTAAACCATCATTTTGGAATAAGGGATTGGTCACAAAAAAAACAAAGCATTATTAGAAATCAGAAATTAGATATAAAAACCCTTTCTGTTTGCCACAAAAAATTGATGAGAATTTACTAAGTGGGTGTTAGGATTAATTTATTTTAAATGATTTTGGGACTATATAAGATAAATATCGTAAAGCATTAAAATACTTCTTCTAGCGCATATCAAGATAACGTACCTAAGAGAGAGCATAGAAGCAATAGAGATAGAACAATTATACACAATTGAGCATTAGGACTCATTGGTCACTTTCTGGTTTCTAAGAAATTCTATCGTCTGAGTTATGTGAATTTCAGAATTGGGTTTTCTTTATAAAAATAAGGATGTAAATAGGTTATTAAATAGGTCAATTAAATAGGACATTTATTTATTTATGAATGAATGAATCACAATTATGCACTGTATTTAGTTTTAATGCATTAAATGCTGTAATTATAATTATGATGGTTGCATACTATTAAATGAATTAACTGGGTTTTCTTCGGTAGTTGAAGCCAAGGTTGGGCTTACCATGTCTTCTATCATATTGTCTCTGGTCCTTGTTATAAGGTACCAACTAAAAAATATTTTTGATTCTTCTTATATGGCACTTATAAGTAGGGAAAATCTCATATAAAGTTATTTAAAATAGGATAATTCTAAATCAAATTGATAAATTTAATAAATCCCTAAGGCATTGTTTGGTTTGAGGTTTTTGGAGGGGAGGTGTGGGGAAGGGAGGTGTGCCGTGGGGGTGAGCGTGTTTGGTTGGGAAAAATGGGAGGGAGGAGAGGGGAGAAATTTTGTCTTTTAGTGCTCCTCTTCCCTCCTTATGCAACCCTCCAAATTTGGGGTTTTTTGGAGGGGTGAAAAATATTATATCTCATTTTGACTAAAATACCCATATTAATTTTTAATTATCCCAAGTTTATCCATATGATTATAAACCCCATATGATTATTATTAGAATTAGCCAAATAAATCATAAAATCTATCTAAATAATATCTAATCAAAATCATATCGTGCTAAATATTATTAAGCTCTCTGCATTCAAATCAGCCATCTTCCTCCCTCGTGATACATCAATTTTAGATAAATTCGATGGTTTATTTTCTAATTGAATGTGTTTTATCTGTTATAATATAATCACAAGTATATACTTAAGATAATCTTAGATAAATTAGATACGTTTGTATGTTTTTAACGTAATCACAAATATCTCAATAATATAGGATGAATTATACCCAAATTATCTTCGTTATCTTAGAATTATAATTTGATTTAGGATTTAGATTTAAATTTAAATTTAAAAAATATATTAAATTTGATGAATTAACATATTAAAATTAATAAAAGCATCATTTTAAATATATATAAGTTTTTTTAATTATATATAAGTGAGGTAATAGGTTTTTTGCGATTTATAACTTATGAAATAATATCTTTAATATTTAAATAAAGTACTAAGGGCATATTTGTCAACATTTAATTAGCTCACCTCCCTTCCTCTCCCTTCCTCTCCTGAACCAAACAAGAAACTTCTCTTCCCCTCCCCTCCCATCCAACCAAACAAAGCTTATAACCTCCTCCCCCCTCCTCCTACCTCCCCTCATTTAACCTCCCTTCCTCTCCCCTCTATTGAACCAAACAAGGCTTAAATAAGTCATCAACCTAATTTAGGATTTTAAAATATGGGTAAAATGACTTTAATGTTCTCTCCTCTATCCTCTTTAAAGAGTTTCCTTAATATTTAATAAAACAAAATATGATTCATCTATAATTTAAATATATTAATTATCATCATAAGAACAAAAGGAATATATGTCACAATGGTCTGAATGTTTAATATCATAAAGTTATTTTAAAATCATATTTTAAAGTTATTTTACCCATATTTTAAAATCATAAATTAGGTTGATGACTTAATTAAAGATTTATTAAATTTACTAACCTAATTTAGAATTTTCCTATTTTAAGTAGCTTTATATGGGATTTTCCCTTATAAGTATTCAAGGAGCATCTAATTTATTTGTCCAGGTCTGCCTATATTTAATATGGGTAGTAGGAGAGAATAATAATTATAATATGATGTTTGAGTTTAGTGTAGTTGGTAAAGGTAATATTGAAAATCACTTGAATTTTAGGACAACTTTAATATTTTTAACTGTTTGATTTGTGAGAATTGGTAGTTTATGCCTTATAATAAGGACCAGAAGGAGTATCCTATCTGATTTTTATTATAAGGCACTTTTAACTAATTCTCATGAATCAAATAATGATTTTTAACTTATTAAATATATTTTAAATTAATAAATTTTCTCTTTACCTCAACTAATGAGGTTTTGAGGATGGAAAAAAAATACAAATAGTCGCATTTAAATATTAATTATGACAAAAAAATTGACAAATAAACATTAATGACTCTCCAAATTAAAATTAACTTATATATAATAATGAATAAATCACAATTATGCACCATGTCCGTACCCATCTCAATACTTATTATAAGAGCTCAATAACTGAATTACGTGGATTAAGAAAGTGGTTAAAATTAGTTAAAAATAATAAGTGTGTCTAAAATAAACTTTCTTTTTCAAATATGCCATTATTTATGAGGGAGCAAGTAAAAGAGAGAGAGGTAGGGTAAAATAGAAAAAAAAAACTATTAAACATTCAGACTATAGAATTGCTTAGGAACAAGATAATCGAGTTAATACTATTTTTAGTCACTCAAGTTTGTTCTTATTTTGATTTTGGTCTCTCAAATTTCAAACCATTGGTTTTGGTCTCTTTATGGGCAAAATGGTTTAAGTTTTTATTGAGTTATAAGGACTAATATTTAAAGCTAAATGAAACTTGAAGGACCAAGACCAAAATGAGGACAAATTTGAAGAATAAAAAATTATATTAACCCGAAATAATCCAACGACTAATATTGCTCAGTTGTGTAAAATTGTTTATGTTTTGAAGAGAGAAGCCCGTGAGAGTCAGATGTAACAGTGTGAACAAATCAGGCATGGAAAGCTGTAATAGATTCGAAATTTTGCTGGTTAATTTCTTTTTTTTTTTTTTGATACAAAAGCAAGCAAAGCTTGATGGAATTACAAAATCAAGGGTTGGATCCCAAAGATTGCTCAAGTGGCTGCAAGCCACGTTCTAACACAAAAAGACGGACACATTCCGTCGGGGGTGATCCTAATTCTGTATAAATCTAGTGGCTATAGTGAGCCGATTGTGCAAGGAAGTCCGCACAGCGAGTATTCTCCCTATGCGCATGGGAAATCTTCAAGCCCCAATCTGCAAAGATAAGGGAATTGGTATCGAAGATGACGTCGTGCAACGGATGATCATTCCCACATTGAGTTGACAATAAGTGAATGGCCTGAAGTGAATCATTGAATAGTTTGATTTTCTTGAAACCCAACTGTTTACAAAGCTGTAGACCACGATGGATTGCATGGATTTCCACAGCAGTTGGGACAGAGATACCTAGCTTCTGCTGAAATCCACAAATCCAGTTGCCTTGGTGATCGCGGATGACTCCTCCACAGGTTGATTGGCCATCACTAGCAGTTGAACCATCAACATCGATTCTAATGTAACCCTCCTCTGGGGGAAGCCAGTTGAGTAGACCTCTCACCGGAGCTTGGAAGATCTGGTGATGAAAACGACCCATCTCCACACCTTCCGAGAGATGAAAGATGCATTTATGAACTAGCTCCTTTGGATTAGCAGCTTTACCTTCAAATGCCTGACAACACCGGTTCTTCCAGAGGAGCCAGCATGTGGTACTGAAGACTTGTTGCCATGACCATCTAGCCACTCTTTTGTTTCCTGGGGAATTCTGAAGATTCCAATTAAGCCAATCCTGCAAATTACCAGAAGCAAACATAGTAGAGTATAAATGGTTAGTTAAAGAAAGCCAATCTTGCTGGTTAATTTCTAGCTGGCAACCTTTCACTTGTTTTTATAACATCAATCACTATATCCGTAAGCAAAGAGTAAGACTCGATATCAGTAAATAACAACAAGAGAAAAACTTACATTCAATGCACATGTTGATAGAAAACTGTCGGAAACTGTGGCCAAGATCGAATTCTGAACACTGAAGTATTATATGCTAATCATCACCATGAAAACGTTTGATTAGAACTCTTAATATTCCATGACAATGAGATGTAATATTATATGCTAATCATCACCATTCCTATCAAACACTTTAAAAGATGACATAGCACAAAGAAGCTATTATAATGAGAAAAACTTGGCGGGGAAAAAATCTGAGAGAAAGAAAGGAAAATAATTTAGATATTAACATTCATCAAAGAACAGAAAGAAATATAGTATCAAAAGGGAGAATTCGAACTTTGACAGGTCTCTCTAGTAATTGGAGGCAGAAAGAGCGGCTCAACGTTCCTTTGAGAATGTCCAAAGATTTGCATGCGCTTTTTTCTTTTCTTTTTTTTGGTGTGAAAATGTGTGCATTTTATTATTATTTAGGTGGTCCACTAGCGTTGAAAGATAGCCAAACATATTTCGATGATAGCCATTTGCTTGTGTCTAGGTGGTCCATGTTTCGATGATAGCCAACCACCGTATCATACTTGAAATTTTTTTTTAACAAAGAAAAGGACTAAGAAAAATACAAATTACATTATTATAAAGGTGGGGATAAAATTTGGTTAAAGAAAAGGAGGTGGGGATAAAATAACTAGAGCTTATACCATAATTAGTCCTCATAGTTTTTTATTTTGGTCTATGTAGTGTCAAATAGTTGATTTTAATCCCATTGTTTCATAAAAATTTGGTTAATAATTTATTAGCAAGCGATCAAGTATTCAAGTACAACAAAAATTAATTATCACATACAATGAGATGCTGAACACTTTCTTACTGTTTGGAAATCTCTACTCCCCCCCCCCCCCCCCAAAAAAACATATAGCACTAGTGCAGAAGCATGGCCATGTTTGTGTGTGTTTAGAATAGCGATGACAAAGTGGTTTTTTTGCAATCATACTTTTACAAATTTACGATTAGATAAAAATCATATTGTGTAATGTGATTTATATTTAGATTGCTGGTAGCTTAAGTGACTTTCATTAAAAAGAGCATATTGGCGGTAGATTGTTAAAAAGGCTCCTGAAAGTGGCAAAATGAAGTTTAATTAAAAAGAGCAGATTTTTTTATTTATTCCTCTTACTTTTTCCAGAGGAAAAAATTCCAAAGCCTTTGGTCTGATGCTCCAAAACATTATCCGATAAAGTGCATGCCAGAACCCAACAATGATCTCCCAAAATCGACTGCAAATTTTGCTGGCGTAACATATTAAACGCTTCAAGGTGAATTGTTATTAATCCAAGAAGCCAAACAACCTAATTGTTATTAAGAAAAACAAGTTTTCCTTCAAACGTCAGTAACCCAAAATAAAGATAAGTGACACCAAACAAAACAGATAATAAAGAATCAACAACCATAGCACTATCCCAATCCCCAGAATTTTTGTTGGTTGTAAAAAACAAGAAACAAGAATCAAAGTGCAGAAGCAACAATTAGCCCTAGTTCAATATATGAATATCACAAGGTAAAGTACGCATAGAGCTTTCATTCTTAATTAAACATACATAAGCTTTATTCCAAGGCAAATCGTTTGCCATTTATTTATATGGCAATACATACATAGTACAACACCGAACTGGAGTAGGTGAAGTAGATATTTCTTGGCTTTATTACACGACAAATGGTGCGCCATTTATTTATATATAATACTCCCTCCAGTCCTAATTATAAGACAAAGTTGACTTTTTTTGAGAAATTAAGGAAGCTAATTAAATTATTTTAGAGTATTTATATTTATTTTTTTTTTCTCCAAACTAATTAGTTTGACTAATAAACTAATATATAACCTAAGAATACATAACATATGATATGATTAAATAACTTATTTAGCTTCCTTAATCTCTTAAAAAAAAGTCAACTTTGTCTTAGATTTAGGACCAGAGGTAGTACATGCATAGTATATACAACACAAAATTGGTGTTCTTCATACAACTACTCTTTTTTTTTTTTTTTTTTTTTTTTGCCAACACTTCATACAACTACTACCTATAGCTAGTGGGTGTGCTTCATGTAGAAGCACCAAGCTCCAATACAAGTGTTTCTTTGTCTCTTTTGGTTGGATATGTACAAAAATAATTTATGTCATGTGCTCACTGAATAGCACCCGTATTTCTTTTGATGTAATTAACGCAAATGTCTCCATCAATATTTGACAATGTCCGTCTATTTACCGATGAAACATATTCCACAATTAATATGGTATGATTAGTTTTTCATTAATTAATTATTATTTTTAATAGCTGAGCAATCGCCCCATTAAAGATTCTCTTTTGAAGTTAAGTGAACAACTATAATGACTTTTCAAATGTGTCTTGTTGCTATGGACAAACTGATGAGGTAATAAAAATTGTACTCACTATTGGAACATGAAATACAAGCTTACAGATAGAAAGACACTAACAAATTACTTGAAAACAAAACAACGGAGAAAACTTTTGAATATAAGCTTCTGATATCAATAATCATAGTCATCGATAATAGCAAATTAGTTTTCTTCCCATATCAAATCAAAATAAGATAAAAATAAATCCAAATATTTAACTTCCTAATTAGAAGACACAACATGCAGAATTGCAAGCACAATTGTCAGTAGTATAAGGATAACTCAGCTCTAAGGCAAAATCATCATTCTTGATGGCATTCAAATGCAGTAAATACCCCACCCTTCTTTATAGCCTGTTACTTAATGCAAGATGCGAATAGTTGCTCATAAAGAACCAAAAACATTGTGAGACTATTTGATTTATTCCTTCCATAAATCGAATAGCAAAGAATGCCGAACCGTCACTTATAAAAATAAATATGATTTGCTATTATGCACATGTTAAATGCTACCATTAGGATGTATGAATACATATATATGTATATATATATATATTGAAAACAACCGTAACGTAATGTATGTGACATATGCATAATCGTAAAACTAGTCTATGTTTGTAGGAAGTTGTTGAAAATTCTTTGCAATTGGAATTATAGAAGGAATTAAAAAAATAGTCTCGAGATGGCTTCTTTTTTTTTTTTTTTTTTTTTGTTACAAGGGCAAGCGAAGCTTGTAGGTGACAGAATCTATAGGCTAGTTCATATAGAATGTTCTTGTGATAACAAAGCACAATCCAAAGCAAAGAGATGAATACATTCAAATGGGGGAATCCCTAATTCCTCGTAATCTTGCAGAATCCTATGGTGACAGAATCTATAGGCTAGTTCATATAGAATGTTCTTGTGATAACAAACCACAATCCAAAGCAAAGAGATGAATACATTCAAATGGGGGAATCCCTAATTCCTCGTAATCTTGCAGAATCCTATGCGCTGTTCCTGCCAGATAGTCTGCACAACGAATACTTTCCCTATGGGTGTGGGAAATTTCTACCTCCCAGTCGCTATAAACAAGAGATCTGGTATCCAAGATAATATCATACAAAGGATGATCGGAGTTGCAGTGAGTGAACAGAAGGTGGACCACCTGTAGTGAGTCCGTGAACAACTTAATTTTCTTAAGTCCCAACTGTTTACATAGTAGAAGGCCTCGACAGATTGCATGGATTTTAGCAGCAGTTGGGAAAGTATGTCCTAACTTTTGTTGAAATCCACGTATCCAGTTACCTTGGTGATCCCAGATAACACCTCCACAAGCAGCCTGGCCTTCCCTAACCACCGAACCGTCTACATCTAGACGATGAAATCCCGGATCTGGAGGTTGCCAGTGGAATTGTCCCCGTTCTGGGACTTGGAATATCTGATGCCGAAACCTGCCGTTCTCCACACCTTCCGAGAGATGATATATACATCTATGAACTATCTCTTTTGGGCTGTCGGATGACCCTTCAAAAGCTTGGCTGCATCGATTCTTCCATAGGAGCCAACATGCAGAACTGAAGACTTTTTGCCATGGCCATCTCGCCATCTTGTTATTTCCTGGTGAGTGGTGTGAGTTCCAATTGAGCCAATCCTGCAGATTACCAAAAAAAAACATACTATAATATAGAGGGTTAGTTAAAGCTGACCACACTCTCTGCGCTTGCTCACAATCTCTCAACATATGAAGGATACTCTCCACACTATCACACTGAAATGGACAGGTGTTTAGGACGCTCGGGTTGTGTCTCGCTCTTAACTCATTAGTAGGAAGCCTCTCATGGAATACTTGCCACAAAAAATTTTTGACTCTTTCAGGAATTCCCCAGTGCCATAGAAACTGCCAGTGACATTGGTGCCTAGAACTTTGCTGATGATTGATAGCGTCATAAGTTGACTTTACACTGAAGTTCCCATCAGGAGCATTCCTCCAGCAAACAACATCGTCTTCAATACCCAAAGGTGGAGACATCAACATTATTTTATCAACCACCCAGTTAGGAAGAAAAGATTCCCATTTAGCTCTATCCCAATGTCTCGATTGAGTCGTAAAAGAGCGCACATTGGCATTCATATCAACTAAGTGCATGTTTTTATCAATAAGGAATTCAACCGGCTTTTCCACCGAGGACTGGCAATCCTGCCAGGCTAACGTATTCCGACCGCTTCTCAGACATTTGCCAAGGCCTCTTTTAAAATCATCCCAGACAGCCACAATTCCACTCCAAACAGCAACCTAATTACGCCTCCTATGGACAAGGGGATCAGCAATCGATCCATATGAGTATTTTGCTCGTAAACATTTCACCCAAAAGGCATCCGGTTTTTCGATTAGACACCAGCACAACTTCATGAGAAAAGCTTTATTTTGGCAGTGCAAGTCTTTTATCCCCAATCCGCCTTCACACTTTCTTCGTTTTAGAACATCCCAAGAAAGCAAATGCAATTTTTTGGAGTCATCATGATGGTTCCAAAAGAAGTCTCGACTGAGCTTTTCAATAGTTGATAACACCCCTTTCAGAACAAGAGTTGATTGCATCTGGTATTGAGGTATTGCCGATAGGACCGACTTGATGAGAGTCGACCGGCCCGCCATACTCAGGTATTTACCTTTCCAATTTGCCAATTTCAATTTCACCTTCTGGAGTAGCGGAGCAAAAGTCCTCTTAACCATCCGTCTCGAGTTGGCTTCTAACTCTTTTTGAACAACAATTCATATCTTACCATAAGAATAACGATGACGGCAAAGGAAGGTGGTTTGGTGACGCATTTCAACATTTCATTAACAGTGGTGGTATTGCTTTAGAGCTAGACTATCCCGACACGCACAACTAACAATAGTGCTTGGAATTTCACACTTGTTAGTGCTTATACTTGTGTGAACTAATTGGATAGTTTAAACATATGTATTTATTTTTATTTTTTATTTTACTTTGATGAAGGAAGTGCTACTATTGATATTTATAATTATTGATTTGGCGCAAATTATTGATTTGGCGCCCTTATACCAACAAGTTCTCTTTGTTGTTTGGTTTTCAAGCAATTTGTTAATTGTAGGATATGGTGTTGGTCAAGATTATTAGATTGTCAAGAAGTCATCAAGACCCAACTTGGGACAAGATGGCTACATCTTCATAAAAGCTCGGGATGTTTGTAAAATAAATTGTTGTTATGGTGTATTCCCTTGAAGGCAAAAAAAAAAAAAAAAAAAAAAAAAAAAAAAAAAAAAAAAAGTTATGGTGTATTCCCAACCAAAGGGAATAAATAAACGCCACCTCTAATAAAAGCTTTCCTCTTTTATTTGAAGTACACCTTGAGCGATAAAGAATAAAGCCAAGCAATGTATAGTTATCTATAGACATTGTAAGCCTTGCCCGCTATATATGTATTTGGAATAAATAAATGGCATATTGCCTATGAAATACGGATTGTGTCTTAATTATGAATGAAAGTTCTAGATGCACTCTAGTAATTTTAAGTTGGTAAAACGAATTTAGGCCAATTGTTGTGCTGGGGAAATGTAAAGGGTAGTAAATAATGCCAATGAAAATCTCTGAGTGTCGTTTATATAGAAGGGTAATATAGTTTTAAGCACTGAAATTGTTACCCAGATAAGTCTTAACTAGCCCAGCACAAAAACGAGTTTGAGATAAAGTTGAATTAAAGAGATAAAAATATATAAACCAAATAAAGATAAAAATATATAGACCAAATAAAGTAACTTAATTGGCATATGATGTTAAATAATCTTGTGAAGCAAAAAGTTGAGTATACTTAATTTTTTTTCCTACTATTTAATATGAAATTAACTTCCTCTCTTCTCCTTATGAATCACTAATAGACGTTTTCTTCAAGCATAAATAATTTCCTGCAAGCATCATTTGAATCATTAACAGACATTTCCTTTGAATTGATTCATGATTTCTCGTACAATTTATCAAGAGACATAAGCAATCATGAAACCTAATGCATTATATTAGTTACCACAGTGTTATTTTATAAGACCACTTGATCAATACTCCTTTACTTTAGGATTCCTGTCAACATAAAGGTCTTAAATCAACAGAACCAAAAAGAATAAAAGAAATCGGTGGTAGGGAAAAAATATAGAATCTTACCTCTCTTCTCCAGATAAAGATGCGGATTAGTGCAAGTGTTTGAGTTAAGTTAGGATTCTGAACAGCAAAAGCATGGTAGAAGTAAGTACCTATCAATGTAATACTTTCTTTTCAGTCTTAAATACTTCATTTGCTAAGAACAACCTCCAACCTTGCTTCTTTCTTTAAATAACCGGCTTCAACCAAAAAAAAAAAACAAAGGAAAAATTATTTCAATCCTTCATTTCCAAAAAGTCACGGCAGCAAAGAAAGGGAAAGAACAATAATGTTCAACCCAGACTCACGAACAAAGCAGAGAGAGAGAGAGAGAGAGAGAGAGAGATTTTGGGTTCACTACACACTCTTAGCTGACGCATCAAAGGAGGAAGAAGAAGAGAAAAAAAATGAAGCTTGGTCTCACTCACACCTTGGTGATGGAAGAACGGCGACGAGATGAAAAGCAGCGGTGGCGCCGAGCTAAGCCGAGAAATCTCCCACTGCTTCTACCGTGGATGACGCCGGCTGAGGAGGAAAAGACCGAAGGCACACACCGGTGGCGGTGGTAAAGACGACGGTGGACGATGGGAAATGAAATGAGGCTTTACTTGATCTCTCTTCCTCTGCCTGAAATCGATGGGAAGGTTGGATGTAGTTGGAGAGCTCTTTTTAATCTTTGGGAAACTTTCACTGTATCCTACGTAACAAATTATTCTCAAACAGCTCACGAAATTTTTTAAAACTTTACTGTAGTGTTAAAGTTAAATTGAAATTAAGTTTTTTGGTTGGAAAAATATTTATGCACTTGTCTTGTTCATGTAAATTCATACATGTGTCTTATAAATATACATATTTAACTAGTAAATTCTCATATACGTCTTGTGAATAACATGTATTTTTGTGAATATATTCATTATCTTATCTATAGTCAAAATGATATTGGAATTTTACTTATTTATTTTGTAAATATACTTATAAATTATTATATGTATTTTGTAAATAATTTTATTTGACTTATAAAATAAAAACACAATTATCTTTTCATCTACAAGTTTTAATTTCAGTTTAGCCTTGTGAGTGAAGTAAAATTCCAAAAAAAATTTCGGACTGTTTGAGAATAATTTACTGCAGAGGATGTGGACTGAAATTTTACCTTAAATCTTGATCCTCAAAGACGGCGATGTGTCGTTTTCTCTTGGCAGCAAAAGTTGGTGTCCCAGTTTGTGCGGATGGGCCCCATCTCTGATTTCGCCTCGAGACTCTGTTGAACGCTGGGAATCCAAGGAAAAAACCTAAGCCACCGCATTGCGGGATTGGGGCCTCTGCTGCCCCAATCCTGCTGCCCTCTTTGCTGTTTTTATATTTTAGGTTTTTTTAAATGTATTTTTTATGATTATTTAGATTATTAAATTTTACATAAAATGAATAGAATTTTAATATATTATAGATAAAAAATATTCTGTTTTTAATTTTTTATGATTTTTTAAATATTTTTTAGAAAAAAGTGTTTAAAGTGAAAAAAAAATACATTATTTTTCTGAAAAATCTTTTAAAAATCATAAAAAAATTGAAAACAGCTATATTTTTTATCCATAATATGTCAAAATTTCATTAATTTTATGTAGAATCTAATGGACTAAAAAGTCATAAAAAATATATTTAGGAATGCCTTCAAATATAAGGGCAGCAGAGAGAGCAATAGGATTGGGGTAGCAAAGGCCCCAATCCCCCACATTGATGCCTCTTATCCAAGTATTATGTTCCTCTTTTTTCATTCCCTCTTTTTCATGTTTATTTTTCTTATTTTCTATTATTAGTTTATCTTAAATATAAGACATAATTAATTAATTTAAGTAAATTAAGAATATTAATTAAATTAGTTAATATGATATATTTTTCTTAAAATATCATAAATATCTTCTTTAATTCTCTTCCTCCCTCCCTCTCCTACTTGATTATTATTGAATAAAATTAATGGGTTTAATTTGGAAAAAAAGTATAAACGTATAAAATAGGTTTTACATTTAGAACTAACATTAACTCACCAACCAGATTCTTCATTAAAAACAAGAGAGAGTATTATCTACTATTCATTGTTGTAAGTTAAGATTTAGTGCCAGTGATGACAAGCCCAAAAAATTAGTCTAGTTGGTAGAAACGCAACGATGACTCGTGAAAGGATTAAGTTGGTACATTGGTATAATCAGCAAATACTTAGATAAATGTTATTTTAAATCAGTGAACAAAAAATCAGGCCGGATGTTGAATTGGGAATCAGTCAGTGGTCCTATTTGGTTCACTCATTGGACCGTGAACCGGTCTGAAACCTATTGGACCAATCTGAATTAGTTAAAACCGGGAAAACTGGTGGTTCAACTGGTTGGACCGGTTTCAATTTTTTATTTTTTAATTATTATTTTGTGCTATTTTTGAGGGGAAAATGAAAGGTTAAATATCAAAATGAAGAGAAAAGTAGGTAAAGAAAGAACAAATCTTAAAAAAATAAGATAATGAAAAAAAAAATTATTTAAAAGGATATAATAATTATAAGAAATGAGATATTATTGCATAAGTATAGGCATTATAACTAATACTAATAGATTTTTAAACATTTTTTTCTAAAGATCTTCATTTTTATCTATAGAAGTTTAAAATATATATATATATATTGCCACTAATAAATTATAATATTTTAATATGACCGGTCCGACCACCGGTTAGACCTTGGTTGACCAATTAACCCTTGCACCTGTGCCGTGACGGGCTCATTGCCTGGTCCGATTTTTTGTTCCTTGTTTAAAACTTAAGACTTGCCAGCCTTTCAAATTCAATTAACCTAACCTTATATATATAGACACACATATATTTCATTCGATCCTAAATATAGAAGATGAATAGATGATGGAGAGATTTGTTTTAATATTAAATATAATAATACCTTAATACATTTTGTATCTTAAGTTCATATTATTTTTCTATGTTGGTTGTAAATACTAAGAGTTTTCGTTTAAGAGAATAATTTCTCATGCTAATGATCAAAATGGGTATTTGGGTTAAACTAATGCTCATTTTTTGACAAATAACTTACTAAACTAATTTGCTTAACCCTTATAAATTAGTTATTTTGTTTCAATATTTAGGATCACAGGATTATAAAGACATGGTCTATTCTACCCCTTTAAAAGAGTACAAGCTGTCCTATACTCCTATTCATATTGATCTTAACGGCCTAATTAAATCTCTCAACTGGGTAATTGTGATGAAGACTACTCAGTGGAAAAGTAAATATCCAATTTATAAACTCGCTAGATGATTGAATATATAAATAATAGTACGTAGGATGGGAAAACACTGTTTTTTTTTTTCATTTGGGAGTTCGTTGTATATCATGGTTGTCTCTTATTTATTTTTGGGAAATTTATATATCGTCTTTTATTAACACGTTTTGAATTTGTTTCTTACGATTTTTGTGCTTAATTTTGGGATTCTTCAACGTGGTCGAATAACACTAATTTGTCTTAATAATACAATGTTGCAGGTTGAGGTTCCTGCAATTTATATAGCGGGTGAGTATACAAAATTAACCTGCTAATTAGTTAATTAATAAAATATGAATGTTAAAACTATCGAATCTGAAATCAGAATAAAAACTTTGGACAATTTATCATAGCTTGTTTTCAATATTTCGTTTTTAATATGCTCATGGAATTAAAGAAAAAATGTTGATTATATCACTTTAAAAACGGTAAAAATCAAGCTAATTTAATTGCTTATACTGGGAGTCTAACTTGCGACAATTTACTAAACCCTTTGTTATTTAGCTATTTTGCAATTTCTTGCAGGAGATGGACATGGCTCACTTAGGGTCTGTTTGGTGTGAGGGATTTGGAGGGGAGGGGAAGGGAGGGAAAATTTTTATGAGTTGAATTTTAAAAGATTGAAGAAGTGGGGTAATAAAATTTTAACAAAGAGAATATATAAGATAAAAAAGTAAGAAAATTTAATTAAAAATTTTTAACCCCACTCTTCTAATTTTTTTAAATTCAACTCAAAAAAATTTTCCCTCCACCCATTTTCCCTCCCCTCTCCTCACACCAAACAAGCCCTTAAGGAATTGGTAAATTCAAAAGACCAGTTTTTGGCCACATAAGAGCCATTAGCCATATTATATTTTGTGACTAAGGAATTTGCTAACTCATGAATACTTTTTTTTTTATTTTTAATAAATAGAGAATCTAAATTTAAAACGATTTTTTTTTTTTTTTGGGTGGTCACCACTCAAGTGAAAAAATTCATCATTTGAAAAGTTAAAAACTTCGAATCTAGAGTATGAAAATTAAAACAAATTGTGGTGCTCATAATTGTAATGAGCATTGAATTTGGACTCTTTGTAATCATACACGATACAATATACTTCTGTTACTTAATATAAGACATATTCATATGATTTGATTTGATTAGATTAAAAAAGTCGTTTAAGTTAATTAATATGACATGTATTTTATAAAATTAATACTTTAGTTATCTTCCTTAATTCCCTCATTCTCTTTCCCTTTTGATTATTATTGTGGGAGTATCAATAGGAATAAATTAGAAAAATATTGATAAATATGAAGACTATATATTATATTTAGGACCAAGATCAACTCATCAAATATGTTTTATATTAAGGACCGGATGGATGGAGTAGTTAGATTAATTATTTAGTTGAAGGATTATTACAAAAAAAAGTAATTGTCAAAGTTCAATAATGAACATTATCTTCAGGCCCAAAAAAAAAAAAGAACATTATTTTATAAACTGGAACACAAATCAAATAGATCATTTCAATCTAAAGCATGCAAATACAGGTGAACAAAAAAAAGTCTACTTTATGCAGATCAAACTTCGATAATCTAAATCTTTCATCTCAACAAGAAGTATGTACTCTCTTACTTATTAAAATCATTTTTCCTTATTATATATTAAACAAAACATGTTATGTTCACCATATAACGAGTATTGAGTCTGCACTCTTCATACTCAGACATGATACGATTGGATTAAATAAACAGTAGAAGGATAACGAAGTTGTCACAAAAAACAAAACAAAACAAAAGTAGAAAGAAGGATTATGGAACAAATTTGATCAAAGTTGAATCTGCCTTTCTTGTGATATGAACACACACACACAGAAGATGGTGTGCGGCAAAACCAGGGACAGAAGATGTGTGTACAAGATTGGACTGTTCAGATATTCAACAGGGTAATGCATGCTTCGATCCAAACATACTATCGAACCATGCCTCTTTGTTATGGTCAATAAAATTGCCGGTCATGGGATATGCAGTTACAGGTGAAGGGACTTGTGGGGGGTCAATGCATGACTGGTTTTGTTTTGACTTATTTGACATATTTACCTAATTTGATCCTTAACATAAAACATATTTACCTAATTTGATTAATTAGATTAAGAAAGTTAGTTGCGTTAGTTAATATGACATATGTTTCATAAAACACATTACTCATCTTCCTTAATCCCCTCATTTCCTCTCCTATTTGATTATTATTGAGGGAATATTAATAGAGATAAAGTAGGAAAATGTTGACAAATATAGAAATTATGTCTCATATTTAAGATCAAAGTCCACAAATATGTCTTATATTAAAAACCGGAGAAAGTTGCTTTCCGTAAAAGAAGAAAAAATTGTGGAGAAAAGATAGCGTTGAAAATTATTGTGGGAAAAATGAGTTTGGATTTTTTTTTCCCCTTTCAAAACCATGGTTTCCTCTTCAAAACTGATTTTGGTGAGTGCTTTATTATCAATATGTCTCGATTCTCATATGACACTATTATTGTAAAGTATAATAAATATTTCCACCCCATCACAAGTGTACCTTGATTTAGGTATCTCTTTGCCAGAAGCAGGCCCTTCCAGAGTGTGCCACGTGGTAGCACCGTGTGTCAGATAAATCAATCATTTTTCACTTTTTAATTAGTTTTTGTTTATTCAATCTGTTTAAATATAAATACTTCAAAACAAGTGGATTGTAGTTGGTGTATGGGTCGTAGTATGCGGTTTTAAATGAGATTTTGTTGGTTTACATTTTGTTCTTCATAAAATTTAAATTACTTTTAAAATAGTAAAAATAGAATGTGGGAGAGAATGAGGGAGCGACTCAAGGAGGTCTAACCAATGAGAATATATTATTTTAAATTGATATTTTGAAATTTTGTGCTTGTAGATGATTACATATTTAAAGACCTTTTAAAATAATCACAATAATCTACATTAAAATAATCTCAATAATCCACACTATGTAATTTCTATATATTTTATTCCATATATTATATATTTATCTTTTTTATAATCTCCTATCCATACTTACAATAACAAACTTTTTTCCTAGTCCCTTCTCACAGATGTGCTAAGTCTTATTATTTTTAGATTGAAGTTTTAATCAAATGTGATTATAACCTTGAGAAATATATTCAATGAGATGCCTTATCCAGAATTTTTTTATAAGTGCTATTTTTTAATATTGTCTAAAAATTATAGATGAATTTTTTTAATATTTTTAAATAATTCCATCATAATTCATTTGAAAAACATAACTTAAAAAACTTCAGAAGACTAAACTATAAAACATATTTTCTCAAAATGCAAAGACTTTTCTATTTGGAAAATTAATATATCCCATTAAAGACGCTGTGTGGAATGCAATATATATAAAACTATGGGACCGTTTGGTTTGATACCATTACACCCTGCAGTGTAGTGCAATGCGATGCAATAGTAATGCAATGCAATATTAATTACAAGGGCAATGATTGGTTTGATTTTTAAGCAAGATGCAATGATTTAATATTTTAACAATTATTTAAAATTAATATATTGCACAAATTCTATTTTACCCTTAATATAATCTTTGTAGAAAAAACAGTTAAGAGCTGGAAGCAGCGGGTATGGAGGAAGAGGAGGTAGTGGCAGCGACAATGATAGGGGTGGAGGGGGTGGTGGCAGAGGAGGTAGCGGCGGCGGCGGAGGTGGTGGTTGTGGGTAGTGGCGGAGGTAGTGGTTGTGGGTAGTGGCAGAGGTGGTGGCTATGGGCGGCGGCGGCTGCGGCGATGGAGGAAGTAGTAGTGGTGGTTGTGGGTGGGTGGCGGCAGAGGTAGTGGCGGCGACGGCAGAGGTTGTGTGTGATGGCGGTGAGCGGACAGTGGTGGAGGAGGAGGTGGCGGTGGCGGTGGCGGTGGTAGAGGAGGTAGTGGTGGTGGCGGTGGTGGAAGAGGTAGTAGTGGTGGTAGGGGTGGAGAAGGGGGTAGTGGCGGCGATGGCAACAGTGGGGGTGGTGGCTATAACAGTGGAGGAGGAGGAGATAGTGGCAACAGTAGGGGGTGAAGGTGATGGCGGTGGAGGAGGTAGTGGTGGTGGCAGGGGGTGGAGTTGACGGCAGTGGAAGAGGAGGAGAAGGAGGCGGTGGCAGTTGTGGCGTGATGTAGCAAGTGAAATGAGATAAGTGAAACAAAGATACAAGAAACTAAAGGGTAAATTTGACTTTTTAACCATGCAATAGGATGGTAATGAGGATTCATAAGGTGGAGGTATGAATGAGGATTACTAATTTTTTAGTAATTATCATTACCATGGTAAACCCTATTACCATGCTAAAGAACAACCAAACACTCTTCTCTTGGTAAGGCAATCATGATTACCATTGCAGGCATGCAATGGGGTTGAACCAAATAGGCTCTATATGTTCTTATAATTTACCCCCATAATGTCTACATGCCTACTATGTTGGTAATCATCATTGATATATAAATCCCAGAACCAGAACCCGCGACTGTGAACCACGTTCCTCCTTGCTTTTGGCACTTTATCATACAGGGATAATACTTATAAAAAAAAATATCGCAGCACCTTCCCACAAGCCCCATACGCAGTATTTATCATAGACTGATTGTTGTTCGTGGTTTGTAATCATAGCTTATCATTCTCATAATAGTTATTTCTCTTTCGTCTTCTGAATTAGGCTCTTCCTCTACATTCTTAGTCTACCTGTTGCAGCGGTTTCATACTTTGGTAGGTGTTAATATGGTACTGACAATTACTACCATATGCGATTATAAATATCTGCCCTCACTTCCTCTTTACACATGTCCCAGGCATCTCATCAGTCATATCACACACCCAGCAATATCATGGCTAACCTATTTGATGCTGTTAAGTCTATCAATCCCTGTCGACAAAATTGGTGGATTAAAGTTTGCATTGTTCGTTTATGGACCATGCCTCCCTATTACTCTACTGAAGAATTTTCTTCTATTAAGATTATTGTTCAGGATGAAGAAGTTTTCCTATCTCCATCTCTTATATTTTATTATTGCATTCAATCATATTTGTTGTTGCTACTTTTATCACATAGGATTCAACTCTACTTATGTTGTGATATGTTTTATGTTTTTTCAGGGTGACCGCATTCATGGGTCTGTACATAGTGGTTTTGTGAAATGACATCTTAGCAACCTCCATGAGGGGAAGACATTTGTCATATCTCGCTTTGCTGTTGTCCTAAACACTGGATCAAATAGACCCAGCAAGCACCTTTTCAGTATAAACTTTCAATTTTCAACACTGGTTCGCTCTTGTGTAGATGACGGTCGCATACACACTTTTGGATTTTGATTTCGTTCTCTCACACAAATCATGTCTCCTCAATTTGATGATGGATATTTAGTTGGTGTGTTATGCTATCCTTTTATATTCTGATTTTATCTCTGGGAATTCATGCTTTCTAGTGATCAAATGTCTTTGTTAAATTGCAGATGTAATTGGCAAACTTATTCTAGTTGGGGAACGTGACGATTGCACTGTAGATAGCCAAGACCAAGATAGAGTGGACATTGAACTCATGGATGAGGAGTATATATTATTGAATGCTTTATAGCATAGTTCAATAACAAGGCATATACTTAAACTAATAATGTTCAAAGT
Organism: Inga laurina; assembly: GCA_963855925.1. NCBI lineage: Eukaryota > Viridiplantae > Streptophyta > Magnoliopsida > Fabales > Fabaceae > Inga > Inga laurina. Next base: position 75,429,494 of record OY979701.1, on the reverse strand, counting down.
GATTAGAACATTATTTTTTATGTTTGATAGGATGGAGTCATTGGACTGCACATTATGGGGAGATTTTGCTGATGAAATACTTCAATTCATGTCCCGATCTCACACTGGACCAATCATAGTCATAATTCAATTATGCAAAATATGTGAGTTTAAAGGTCAAATTCTCTCAATGTCTGTTATTGTTTCCACAATTATCTCATTATACCAACTACATGTATTTACTATTTATTGTGTACAGTAATCAATTCCAATTGAATATTCTTTTATAGGAAAGAAAACAATTTCCAATTCAATGTATTCATCGCGACTTTTGGTTCATCCTTCAATTCCAGAGGTCGATGAAGTACTGAGCAAGTGTGCTAATCTATTCCATAACCTCTTTTACCTACTTATTTCTACACGCCAAACTCTATGATATGTAATATATATTTGGTATTCTATAGGATAAAAGCTATAGGAATAGATATGGAGCAGAGGCCAATCAATGCGCATTATGCCACAAGTAACTATGATTGTCGTAGATGATATCCTAAGCATAGGAAATCGCAGAAAACTATCTGAGTTACAAAATGGGTCACTTGTATGTATGAATTCATCTATTACCACATACTTTCCCTTCTTTTTATAATCATAATTGTCCTATTTTGGTTTGTTAGTTTCTCAACTTTGGTTCACATTTGAATATAGAGTGAGGATACAACTATCCTAGCAGAGATTACGCATCTTCAAAGTGACCGACCTTGGTGTTATACTTCTTGCAAATGATGTGGAAAAAAGTTTTCTCTGATGGGGATGGCTTTTTTTGTGAAAAGCGCAATGAAGTCATTAAGTCTATGATACCATGGTCAGTGATATTAGGATATGTATATTGTTTGATGGATATGATAATTGATTTAGGAATTACAAGTTCTTGGCTATACACTTGACTACAGGTTCATGGTCCAATGTCAAGTCATAGATGACTCTGGGTCATGTATGTTTGTTATTTTTTGATTGGGAATTCTTGAAACTGATTGGAGATTCAGCTATAGATTTTAAAGAATGTATCATGCGTGACCCTGCAATGGTTCGGGTATGCATATGTTAAGTAGTTTTTGTTCCGTGATGACGTTATTGAGAGTAGGCTCTCATGGATTCAAATTTTCATTATCTGAGTTTATATAGGATGAAGAGATATCAGCAAAACTAATAGGGCATAAATATCTGTTTAAGGTACGTGTGCCAGCTGATTATTTGAGTGGCCGATTTAATGCTTGCATAGTGATCCAAATGACAGATGATGATGACATCATTAAGGCCTACATGGTTGGTTTGCATGAAAATTTGGACTCAGATGATGACAATTCTCGTGACCTCCCTACTGAACAGGTTGTATTTGATATGTTCCATTTATTTCAATCTTTTGGGTTCTTGTCCTTGTAGTGGAGTGTATTTTGCTTATATATGACTTTGTGCACATGAATTTGGCTGTTAGGATATTGCTTCGATGCTCATGTGCTCTGAAGGGGCGAGTTCTTCAGTATTTAAAGGAAGTGACAATAGTACTGCTATGGTGAGCAAGGTGGAGGATGCTGGCACTGAGAAGAGAGGTGGCACTGTGTCTTATACACACAAGAAGAAGAAATGTGTGAATGAGAATTAGGATTTAGACCTTCTTTGTTTAGTTTATTATTTTAGATGTTGCAGATTATGAATTTCATGTTTATTTATATTTGTTGTAGTGGACCATGTCTATCACTTAATATTAAGTATTCCTATTTTGTGTTCCACTTATTCGTTAACCAATGATATTTTCTATATATTTGTGGTTGTCTTTGATGTTTTTCATATTTTGTGCTCTTCTTCAGTGTTGAGCTTCACTATTCTTCATCTCCATTAAATAATGTATTCTTTCTCCAAAATAAATTAAAATACCAGGAACATATGAAGTTAAAAAATACCTATGTAGTTTTAGAGGTGCAAACAAGTATGCCAATCTCTTCCCAATTGGTTACAAAATAAATTCCCACAGCATGTGTATTTTTAATGAACATATTAACTTTTTATATATGTATTACTAAATTTTATAATGTACAAATATTAGAAGATCCCAACTCCCTAACACATTATCTATAATGCCAATGTCAATTTAGTTGTTTGATTATTTCAATTTAATTTATTTAAAAATTTAGAGTGAAAGTTGGAAAATAAAACTAACCTGATAAGTAATATTTGATTAAATAATGTTTAAGAAACACATACTGATATTGTTTTAGAGACTCAAACAGGCATGCTAAATAATGTAGATCATGCTTTTATTAAATCTTTTATTCTACATATTCTATATTCATATTTCTTTTTACATACCCGGTCCATATTGACCAAAATAAACATTTTCCTCAGACCATCCTGATTTGACCATGTCTTTGTGTCTCGGGGTCAAATATATAATATTTAGTCTAAGAATTGTAGTGCAACGCAATACTCAAGTCGTCTCGCTCGAGGAACCTTTTATTGAATCCTAAATAATCTAAATGTTGTACAAATACAATAAAACAAAGGAAAAATGGATTTTTGATTTTTTTTAATTAATAACTGAAAGAAAATACAATTTAATTAGATGCATAATTATTATTCTTTGTTTTTTTATTAAATTAATGTAATTATTTCCTCAAATACATAATCAAACACACCACTCAAATTTATCCAAATCGTAAGAAAAATATATACTATACAACAAGCAACAAAAATTCAACACAATTACACAAATTTAATCCACATATCATACAAATATTAATTAAGCTTCAAACAAAAATATATATATTAACAACAATTAAAAAAAAACTCCCCTGTAGCAGTGCAGATATTCAAGGAATTGGAATCTGGGATTTTTGCCGGAATTTGGCAAGTCTTGGCTGGAAAATGCAGGAGCTTGCTGGAAATGGGGACTGGAAAATTTCGTGAACTCACCGAAAAGTGATTATAAGCTTTGGCAAGATCAAAGAGAGAGGTAGTGGTGGTGAATGGTGGAGCACAGAGGTCACAGAGGTGGTGCAAAGGTAGAGGAACGAAGACCGATGGTGAAGGTCGCCGGAAATGGGGGCCGGAAACTGGAAATGTCGCCGGAATTTGCAGAGAAATGCTGGGCTATCATAAAGAAAGGAGGAAGGTGCTGTAATGATAATTTCCAATGGTAGAGAAGCTTCTGGCAGAGAAAAGAAGAGTTGGTGTTGACGGTGGTTATTCAAAATAGAGGAAGGACGGAATGGAGGTCCCCGGAGTTGGGGCCGGAGAAGTTGATGATCGGTGGCTATATTCTCTTCCAATGATGTCGGTGGTGGTTGTGAAGAAGACCGACGGTGGATAGAAAAGACACCGGTGGTGGTAGCTTCTTCCTCCCTACTCTCATCTCAAGCTCTCACTCTCTCTCGTCTGTTCGCCGAAAATGGAGGTTTGAGGAAGGAAGGTGGAGAAAGTTGGATTGTCACCGGTGTCCATGGTGATGAAAGAGGAAGTTCGCCGTCGACACACAAAGAAAGGGAAGATGGAAGAAGGAAGGAAGACGATCGTGAAGGTCGAAGAAGGTGATCAGTTTTTATTGGAGAAAAAAAATGGTTGTCGAGGTGATGATGATCAAGGAAGAAGAGCATGGTGAGATGATGATGATGATGCTCCGCTACCTCTCAAACTCCACCGCTCTGTGCACAAACTTTTGTCGGGATTGTGTCTGTAGGGAAGGAAGTGAAGGTGATGATGATTTGTGCTTTAAATCTCACCTTCCCAACTTCACGCGATGCAGGTCTGATAAGCGTTTGCATGGAAAACAGATGGGACCTTGTCTGTGATTTCCCCAGTCCTTTTCTTCACTCACTTGTAATTTTCACCCATTCCAGGGACCCTTTCTGTAATTTTTCAAATTTCAAAATATTAATTCTGACCCTCCAAAATTGCCAATTTAGTCCTAAAACATCTGGAATGCAAAATTAGGTACAATATAGCATCAAAAGTACAAGAAATTATTTGTATAAATATTTAACAATTTATGATCATTTTATCCCTGAATGCAATTAATTCAATAGAAATGTCTTCAACTTAAATTAGCGCTTAATTATGCAATAATATCTTAAGAAATGTATTAAAAATCCCAATTTAGTTATAAAATATCATATAAAAATTCGGTTCAATCACCTCCCTAGGTCTTATTATTTTTTACATTGAGTTACTAATTACTAATCAAATAGTAATAGCCTAAAAAGTATATTGAATGAGATTTTGTGGGTTTACATCATTTTGTACTTCATAAAATTTAAATTACTTTTAAAATAGTAAAAATAAGATGTGGGAGAGATTGAGGGAGAGACTATAGGAGCTCTAACAAATGAGCATCTATTATTTTTAAATTGATATTTTAAAATTTTGTGTTTGTGGATGATTACATATTTAAAGACCTTTTAAAATAATCTCAATAATCTACATTATGTCACAAATTCTCAAGAAAATAAAAAATTGATTTTATAATTTGATATCACCACTTAAAAACAGCTTATGTAAACGAAAATACGGACAAGATACATTGTTTCGTTTTTTGAATTATGAAACTTATTGATAACAATATTTAATTTTTTAGTAAGCTTTTATTAAGGAAAATCCAACTGTTATAACATTCTGATCAGGTTATTTCTATTTATTTTATTCTATATATTCTATATTTATCTTTTTTATAATCTTCTATCTATACTTGCACCCACAAACTTTTTCCCCAGTCCCTTCTCATGACTGTGCTAGGTCTTATTATTTATACATTGAATTTTTAATTAAATGCAATTATAACCTTGAGAAATATATTGAATGAAATGCCTTCTCCAAATTTGTTTTATAAGGGATATTTTTTAATATTGTTCAAAAAATATAGATGATATTGTCGGTTGTAACTTTGTACTTAATAATGCCCAAAATAATTCCATCATAATACATTTGAAAAACATAACTTAAAAAAAAAATCTCAAATCTAAACTATAAAACAAATTTTCTCAAAATAAAAAATTTTGTATTTGGAAATTTAATATATCTCATTATTAATGCTATGTGGAATGAAATATTGATAAAACTATATGTTCTTGTAGTATTTAATTATGGAAATTGTTTCCCAAGTCAAAATAATTATTGCAATTATTTATGGTTATATTTAACTTGAAGAAAATTTTCAATTCGCGCGTCGCTGCTAGGCTGTTTGCGGGTTGGAGTGGTTGATTCCATTTTCGTCCATATCTCCGATGTATTTGCTTAGTAGGATAGTGGATGATGGGGTTGTGCTCATAGTGGGGTGGTGGATGATGGGGTTATGTTCATCTTCCACAACTAATATCCATAAGCTCATGAAATATTATTTATACTTTCATCATTTGAAGTTATTACTACAAGCTTTTTCTTTATTCTTCAGATATGTCTGTATCTACTATGATCCATGCTATTCACGAAATACATCTCCCTCGAAGCAATTGGCGTGGTTCGTCTATGGCCAATGACACCCCATCGCTCCAATGAACAGATTTCTTCTTTGGAGATGATTCTTCAATCTTAGTCTAATTTTATTTTTCCTTCTACACCTTCTCAAAGTATTTGATCTTTTCATTTGTTCATACATGTCTTAGCACTCATACAACTCAAACTAATTTAAATATCTCTTTGTATGTGGTGCAAGGTGATCGAGTCCATGCCGCCGTTCATAGAGTCTTCGTGACACAACACCGCAGAAGCTTTTTTTTTTTTTTTGGCATCAAACATTCCTTTCATTGCAACAAACTAACGTCTTACAAACTCATTCAGAATCAAAAAGCCAATATCAGCAACCTATATAGACTACACCAGTAAACGAAACTACACTATCAAAATTACAACTAAAAACAAATAAAGAACAGAAACTGAAGTCAATCTTTTCCAGCCATCTCATATTCTTCGGCTAGGATTATTGCCAAAGGAGAAGGGGGTTGCGACACCCACTCTTTCAAGCACTTCTCCTGCATAGCTGTCCGTGCACACCAATTGGCTGCCCGGTTGCTTCTTCTCGGAATCCACTCAAAGAGAGACTCTCTTAGAGTTTTACCCGCAGAAGCTTATGAGAAGGGAAAACATACATGATTTCCTATTTCAGAGTCGTCAAAAACAAGGGATTGTTCAAAACAACATGGCATCCCTTTAGGATATACTTCCAGTATGTAACCCAAGTGCAACAGTGTGATGATGATGCACATATTGATCCATATGATACACATACTCAAAATACGTGTGAATCGTTTGGAGCCAAACCCATATGGAAGAATATGTGCATCATCATCACACTGTTGCCTAAGTGCCACGTTTTCGTTCAGAAGGGAAACATGAAGACGAAAATCAAGTTAAATAAATTTAAAAAAATAGTAAACTGTTGAATATTGAATTCCAAATTAAATTTTGAACAAGAAGATGATTGACAGTCAAATCAAATTTGCAAATTCCTTTTAAATCAAATTTGAAACAATGAAAAAATGGACCATAAAATTGCAGATTTTCCAAATCAAATTTAAAACAAAACGAGAATGAGTTCAAAATTCCAGATTTTACGGATCATCATTAAGAAAAAAAAAATACTATAAATCTTCATGGCAAATCAAAATTTAAAACTTAAAATTGAAATAAAATTAATCAAATAGGGTAATTAAAAACATTTTTTTGCCAAAAGGGCAATTAAAAACAATGGCGTTTGGTAAACTATAATAAAAGTAGGATATTGATTCTTAAAAATTAAAAAAATTCAAGACATTTTGAAGTTACAAATTAAATAAAGGAATCAAAGAAGTTTAAAATATTAGTATTAGATACAGATTTTTAAAATAAATTTGTAAAAATAAAAGATAAACGGTCTTCAAATCTATTCAAAACAAATTGAAATTCAAATCTTAAAAATAAATTCAAAAAATCGGAATTGCAAACTCATTTTTAAATCAAGTTAAATAAATTTAAAAAATATTAAACTGTTGATATTGAATTCCAACTTAAATTTTGAACAAGAAGATGATTGACAGTCAAACCAAATTTGCAAACTCCTTTCAAATCATATTTGAAACAATAACAAAATGGAGCATAAAATTCCAAATTTTCCAAATCAAATTTAAAACGAAACGAGAATGAGTTCAAAATTCCAGATTTTATGGATCATCATTAAAAAAAATAAGACTATAAATCTTCATCGAAAATCAAAACTTAAAACTGAAAATTGAAATAAAATTAATCAAATAGGGTAATTAAAAATATTTTTTTGCCAAAAGGGTAATTAAAAACAGTGGCGTTTGGTAAACTATAAAATTAAAATATTGATTCTTAGAAAAAAAATGCAAAGACATTTTGAAGTTACAAATTAAATAAAGGAATCAAAAAAGTTTAAAATATTAGTATTAGATACATATTTTCAAACCAAATTTATAATGATAAAACATAAAGGGTCATCAAATCTAATTCAAACTAACGTTTCAAACCAAATTGAAATTCAAATCTTAAAAATAAACCCAAAAAAAAAACTGAATTGCGAACTCATTTTTAAATCAAGTTAAATAAATTTAACAAAATAGTAAACTGTTGTATATTGAATTTCAAATTAAACTTTTAACGAGAAGATCATTGACAGTCAAATCAAAATTTGCAAATTCCTTTAAAATCATATTTGAAACAATAACAAAATGGAACATAAAATTGAAGATTTTCCAAATCAAATATAAAACAAAGCGAGAATGGAAATTCCAGATTTTACGGATCATCATTAAACAAAAAAAGAAGACTATAAATCTTCATAGCAAATCAAAATTTAAAACTGCGAAGGATAAATATAACTTTTGGTATATGAAGTTTGACCCAATTTTAGTTTTGGTTTCTCAAGTTTGAAATCGGAGATTTTGGTCCCTCATATTTACTCCGTTTATAACTGTTAGTCTCTCAATTTTGAAAAGAACTTGATTTTGGTCCGGTCCAGGTTTCATAACTGGGCCACCAAGTTCTTTTCAAACTTGAGGGACCAAAAGTTATAAACGGAGTAAAATTGAGGGATCAAAACTACTGATTTCAAACTTAAAAAACTAAAATAAAATTGAGTCAAACTTCAGGGACTAAAACCACCGATTTCAAACTTAAGAGACAAAAACCAAAATTGGATCAAACTTCAGGGACCAAAAGCTGTCTTAACCCAACTGCAAATTGAAATAAAATTAATCAAATTGTTGTAAAATACTAATTAAGGTGGATGTCCATGAGCTCCCAACTCTTGACCTTTCATTTGCTACATCCCATAACCTCTCCAATGAATGATCTTTAGGAGTTTTCATGCCCATAACTCAAAGGTTACAATGTGTGCACTTATGAGGATTAAAGTTTGCCATTTACTTTGTGTAACTCTTAGTTGTGGATGAGGGCCTATAAATAGAGCACTATGTACTACACTTTGTTGGCATCCAAATGAATAAGATATTGCTCCATCTTTCTCTCTAGTTCTCTCTTCATCTCTCTTCATTTCTTGCTTGACATCTCTTGTATTTTCCCATTTTTATAACACGTTATCAGCACGATTCTCTAACCAAGGTATTTTTTTCCCTTACCGTTGTCTCAACATTTTCCTCTATCTTCTTTTACCATATCTCTATTTAATCTATCTGGGATGATCTGAGCCATTGTATGGAATTAAAGAGATCTTTTTACCGATTGTTTTATACATCGGGTTCCATGGCTGAGATTGGAGATTTTTGTTATTTTCATTTATATTTCTTTATTTTAGATTCTGTTGTTATTTGCATTTTATAATAGTTAATTTTATTTGCTTATCATTCTGATTTTATGTTGGCACAACTTTCTAGTATTTCATTCTATTTCATTTCGCTTTGTTTTTTATATTTACGTTTATTTATTTTCATTCGATTATCTTCTTCTCATACATTTTGTTGTTTTGTTTGGGCTTCTTTTAGTTCATTTTTTTATAGTTATTTTATTTATATTTTATTTACATTTCATGCTATATTCTATTATTTATATTTCTTTATTTTACGTTATTTATCTCATTTTATTGTTATTTTATTTTTCATTTACTGATGTTGTTATATTATTTCATTTTATTAAGCCATTTTGTTTTGTTTGTTTATTGTTTCTAATATTTTATTATTTATTTGTATTGTATTTTTAATTATTCCTTTTACATTTTTTTTTATTTCATCACCACATTTATTATTCTATTTGTTTCTTATTTATAATTCATTTTTTTTTATTTTTTTTATTATTTAATTTATTTGCCATTTCACCCTTGTTATTGCTATATTTATGTTTATATATATATATATATATTGTATCTGTTTACATTTACTCTTATTTACATTTATTACCATATTATTGTCATTTTATTTATAGTATTATATATGACTATATAGTGTTATCTCTTTTATTCTACCATATTATTGTCATTTTATTTATAGTATCATATATGACTATATAGTGTTATCTCTTTTATTCTTTACACCATTTGGATTGCTATAATTTCCTCCTCTTTGTATACACCATTTATATTCCAATAAATAACATATAACAACATATATAAAGGAGAAAAGTAGAAAGAGAGAGGGAGAATATTTTCAAGAAATTTTCTTTATTGAATTATATGTTGGCTACTCATGAAATTTTTCTCCCTTTAATTATGTTGTTTAAAAATATGTTGGTTATGATATGTTTTAATTCAAAATGATGTTTTATGTTTCATCAATTTTACCATGATTCTAATTGTTATCATTATTTTTAGTTTGAATCATGGCCAACCTTGCCAAACTTGAGTTTACAGCTCTTGATATCACGGGAAAGAATTATCTATCCTGGGTCTTAGACGCTGAAATCCATCTAGATGCTAAGGGTCTAGGAAAGGCTATTTTACCAGGAAATGAAGAAACTAGTCAAGATAAGGCCAAGACCATGATTTTTCTTCGCCACCATCTCCATGAAGGATTGAAAGCTGAATACCTAACGGTAAAAGATCCATTAGAATTGTGGATTAATTTGAAGGAAAGGTATGATCACCAAAAAACAGTTATTTTGCCTCGAGCTCGTTATGAATGGATACACCTTAGGCTACAAGATTTTAAGACTGTAAGTGAATATAATTCAGCAGTTTTCAAAATAAGTTCTCAATTGAAATTATGTGGTGAGAAAATAACTGATGAGGACTTATTAGAGAAAACTTTTTCTACCTTTCATGCTTCAAATATGCTCCTGCAGCAGCAATATCGAGAGAAAGGTTTTAAAAAGTATTCTGAATTAATCTCATGCCTTTTGGTAGCCGAACAAAACAACGAGCTGTTGATGAAAAATCATGAAAATCGTCCCACTGGATCTGCTCCATTCCCTGAAGCGAATGTGAGTGTACGTAATAATTACCATGCTCATGGTCGTGGTCGTGGTCATGGCCGTGGCCGTGGCCGTGGACGTGGACGTGGTCGTGGTAGGGGACGTGGTAATTACCGTTATCATGGAGGTGAAAGTAATAATTATAATCCTAATACCCACCAGAAGAAGAAATATAATGAAGGGCAGAAAAATGATAAGAGTGGTTCTTCAAAAGTTATTGAGAATCAATGTTATCGGTGTGGTATGAAGGGGCACTGGTCACGTACCTGTCGTACGCCTGAGCATCTAGCAAAACTTTATGAAGCCTCTATGAAAAGGAGTGTGAACAATGTGGAACCAAATTTGATTTTTCAAGATGATAATGTTGAGGGACACAAGGATGATGGTGTCAATGAGCTAGATGGTATTAATGGCCTCGATGATATGGCACACTTGGAGGTGGCTGATTTTTTTGAGAATCATGATTAGATGAGTTTGGTTGGAAGAACAATAAAAAATGTTTTAATTTATGGTTTTTTTTTTAATTTAGTTTATGCTTTACTTTCATTTCCCCTTTTTCATATGTAATAAGGGTATTATTGCTCATCATGTATTTTTGAATATGTTTTAATGCATTTTTCTTTTCTTTTGGTGAAGATTATGGATGATTTGATCATTGGACACAAGAATGAAGATATATGTCTCATAGATAGTGCTACAACACACACCATACTTAGAGATAAAAAATATTTCTCACATCTAACAAGAAGTAGTGCAAGCATCAATACCATAGCGGGTAATACAAAATTAATTGAGGGCTCCGGAAGAGCAATTATAATATTACCCAAAGGAACGAAATTTGTTATTAATGATGCTTTATATTCCCCCAAGTCTCTCAGAAATTTATTGAGTTTTAAGGATATCCGCCAAAATGGGTATCATATTGAGACTATAAATGAGAAGAATATGGAATATTTGCAAATTAAAATTGCTAGATTTGGTGAAAAATGTGTCCTAGAAAAAGTACCAACATTATCTTCTGGTTTGTACTATACAAATATTAGTACAATTGAAACAAATGCTACAGTGAACCAGAAGTTTGCTGATAAAAATATATTTATTGTTTGGCATGATCGGTTAGGCCATCCCGGATCAACTATGATGCAAAGAATTATTGAAAATTCACACTGACATCCATTGAAGAGCCAGAAGATTCTTCAATTTAAGGATTTTCCATGTGCTGCTTGTTCTCAAGGCAAATTAATTACAAGACCTTCTTTGACAAAAGTTGGGCTTGAATCCCCTATTTTTCTAGAGCGTATCCAAGGGGACATATGTGGGCCTATTCATCCACCATGTGGACCATTTAGATATTTTATGGTTTTAATAGATGCATCTACAAGATAGTCACATGTGTGTTTGTTGTCAACACGTAATTTAGCATTTGCTAGATTACTCGCTCAAATAATTAGGCTAAGAGCACAATTTCCAGATCATACAATTAAGACAATTCGTCTTGATAATGCTAGCGAGTTTTCATCTCAAGTTTTTCATGATTATTGCATGGCAACTAGAATAACAGTAGAAAAATCTGTTGCTCATGTCCACACTCAAAATGGTCTAGCAGAATCATTCATTAAACACCTCTAATTAATAGCTAGACCAATGCTTTTGAGAACAAAGCTTCCCATATCAGTTTGGGGGCATGCAATTTTACATGCGGCAACAATTATACGCATCAGGCCAACAAGTTATCATGAATTCTCCCTATTACAATTGGCTTTTGGTCAGGAGCCAAATATTTCCCATCTTAGAATTTTTGGATGTGCGGTATTTGTTCCTATTGCTCCACCACAACGCACAAAGATGGGACCTCAAAGGAGGTTAGGAATATATGTTGGCTATGAATCTCCCTCTATAATCAAGTATTTAGAGTCTTCAACTGGAGATTTATTTACAGCACGTTTTGATGATTGTCATTTTGATGAGACAATTTTTCCAACATTAGGGGGAGATAATAAGCAGCTGAATAAAGAAATTACATGGAAAACAACATCACCATCACATATAGATCCTATAGATCCTCGTACACAACAATGTGAGGTTGAAGTTCAAAAAATAGTTCATTTGCAAAATATTGCAAATCAACTGCAAGATGCATTTACTGACCTTAAGAGAATTACCAAATCTCACATTCCAGCTAAAAATGCTCCAATTAGAATTGATGTCCCAGTAGGACAACCATCAATTGCAAATGAAACTAAGCCACGCTTGAAGTGTGGTAGGCCGATTGGTTCCAAAGATAAAACTCCTAGAAAGAAAAAGGGAGCGATTAACCAAGATGGTCAAGTTGAGGAGGCAGACATAACTAATCAAAAGACCCCAGAAGAGGTCCAGGTACCTGAAAATAATGAAGAGATCTCAATGAGTTATGTCACTACGGGAAAAATATGGAACCGAGAAAGTATAGTTGTCGACAACGTATTTTCATATAATGTTGCGGTTGAAATAATTAATCAAAATGAGGATCTTGAACCTAGGTCAGTTGAAGAATGTAGAAATAGAAATGATTGGCCAAAATGGAAAGACGCAATTCAAGCAGAGTTAAATTCACTCTCAAAACGTGAAGTTTTTGGACCTGTAGTCCAACTACCAAATGGTGTAAAGCCTGTTGGGTATAGATGGGTATTTGTGCAAAAACGAAATGAGCAAAATGAGGTCGTTAGATATAAAGCACGATTGGTAGCACAAGGATTTTCACAAAGACCTGGTATTGATTATGAAGAGACATATTCTCCTGTGGTAGATACAATCACTTTAAGGTATTTAATTAGTCTGGCAGTGAGCAGAAAACTGGATATGCGTCTAATGGATGTTGTTACAGCCTACTTATATGGTGCTTTAGATACTGAAATTTATATGAAAATCCCTGAAGGATTCAAATTGCCAGAAGGATGTAAGAATTCTCGAGAAAATTGTGCAATTCGTTTGCAGAAATCCTTATATGGATTGAAACAATCTGGAAGAATGTGGTATAACCGTCTTAGTGAATATTTGTTAAAAGAAGGTTATAAAAATGATCCTATTTGCCCATGTGTTTTCATAAAAGGAAATGGATCAGAGTTTGTGATAATTGCTGTATATGTGGATGATTTGAACATAATTGGAACTCCTGAAGATCTTCAAAAAGCTATTGATTGTTTAAAGAGAGAATTTGAGATGAAGGATCTTGGACGAACAAAGTTTTGTCTCGGCCTGCAAGTTGAACACTTAACAAATGGAATTCTCCTTCATCAATCAACTTATGTTGAAAAAATATTAAAGCGATTCTATATGGATAAAGCACATCCATTATCTACTCCAATGATTGTTAGATCACTTGATAAGGAGAAGGATCCTTTTCGTCCTCAAGAAAAAATAGAAGAACTTCTTGGTCCAGAAGTACCATATCTTAGTGCTATAGGTGCACTAATATATCTTGCCAATACAACACAACCTGATATTGCATTTGCTGTGAATTTATTGGCAAGATTTAGTTCTTCTCCAACAAGAAGGCATTGGAACGGAATTAAACATATATTCTGATATCTTCGAGGAACAAATGATATGGGATTATTTTATTCTAATTAATCTGGATCACAATTGATTGGTTATGCAGATGCAGGGTTTTTATCAGATCCACACAATGGTAGATCTCAAACAGGATATTTATTTACTTGTGGAGGTACACCTATATCTTCGCAATCAACAAAACAAACTTTAGCAGCTACCTCATCAAATCATGCAGAGATAATTGCAGTTCACGAGGCAAGTCGAGAATGTGTTTGGCTAAGGTCAATAACTCAACATATCCAATCAATGTGTGGTTTGTTTCCTGAACAAAAGATTCCAACAATACTATATGAAGATAATACAGCATGCATAGCTCAATTGAAAGGAGGGTACATTAAGGGAGATAGAACAAAACATATATCTCCAAAATTCTTTTTCACTCATGATCTTATGAAGAGTGGTGACATAGATGTTCATCAAATTCGCTCATGTGAGAACCTTGCAGATTTGTTTACCAAGACGTTGCCAACTAGAACATTTAAAAAGTTAGTGCATGGTATTGGAATGCGTAGGCTTAAAGACATAAAGTGATGTTGTCATCAGGGGGAGTAAACATTGTGTACTCTTTTTCCTTCACTAGGTTTTTGTCCCAATGGGTTTTTCCTAGTAAGGTTTTAATGAGGCACAATATTTTTTTATGGACATCCAAGGGGGAGTGTTGTAAAATACTAATTAAGGTGGATGTCCATGAGCTCCCAACTCTTAACCTTTCATTTGCTACATCCCATAACCTCTCCAATGAATGATCTTTAGGAGTTTTCATGCCCATAACTCAAAGATTACAATGTGTGCACTCATGAGGATTAAAGTTTGCCATTTACTTTGTGTAACTCTTAGTTGTGGATGAGGGCCTATAAATAGAGCACTATGTACTACACTTTGTTGGCATCCAAATGAATAAGATATTGCTCCATCTTTCTCTCTAGTTCTCTCTTCATCTCTCTTCATTTCTTGCTTGACATCTCTTGTATTTTCCCATTTTTATAACACAAATAGGGTACTTGAAAACATTTTTTTTGCCAAAAGGGTAATTAAAAACAATGGTGTTTGGTAACTATAAAAGTAGGATTTCAAACTTGAGAGACTAAAACAAAATCAGGTAAAACTTCAAGAACTAAAACTACCGATTTCAAACTTGAGAAACCAAAACCAAAATCGGATCAAACTTCATAGACCAAAAGTTGTCATAACCCAACTGCAAATTGAAATAAAATTAATCAAATTGGGTAATCGAAAACATCTTTTTTTTTCCAAAAGGGTAATTAAAAACAATGGTGTTTGGTAACCTATAAAAGTAGGATAATGATTCTTCAAAACAAAAATTCAAGACATTTTGAGATTGCAAATTAAATAAAGGAATCAAAGAGGTTTAAAATATTAGTATTAGATACAGATTTTCAAACCAAATTTATAATAATAGAAGATAAAGAGTCTTCAAATCTAATTCAAAACAACTTTAGAGGGTCTTCAAATCTTAAAAAAATAAACCCAAAAAAACAGAATTGCAAACTAATTTTTAAATCAAGTTAAATAAATTTAAAAATATAATAAACTGTTGAATATTGAATTTCAAATTAAATTTTGAACAAGATGATTGACAGTCAAATCAAATTTGCAAATTCGTTTCAAATCATATTTGAAACAATACAAAATGGAACATAAAACTGCAAATTTTCCAAATCAAATTTAAAACAAAACCAAAACGGGTTCAAAATTCCAGATTTTACGGATCATCATTAAAAAAATAAGACTATAAATCTTCATAATTAATCAAAATTTAAAACTGCAAATTGAAGTAAAATTAATCAAATAGGGTAATTGAAAACATCTTTTTGCCAAAAGGGTAATTAAAAACAATGGTGTTTGGTAAACTATAAAAGTAGGATACTGATTCTTCCAACAAAAAAAAAAAAATAATTCAAGACATCATGAAATTAAAAATTTATTTTAAAATCCAATAAAATAAGTAAACTATTAAATATTGATTTTCAAGTTAAATAAAAATGCAAAATAATGGATCTTGAAATCAAAATTAAAAAATTTGTAAACTACACATTTGATTATTTGTGAATCAAATTTTTTTAAAAAAAATAGTGGGTCTTAAAATCAAATTCAAAACAACCAAAAATTGAAAAAAAATTTCAAATAAAAAAATTAAATTTAAATCTTCAGATAAATCTAAAAATTTTAAATTGCAAACTCTTTCAAATACAGTTAAACGAGTTTAAAATAAATAGTAAACAGATTAAATATTGATTCGATTTTCAAATTAAATATTTGAAAAGGTAATGGTTAAACCAAAGCTAATGGACAATCAAATAACATTTTAAATAACTTAAAACCGAAATTTTTTTCAAGTAAAATAAAAAAGTAATATCAAATATTAGTTAAGCATTGAATATTAAATAGTGCTTTTCAAATCAAGTTAAATACGTTTAAAATAATAGTAAACTGATTTGATTTTCAAATTAAATTTTAAAAAAGGTAATGGTCAATCAAATCATATAATCAAATAAAAACAATATAAAAAATGTAAATTTCTCTTAAACTGGAAGACAGTGGACAAAGAAATAAAATTTTAAATAATTTAAAATTGAAAATTTTTTTCAAGGCAAATTACGTAATCAAATATCAAATATTCCAGAAAAAAGAAGTAATATCTTTTTTTGCCCGCAAAAAATGTAATAACAAGTATTATTTAACTCTAAATATTAAATAGCGATTTTCGTATCTAGTCAAATTTAAAACAATAATATTTCTAATCAAATTTAAAACAAAAGATGATCTTGAAAAGTTTACTTCAAATAAAAAAAATCAATAAATCAATAAGCAATAAGTAGAAAATATTAGAACACTATCCAAATCAAATCGAATTCAAAACAACTTTAGATTAGCAACTTTGTTTCAAATAAATCGAATTTAATAATTTAATAAGTATTGAAAACAAACAGATAATGAATCTTCAAACCAATCTGAAAACATTTAAATTGCAGTTTTTCCAAGTCAAATTAAATATGTTTAAAATATTAGTAAGCTATTAATGGATCTTCAAATCAAGTTTAAGACAATTTAAAACTTTTCAAATCAACTTAAATAAAAACTAAGATAAAAATATTAGTTAACTACTATTAAATATTAATTTTCAAGTAAAATTATTGGCAAAAATATTTCAAATAAAATTTCAGTCAATTTAAAACAATTTAGAATTAAAGTGGTTTTTCCAACTCAAATAAGACAATTTAAAATTAGTTATCAAATGATCTGGTGAAGCCAAAATCATGGAGGGATTATCAAGCAATGGGCTGGAAAAAGAAAATCCGAAAAGGAAAAAAAAAAAAAAAACCTTTGGAAAGTTAATGTCATGCTAGTATGTTACTCCCTCCGGTCCTAATTATAGGACAACATTTGAGAGTCGATCTTGGTTCTAATTATAGGACGAAGTTCTAATTTTTGGCAATTTCTTCCCAAAATACCGCCTATTGATACTTTCTCAATAATAATTAAACACATTAATAATTTAATAAGAGTAGATCGGAAGTTGCTGAGGGAGATTGACGACGCCATTTTAAATTTAACCACTATCCTTAATTTTAAATTTTAACAAGAAAAAACAAAGAATCAATGTAATTGGATGCCATTTTAAATTCTAAATAAGGGTATTTTAGGAAAATAAATATGATTAACTAATTTAACCACTATCCTTAATTTCTTCAAAGTTAGGTAAATATATCCTATAATTAGGACCGGAGGGAGTATTAGGTAATAATAAATAATTGAGCAGATGCACATTTTAATTATTAATCTACCCAAATTATGCCATAACCAAGTGAAAAAATAATAAAGCTCTTTAGACAAATAAGATCCTATGAATACATTAACATAAACATGGGACATGTAAGCCCCTTTAAAAGAGAGACAATACACAAATAAAATCTGAATTTGAAATCAAAATAATACCTGCACCAAATGAAAATGCCTCGCTTATTTGTATTGGCCGGTCACCATGATCTCCCAGTGATGGATGACTTACCAACTTATGTGAATGATAAAGGCTCCCTTTTGATGTGAGGCATCAATGATCAAATAAGAGAATACAAGCTAAAGCGAAATTCATATAAAGAAACACTCACAATTATATTCTGCAAAAAAAAAAAAAAAAAACCACTTGGAAGAAAGGATGAAGAGGAGGAGGAAGGCAAATTTCATGAGGATCACTCATTTGAGGGTCACAATCAATCCCACACATGAAGGTAGGGTCCCACAAGGGAACACAAACACACACAAAAGAGTAAGAACACAACCTAAACTAGAAAATAACACATCCAAACTTTCAAAAAGAAAGTAAAAAAAAATACAGTAAACATATAAGTAGAGCTCTGTCTCCCTCCCCCAAGGAATCGAACCTTTTCATAGTAAATACAGTCACTCCTTAAAAACAGGGAACCAAATATGAAATTACACAACAGACAAGTAAAACACAAGGAACACAAGGAAGGCTCTATCCTCCTCCCCCTAAGGAATGGAAGCTTGAACAATACAACAAACATAGCAAACAAGCGTTAGCCTGGAAGGAGTGCTGGTCCCCGGTGGATGAACCGCTTGAATTCCATATTAAAAATAACATGCACTTAGTTGATATGAATGCAAACGTGCGCTCTTTCACGACTCAATCAAGTCATTGGGATAGAGCAAAATGGGAATTCTTCCTTCATAAATGGGTGATCGATAAAATAATGTTGATATCTCCACCTTTGGGTATTGATGACGATGTTATTTGCTGGAGGAATGCTTCAGATGGGAACTTCAGTGTAAAGTCAGCTTACGATGCTATCTTTCATCAGCAAAGTTCTAGGAACCAACCTCACTGGCAGTCTCTATGGCATCGGGGAATCCCTGAAAGAGTCAAATTCTTCTTGTGGCAAGTATTCCATGAAAGGCTTCCTACTAATGAGCTAAGAGCGAGACACAATCCGAGCGTCCTAAACACCTGTCCTTTTCAGTGTGATAGTGTGGAGAGTATCCTTCATATTCTGAGAGATTGTGAGCAAGCGTAGAAAGTGTGGTCAGCTTTAACTAATCCTCTATATTATAGTATGTTTTTTTCTAGTAATTTGCAGGATTGGCTCAATTGGAACACACACCATTCACCAGGAAATAACAAGATGGCGAGATGGTCATGGCAAAAAGTCTTCAGTTCCACATGTTGGCTCCTATGGAAGAACCGATGCACCCAAGCCTTCAAAGGATCATCCGACAGCCCTAAAGAGATAGTTCACAGATGTATATACCATCTCTCGGAAGGTGTGGAGAACGGCAGGTTTCGGCATCAGATATTCCAAGTCCCAGAACGAGGACTCTCCCACTGGCAACCCCCAGAGCCGGGATTTCATCGTCTTGACGTATATGGTTCGATAGTTAGAGATGGTCAGGCTGCTTGTGGAGGTGTTATCAGGGATCACCAAGGTAATTGGATACGTGGATTTCAACAGAAGTTAGGACATTCTTTCCCAACTGCTGCTGAAATCCATGCAATCCGTCGAGGTCTTCTTCTATGCAAACAGCTAGGACTTAAGAAAATCAAGTTGTTTACGAACTCTATTCAGGCAGTCCACCTTCTATCTACTCATTGCGATTCTGATCATCCTTTGTATGATGTTATATTGGATACCAGATCTCTTGTTTATAGCGACTGGGAGGTACAAATTTCCCACACCCATAGGGAAAGAATTCGTTGTGCAGATTTTCTGGCAGGAACGGCGCATAGGATTCCGCAAGATTACGAGGAATTAGGGTTTCCCCCTTTTGAATGTACTCATCTCTTTGCTTTGGATTGTGGTTTGTTATCACAAGAACATTCTGTAGGAACTAACCTATAGATTTTGTCACTTACAAGCTTTGCTTGCCTTTGTAACCAAAAAAAAAACATAGCAAACAAGAAAATTACCAAGGATGTAAACGCAAAACAAAAATAAAAGGGAACAGGAGAAATCACAGTAAATACAGTCACTCCCCAAAAACAACAAACCAAGTATGAAATTACATAAAAGACAAGTAAAACACAAGGAAGGCTCTGTCCCCCACCCCCTAAGGAATCAAAGCTTTGACAATACAACAATCATAGCAAACAAGAAAATTACTACAGATGCAAAATGTAAAATGAAAATAAAAGGGAACAGGAGAAGTCACAGTAAATACAACAATCTAGCAACAATCACACCCAAAAAAATGCAAACGATAACTAGCAAACAAGAAAATTATTAGGAATGTAAAATGCAAAAACGAAAATACAAGGGGAACGGGAAAAATCACAGTAAATACACCAATCACACCCCAAAAACAACAAATTGAATCTGAAATTACATAACAGACAAGGAAGGCTTCCCTCCCCCCCCCCCCAAGGAATTGAAGCTTTTCAATAATAGAGATGCAAACAATACATCATACAGAAATAGCAAAAGAGAAATACTAGGAATTTAAAATGGAAAATCAACAAATACAAGGGGAACATGAGAAATCACAGAAAATACAG
Source organism: Inga laurina (assembly GCA_963855925.1). Lineage (NCBI taxonomy): Eukaryota > Viridiplantae > Streptophyta > Magnoliopsida > Fabales > Fabaceae > Inga > Inga laurina. The sequence goes on along the minus strand of OY979701.1, from coordinate 75,408,991 downwards.
CAATCACACACTAAAAACAGCAAACCAAATATGAATTTAGATAACTGACAAGTAAAACATAAGGGAGGCTTTGTCCCCCTCCCATAAGGAATCGAACCTTTTCCGCTTTTCAACAACCAGTACAGAAATAGCAAAAGAAAAATACTAGGGATGTAAAGTGGAAAAACAAAAATAAAAGGGGAACAAGAGAAACCGTGGCAGGGAGAAGAGGAGTGAATGCCATAAAAAGAGAAAGAAGATAGAGTGTAATATCCCAAAATTCATACATCAAATATTCAATGTATATTTATTCAATAAATAGAATGAAATGTGAATTTTGGAGAATTTGATTATGCTGCCAGTGAAAATTTCCTATGAGGCAGTGAGTTTGTTACATGGTTCTAGATGATCAAATGATGTTCAAAAATTATGAAATTTTTGAAAATGAAAGTAGACATTTCAAACTTTAATTCGATAGGTCATATGAATTATTTTGACCTGTATACTAAGAGTTATGAATTTCTGGAGTTTACCTAGTGAAACTGCCTACTTTCTGGGACAATGTCCAAACATTTAAATTCTGGAAATGTTGAGCATTCAGTTGGCTAAAAAATATATTTTTTCTTGAAACTAGACTCAATAAGGGTTGAGTAGCCTTTAGAATCACTTCAATAGCATATCCACATATGAAGATATGATTTTTCAAAGTATGATAAAAATTCTACCGGATTTTCAGCAAAGTGTAAAAATCACAAAATGTAAGAGCAATTTTGGAAATTTGAAAAGTTTATCTTTCCTTTATCCATTAAAACTTCCAGAAGCTCAGAAAAATCGGGAAAAAAATTGAAAGAGGAAAGAAGTGATGAATAGTGTAAACTCTGGGGAAAATTCGCCAATTTTACTACCGAATCACAGCTTTCGTCCGAAGAGTCCTTCACAAATCCTCTTCTCCTCATCATAAGCTTCAATTCTATTATTTTAAATTTTTTATTGGTGGAGTTTGGTGTCATCTACTCAAGGTAGGTACTGCCGGAATCAAGAACTGGTTGCAAAATCATGTTCAAGTAAGTGTAAGCTTCGATTTGAGCTGAATATTATGATGTTTGAGTAATTATTCATTGAGCTGTGCTACTGCCCTGATTTTCTAACACCATGAAAATGAAGCTTAATGGCCTTGTAATCATTAGAAATGGGTTAAAGAAGATTTAATGATGTTAGATTATAAGTCTTTGAAGCTTAATTAGCAAAATTGAATTCTTTAGGAACGTGTTCTGTTCAGTTCTATATAAAATCTGTGGAAGGAGTTGGATTTTGATATTTTTGAGTATTCCATTAGATTCTACATGAAAAATTATGTGGAATTACATGTGGTTTGTGATTTTTGGATGATTATACATAATTCTAGAATTTTTAGAAGAATGGAGTTGTTTTTGTCCAGATTCATTTCTGGAAACCACTATTGTTGTGGCGTATATTTCAGTGGTCAAACGTTATCCAAAATGGCTGATATTTTACAGGGTGAAAGTAGACATCTTGGGATTCTATTTTCAAATCCTAGGAGCTCTCATGACCAAGATAGAGTGGAAGTTATGCTTTTTCAAATTTTGACCTTGTTTCTGGAGTATAATCTGGGACAGCAGGGTTTTGGTGAATTTCTGGGAATATTATGGATGTAATGACTAGACTTGGGTTTGATAAGGGGATATGGCTATGGTCTAGGGTTTTGAGTTTATTTTAGGCTAGGCTCCTTACACAACCCAAAATCGTTCCTTTTTCACAAGAAGAAAAATCTAGCCGTTTTTTATTTCTCAGGGAGTTTATTTTGGAAATAGTGACGTGGAACTGTGGAAGGACCTTCAAAATTCAAAATAGTAGAACGCTCCAAAGCTGAATCCCATTGATATTTCACGAAATTTCAAGAAGAATTTGAGCGATATATCTATATCAAATTTCTTTTGCTTTAAATATTTTATTTTTCACCATCAATTGTTTTCTCGCAACTAACATTTTACATAAAATATTTAATTTTTAAATGGAACTTTTTTTTATACTATTTCTAAATTCTAAATGGAACTTAAACCTTACCTAACGTGTTTCTTTATCCATTTTTAATGAATTTATACTTTATTAGTGATTATAACTTGATGGAATTTTGGTTTGGTCCCTATAATTTGATAAACAATTTTGTTGGAAAAAATAAAGATAAAAATTTTTGCTGAGTTTGATAGCTGGTCACAATACTTTTACCCTATGTTTGGATCGACAGAAAATTAGATGAAAAGAAAACTAGTGAAGAAAACTCCTAAAAATAGTAGGCACAAAAAAAAAACGAAAACACACACACACACACAAATACAACCTTGATGAACATATTAAGGATAACTATTAATCAACATTAACAACACACATATGAAGATCAACAATCAACTCGATGAAATATATAAGTTACCGGAATGAGAAATATATATACTTTTGTATCACACCTCTGTAGGAACTACAGACATGATTGTCAATCTATACAATTTGTGGTTTATTTATGTTAACCTATTCCCAACTTTAGATTCTTCGATTGCTATATTTTGGAGGTTAGGTTAGTAATTGAAAATGAATATCAATAAAAGAAACACCTACTAAATGAATGATAGATGAAGAATAGAGCTTGAGTAGAATCGTGGGTCACATGTCTTCTATCTACTATAATTTATAATGGCCAAAGCAGGGGTTTATTGTTTTGGTAAGAAAGGTGTTGATTTCCTAAAATTTCATTTCATGTATGATACAACAGATAGTATATTCTAGTTCATAACTTGCATGTTGTTTACTTGATTTATGTTAGGACATAAATAAGTAGTCAAAAGTGGATTTAAGATGCACTATAAACTTAACTCATCAAGTTTAATCATTGGGGTCATAATAACAAACTAACGCTCGAGAATGATTCACTCTCATTAGCTAGGCAATTGAGTTAATAATAATAATGATGATTGTAGTCCACAATTTTTTAATCTTATATTTTCTTGTCTTTTTTAATTGAAATTTTAATCTTCTATTTTCAGATATACATGATGCCTGAAAGCAATAAAAAGGAGAACCGTGTCTCTATAAAGCAATTAGTTTCCCTTTGCAATGGGCATTAGAAAAGGTCATGATAAAAATGCCCTTAAGTTGTGATTGGACAAAACAACTTTTACATGACATTAAACTCAAAAACCCATTGGTTTTGTGCCTTCCACAATGGAAAACAAATATCCCTTCAACCATGTCTTATCAAGTGATCTAGTAACATTTAAGCATGTTTGGGATCACGATTGGGTATCCCAAAAGTGCTTATGCACGTAAGTCGAGACAACACTCTTCTCACATACTTACCTTGTATACCATAAATCACTATTGAAAAGATACTTTTGAAAACTTCAATCACTATTCCAAACAAACACTAGCCCATCTTTGACATAAGATTGCAAGATCTCCTTGAAAATGGGTTCTCAGAACTTTTGTGCCCCAATCAAATCCATTGACAACTGTCGTTTTGCATATATATTCACTAGCTTCCAAATTCATGCATATATGCCCACAACAATCCTAAACTTCCCAACACTACCCTTTAGACATGTTATTGTTCCTCTGATTTTCCCATTCAATTAAAACTAGAGGTCATCATTGAAACTGTAACTACTTACGGTGCTCACATGTAAAAGAAAAAAACATCAAACAAAGCACTTCAGTTCTAACTAACTTGTAAATTAAAAATATATTAACTTGTTAGCAGATAGCTTATATGAAAATCTTCCCATGCGCAAAAATCATGGGAATAATAACGAAAGACAAAACTAAAGTTGAAAATCACATAAAATTTTGTTTGCAAATATCTTATATTGAAATTATGGATGGAAAATTTTTCATATTGAACTTTATCGAATTTGAAAATCAATATTTAAAACTTACATACATTTTGAATTAGTTACTCAGTTTGGTTTGATAAGAATTTGCAATTATTTAATCTCAAATTTAAAAATTTGATTTGATTTGATTTGAAGCCTTGAAAACTAATATTTAAAACTTACATAATTTTGAAAAGAAAGCATTGAGTTGAAGCTTTGAACCAATGGATAACTTCAGGTCAAACAAAACCCAATGGATAACTAATCTATCCCATTACACGACAAAGTATGGCAGCTGTTAACCTAGAAAAAAAGTGATCTTAGAGACTATAACACCAAAAGAAAAGAGCACACAACCTTATATAATTTTGGAAAAATTTCAGAAAAATACAATTTAAAATATAAAAAGATAAATTGGTACTACGAATTTATAAAATCCAAAGTCAAGACTAAAGTTGAAATATGGGATTTCCAATTTTGACGAAATGACCAAATTGCCCTTAGTTAAGTTGTGAAATATGAAAGTGAAGTCGTTAATGTAAAATCTAATGTTAATATAGATAAAGATGTTGTTATTAACCCCTTGAAACTTCTGCCCTAAAAATTATCCCTAGTTTTTGGGATATGAAGTTGTGAAACATGAGAGTAAAGTCGTTAATGTAAAATCGGATGTTATTAATATGTGTGTGTGTGTGTGTGTGTGTGTGTGTGTGTGTGTGTGTTATTATTGACCCTTGAAACTTGTAAATTGAACTAAGGGCATTGGTCATTTTGTCAAAATTAGAAATCCCAGATTCCTACTTCAAGTCTGACTTGGGATTTGATAAATTCGCAGCACCAATTTATCTTTTCCCGTTTTTTATTGTATTTTTCTAGAATTTTCCCTATAATTTTCTCTCTCTCTTCACCCACATGTTCTCTCCTTATTCTTTACAACATCAAAATCACTTGACAATAGTGATATTGTGCAACATTAGCAAGGACCATAGAATTCCAATACTTGCTGGGAACTAATTGTTTTACTGGAAATTTCACCTGGCTTTTCATGAAGAACAGGATACAGCTGCAGGAGCTCGTGGTTCACACATTGCACCAAGCTCTTTTATCTTCCAAAAGTCCTAGTATATGGTAAATAATGTTAAGTACGTAAATGAATTGATAAAAGTGTCATACCTTGCCTTCTCCAGTGCTTGCTGCTATATTAGTAGCATAAACTTCATTTTCTTCAAACTGTGTTGCCAACCCTTGTTTCTGGATTAGATCCACTCAGTACAACCTTATTCCCATCAATCACGTACAGTCTGTTTCATTTGGAGGCTAAGAACACCTTCAACAATTTTACAGTCATAAGCTGCAGCAACCTTTATTTGGATGCATCCTTGTTCTGTCAGGCAAAAAGAAATTTGATCAACAACTTCATTACCAACTGCTATATGGTTACACCAAGCACAATAATTGCTATTAAAATGTTTCTCACAAAAGAATATTGGTTACACAAGTATAGAAAGTGAAATTAATGTCACACTTAAATCATTAAGTTATTTGATTATTAGATTAATATTCAAATAGCACATTAGCTACCATAGACAAATGAACAACATACATGCTGAGACAACCCTAACATATTTTAGCCTTTTCCAATTCAGGCAATAGGGAAAGGGGTAAGCTAAAGTGATAGCAATTATCACGGTCAATTTGCCATTATTAAATCTTTATAACATTATATCCATGTTAGATTACATTGAACAATTAGACAATGTAATTCAAAGTTTAAACTCTTTTTTAGCCCATCTTTTAGCTTTTAACTTCCTTTGGCGTCCCCTTCAAATCTCTAGTCAAAAGCACAGGCTGGAAGCACTTGCTAGCATGTATGTCCTCAATAAAACACTAAATTTGCAATTGTTTTTAACTATCCAAGAAACATAAATATGTGGAAGTGCATCAATTAAAAGCCAACAATTGAGCATCTAACACAGGATTGCATCTGTCATAACAATACCCTATTAGAGTAACTATGACCTAAGCCTCACTTGGACAATGCCCATAGCTTGTAGGAGATGTTCATCATATAGGGTCAAAAAACCATGTTCAAAAGCTCCTCAATATGGGCGCTCAATTGAACTGTTTATGAAAGAAAGGTCAATGCATTAAACTCAATTGAAAACGTTGGGAATTAAAAGATGGAAAAAGGTATCACGATGAAGTTTGGTGTGATGTTGTTCCGATGGACGCTTGTCATCTTCTTCTGGGAAGACCTTGGCAATATGATTGACACGCTCTATACGACGGGTTTGCAAACACATATTCCTTCCAGAAGGATGATGTGAAGATTCAGCTTGAACTTTTACCACCAGATAAACACGTCAAAATCAAAAATAAGCCCAAGTCATTTTTACTGAAGCATAAAGTTTCAGATCAATCTCCATTCATTGATGATGATGTTGTTTTTGACTCGAGGACGAGTTCTGTCCAACCCCAGGAGAATGAAACAGAGAAGAAATAGGGAATGACGCAAGGAGTGACGTGAGACAGAAACGACAGTGAACGACGGCTGGGGGTTGGTGACTGAGGGAGTTGTTGAGCACACCAACATTGAAACAGAGCATTTTCTTTCTTTATTTTAATAAGAAATGTATTAGCATAAATAGGTGTCATTTTTCATTGTAAAAACACATCTGAGTTTTGATTAAACATATTTGAGATTGGTTTCTATACCATAAACCTTTCTTCATCGCCTACCTTCGCCATTTTTCACCATTGGAGGAGGGTGGGGAGAGAGGCAGGGTAACCAAGACAAAGAACGAGAGCAAGAAGGGTTAGAAAGTTTGTCTTTTTGTGTTTGAAGGAGAACGCCAGATTATATTATAGTGTATTGTTAGTTAAGTAATAAGTACACTATAATCTAAAATGTTAAAAACATCCAAAGAGGGACTTAATTACCTACAAATCATAATGACAACTGAAGAGTAGAAAATAACAAGTTTTAGATAAACAAATGACAGCAACTCACTGGCTGACTTGTCATTTAGACAACTTGATAATTAAGTTCTTTACTTGGGACCTTATTATAATTCTCCCTATAATTATTTTATAATTATGATTAATTATGTTATTATATATTTTCGAATTACACCATATCTAAGCGAAATTTTTTTGAATTTGCATTCCATTGTCTTTCAATTAATGACCATTTTTTACTATCGATTATCATTCCTCTCTTATGGGTTATGTGAATCAATATACGAATTTAGTAAGAAGGTAATGGACTTTCCACTTTTCACAAATATTTTTGGTCAAATATTTATCATCATATGTTTATACATTGAATGGATTAATCATTTTACTTAAATGGGTTTTATCAAATTACCTTAATCAATTAAATGTATACTTTTAATGCACCTCTCAATCAAATGTTTATCTCTTTATTCAAAAATTTTTATTGCACCTCTCATTTTTGTGATATGAAAAATTATTATGTAATGTATTCCAGTTTGCATTCTACTTTGAGTTGTTAATAAAAAAAATTCAAAATAAATGACAAAAACAGAATTAATTCCCCGAAATTGGTTTTTTTAAAAATTTATTATAAAATGAAAATACTGGCTTATAAGTTAAAAGTTTGTTTCATATTAAATTATTAGTAACAAAAAATCAAACACTCCAATAAAACAGTCACATTATTCACTACACAACAAACAATGAAGTTAGTTGCAAATTTAATGAATATAATATTTAACAATCAACATTTCTTACATATTAATAATTAATATATATTAAAATTTGAAATAAATATATAAGTATGATTATTAATTTTGCTCTTATTTTTAATCCCCGAGACTTGCTGGGAACTCTACCTGACCGTTTTCTTTCGTAAGCAAAAAGCTTTACATGCCATTCCCATTGCCTCTGCATGTATTGTCTGTTATAGAACTTTCAATTTTTCTTCTCTAATTCCAATCTCAGAATTCCAACTTTGAAGAAGAAGAAAACATGTTCTTCACACAGTGTCTTCTTTCTCAAAAAGCTCCTCTAGGAGCCATTAGAGTGGCAGCTTATTGCTTTAAAAGGCTGAAGAAAGTACAAGTGAATGAAACTGACATTTGTTTTTCCGTTGGTTAGTCTTATTCAATAACTTTCATACCCTTGGCACTTTTAGTGTTATTCATCAAATGGGTTTTTGCAGAAAATGAAATCAAATGAAATTTTCACTCTCAAACATCAAGCTTTTTGAATATGTGTTCATATCTAATGATGATTCACCGTTTCTATCACTGTTCGTTTTTGTCTGTGTCCTTTGAGAAATTAGTAAGTTCATGTGTTTGTTCCTGTTTTCTAAGAACAATATTCAGAAATTTGTGTGTTTCTTTATGCGATACTGATATTGTAATAAAATTATTCATTGGCCTCATCTATTCAGTATTATGTTGAATCCTTGAGATGGTATCACTGAAATGATGTTTAAAATGGTACTGGAGCCTATCTGACCAATTAGCCTTTGTTTTTCTAATCAAAATTGAGCCTTGACACAAGCTTAAGATTTGAAGTTGAAATTTTCTTTTAACAGATATTGCTTAAAATTTGAGCTTCATCTGGTTTTCAAATATTGCTTGTTTGGTCTTTATTTTCACCTTTATAACCTGCTATCTGGTTTTGTTCCTTACTGTAAATTTCAGCCATGTAAGGCATCAGCATATTCATTTCTTGGTGTGTGGGTGTGGGGCACTAAATAATTAATGGTCTGATATAATTTGTAACATGTTTTGATATAAACCTAATGCTTTCTTTTTCTCATATTTATGATTAGCTTCTTAAGATAGCTTTATTGATCATTTGATGCTTCTCTTACACTTAATGGGAACATTAATTATGTGAATTCATTTTCGATATATTGAGTAGTTGAAAGTCTATCAGATATATGCTTCATGGTCGTTAGCGTGATGATACTAGTTACAACTTCTAGCTGAAACTAAGATGGTTAGCTCTGTTAATGATGTTGGTGATTCAAAACAAGATTGTACCATGTCTATTATAGAAAGCTTCTCATCTAACAAATGTTCTAGTATTGTCATTACTCATCAATTTTTTGTATTTTAGCCACTAAATGACTCTATTACATGCATGATGAATCTTCTGAAATTTAGCATTGAAAGAAATTAATGTTACTTTTGTTCAGTGATTGATTAATCATTTTTACAGAAAGAGAAATTAAGAGTGAGTCTAATTCATCTGAGTTATAAATCACCTTTGTAATAATAAGTTTAAGTAAACCATTTCCTACTGTTTTATTTTACTTTTCTGCCTTTCTGCAGACAAAATTTTGCAAGATGAAATCAAAGACCAGACATATCGAGTGCTGGCTGCTCTTCTCCTAGGATTGGTCAGAATATATTCAAAAAAGGTTGACTATCTTGTTCATGATTGCAATGAGGTTATTTTGAAAATCAAGAATTTTATGATCAATTCAAATGGGAAAGGACCTATGGAAACTTTGTGTGCAACAATTACTCTACCAGAGAGATTCGAGCTCGATGCTTTTGATCTGGAAGTTTCTGAAGATGTTAGCGGGTAAGCTGTTCATAGTTTTTGAAGCTTAATTGGTTATTCATAGTACTTACATTTGCTGAACATCTTACAATTTTGACAAAATTTTAGGGGCAATATTGCTCCACTGGAAGAAATTACACTTAAAGGTACTCTACTTGCTTTCTTCACAATTTTTTTTAAGGTAACTATGTTTCTGCTTCATCATGTTATGTAATATAATTTGGTATGAAACAGATGTGTGGGAAAATGAGCAAATTGGACAATTTTCTCTGGACAAGGTAAGAGTTACATAGTTCTTTCTACATGTCATTTAATTATGCTTAAATATTTGTCATATACTTTGAGCCCATCTTTTCTTGAAAGCTTCTTTTAATTAAGATAAAAAAAGTTTCTAAATCCATTCCTGTCAAATAATCAATGTTTTTCTCTCATAGATGTCAAACTTATCTGTTTAAGATTGAGCTACAAATAGTCAATATCTTACATTTCATGACTTGTAGTTTCAATTTGAGAAGTTTTCTTGCTCTCTACATCTCAGTTCTGCTGACAACCAAATGGTAGAAGAAGAGTATGTGAAAAGCATCCAAAACATCAATTTATTAAGGCATTTTAATTGTTTATTCCATCATATTTTTCACTTTATCTTCCTAAATTAACTTATTTAATTATCTAATACATATACCTTTCAGCTTTCATCAATCTCACCAGATGGACATCAGCTTTGAGGTTGCTGGACCAAGTAGTCCAACTAAATTACTTGCAGGACAAGATACTTCCTCTCCAGAGAAACAGATGAATTTGGGCACCGATTTGGCACTTGAAGTACTCGAGGAGCCAGTGAACTTGTTAAGTCGAGATAAACAAATCGATGAAGAGAAGACAAGAGAAGAAGGCGAATCGTACGAAGATGAAGTTCAAAGCAATAGTATTGAGAGAGTTCAATCATGTGGGATCTCTCATGAGGGCTTTATTGTGTCCTTCCACGAGGAGGTGGGCCTGCAGTTCCTTTCAAACCATTTGATGAATCTCATTATCAAGTTGTTGTTGAAGAGGAGATTGAGGCTAGAGGAAATCAAATGCATTAGGAAGCTGAAGAAGTTCATGAGGCAAGGAATTCAAAAGCACTTGAAGAACACATTGGAGAGTCTAATGGAGATAATAATGCTTAACAAAATTTAGGACTTACTGAATATGTTTCAATGGATGGTCAAAAGTTTCAAGTTATTCCATTTTCATCAATATTTATTGATTTTTCTCCTTGGTTACTGGATGCTTCAACTGCAAGACCAAAACAAGGTTTGTAGGTCTCTTATTCTGTTGGATCCACTAATATTTTTTTATAATTTTCAATTTTCTTATTGATTTATTGCACTTTCCCTTTGTGGGGTGGATAATAGCAGGTGCCACTACGCCAAAGGATATGCTTATTCCGACATCGGCTGCAAGAGAGAGAGCTCATTTTAAGAGGAAAAGAAAAACTATTATTGATAGTATGATAGTGTTATCAAATAAGTATGTGATGGTTTAGATTATTTGCAGAACTTTTATTGACTTCTCTCTTTCTTGCAATATCTTTGTATTTTGTTAGTCTTGTTCTGCCATGATATGTATAATAAGTGTTGCTATGGTTATTTCTCATGGTTCCTTGTGGACAAAGGCTAGCTTTTGTATTTTGGAGTTTGAGCTATTATATCATTTTTTGCATTGAATGGCTTATCAAATTGATAGTAAAATACTGTACTTTTTGGATTAGCAAAAAATATCTATAGTTCTCTATCTCTAATTTTCTTTGTGTCTTTTCTATTTCTACTTTCTTCAATATATCAACTCTTTTGGTGTGTGCCAATTTCGCTCGTAACCTAGCAGCTAGTCAACATGTGAGAAAAATTTATAGTTGGATTTGGACTATCAATTATCTAAGCATTGTCTGAATATAATAGTACTTTAAAATTCTCCAAATGAACACTCACTGAACACTTTGCATCTTGAGCCATTTCAAGGAAGTTAAACAAAACATATATGATGCTAGAGATTTAATTTTCAAACGAAGAAAAAGTTGTCACACTCTGTGCAAAGCATGGAAATCGTATCATATTTCTAATCTTCCTAAGGGCTTCTATGACTCTTTGCTGCCTTGTGAGTTCACAATTGTCAAAACGGTAAAAAGTCTCTATTTTAAAAATTTATTGGTTGGAAAGATCTGAAAAATTTTTGTACATAGAAAGTACCAGTACTCTGCAAATTTTGTACAAACAAAATACCGGTTTTTTGACTCAGGTCCTTCTCGTCAATAAAACTTTTAATCAAGGGCTTTTCACTAATTTTTCCTTTTTTTCAATTTGTTGTTTTAATTTGGCTATCATTGGTAACATTGTTTTTCTGCAGGTCATTCATTAGAGCTCAAATCCTTGTTCTACAAAAAGAAAGTGAAGATATCAAAGTCCTTTCAAATTAAAAAAACTCCTAGAAAGCTAAATGAGTTGAAATCTGATAAAGTCTCCAAAAACCCCTCCTTTGCTCTCAAGTATTCAATCAGTTCAGGGCCCAAATGATGGAACACCTTTAAGCCCACATGAAGGCTTCAGGAAAGAGCAGCCTCTAAGAAATGATGAACAGCTTAACCCGATGAATGACGAAAACAATAACAATCATGTAATCTTCAAAACTCTGCTCAAGTAATGACTGTACAAGTACTTTTAACTAAGCAAAATGTGTTGTAGACAATTTGATATGACAGATAACCTTATTATGAACAACATTGCAGGGTGATGTGGGAACATTTAGCTTATATGAGAGCTTAGAGGCTGATCAGTCTTTGAGAAACGATGAAGAACATAGCCTGATGAATGAGGTAAATGTTAAATGTCTTCCATACTACCTCTGGTACTTAATATAAGATCTCATTCGTAGTTACACTACCACTACCAAGGAGATCTTATATTAAGGACCGAGGGTAGTATTATTTAGTCTGTATTAGCAATCATTTATGATTCACCTTGCAATGTTAAACACATAATTCTGTCACAAATATTTATTCCATTTGTTTGATACTTTGAGATTTGTCATATTAAGCCCGGTATTTGAGGAAATAACCTTTAATGAAAATATCATGAACCTGTACATGATCTGTTTAAATAAGCTATGTTGAACCAATGTGCTTTTATCACCTTTGTGATAAAATTGTCCAATATCTTAGACATGATTACTTATTGGTTGAAACTAAAATTCTGTGAGCTAACATCTATATATGTTGTATACTTTTGTACCAGGATTCATATTCATATGAAACAGAGAATTCCCAATCTTGTAAGAACTCTTGCAAACCAACATTTTTAACCTGTTCCACATCTTTTTCTTTTTTTAACTTTTTTTGTGAAGCTTAATATGGCATTGTTTCTTGATATATTTATTTGATGCAGGTGGTTGGACTAGAAAAACTAGGTGAGACTGTAGTTGATCATGAAATTTAGTTCAGTATCATTTTGTGATATTCGATTGTGATTGTCTATGGCAATGTGCAGGGAGGTTGCCATGGACTTGCAGAGAAGGTTTTTGAGTCTCAAGGATCAAAAGGAGGGGGAAGTTGTTAACTTCTCACAAGTTTTTGGTTCAAAAACTAGGAAAGGATCTGCAATGCTATTTTATGAATATTGGTATGCTTATTTCGTCTTTTCCAAGTAATACTTTTATCCTTAGAAAGATATCAACTTTTCTTAATTCAGTCCTCCATGAGCTTGTCTCTTTGTAGTCCTCCAAAATGACTTTTGTCACTATTCCAGTCCTCATTTTAAGTTGGCAGAGTATTGAATGATGGTACGACCAGTCATGCCTGGTGGGATTTATGGTCGCCTTTCGATGAGCCGCTCATATTTTATGTTGAACAGAACATGCATCTCCTACACCCCTCTGCTAAGGTGAGGAATTTTGTGCTGGATAATGGAAGATGGAATATAGAAAGGTGGAGAGAGTTCCTTCCTCAGTGGGTGATCAATATTATCGCTCAGGTGCCTCCACCACATGGGAGTGAGGCTGATAAATTCTCTTGGAGGAATGCTCCTGATAACCGTTTCAGTATCCGCGATGCCTACAAATTTTTATCTTCATCAAGACTCCAAAGCTCGCCGGTCCCTTGGAAGCAAATGTGGAAGTTGCCGGTGCCAGAAAAAATAAAATTCTTTCTTTGGCAAGCTATTCATGAGAGACTCCCTACAAACCTTCTCAGAGCAAAGAGAGGTTTAACTCAAAGTGAGGAGTGTCCATTTGAGTGTCAGAGAGTGGAAACAGTACTTCATATTCTGAGAGACTGTGAGGATGCTAGAACAGTGTGGTTATCTTTTGTTAAACCTAATTGTCGCACTAGATTTTTTTGTTCTAACTTGCAGGTTTGGCTGAAGGAGAATCTATCAAGCAATATGGGCTTTGCCAGATTTTGTAGATGGCCTTGGGCAAAAATCTTCAGTATCATATGCTGGCTACTGTGGAAAAATCGGTGCAAAGGGGTGATGGAGGGAACTAGAGCCCAACCTAAGGGAATTATACACGAGACTGGTTTTCAGCTTCTGGAAATGAGTGTGTTTGGGAACTTCTCAGCTCAGGTCACACACTTTGCACAAGATGACGAGTGCTTGTGGAGACGGCCACCGGAAGGATTCGTCAGACTTGATACAGATAGATTGGTTAATGCTCAACATTCAGCTGCATGTGGCGGGGTTGTTCGCGACCAGAATGGCAATTGGATTCTTGGGTTCCAACGCAGACTTGGAGTTCATTCTCCCACTTCTGCGAAGCTGTTGGGTCTTCTATCACGTTTACAATTATGCAAGCAACAACGCTTTCAATGTGTGAAAGTCTATACCGATTCTATGGAAGCACTGAACCTGGTGATGCGAGATGGTGGACAGGATCATCCGCTAGCAGAGGTCATATGTGCGATAAGAGATCTTCTTTTCTCAGATTGGCAGATTGAGCTCTGTTATGCGCCGCAGGAAACAATCCGTTGTGCTGATTTTCTGGCGAGGGATGCGCAACACTTGCTGGGGGGACTAGTGCTTCTCCCACTTCCCCATCCAAGATGTTTGCAGATTTTGAAAAGGGACCTTACTCCTAGAGGAGGATCTCTTTCTATTTACTAGTGTGTTGTAATTTCCATTTTATGGCCATGTAATCAAAAAAAAAAAAAAGAGTATTGTATTGGGAATGAACACCACATTGAAGGATCAGAATGAAATGCCTAAAAAATGGAGGATCAAATTGAGAAAATTGACATCTTTCATGCACTAAAAGAGCAATTTACTCTTTTTTGTTAATTGCTAGTTGACTTTTGTTTGGGAGAGATTACGGAAACAAAATAACTTACTTAATCATAATATATGTTATATATCATTAGATTAAATATCAGTTTATTAGTCAGGCAAATTAGTTTGGAGAAAGACGATAAATATAAATACTTTAATTTAACTTATTTAGCTTTTTTAATCTTTTCAACAAAGATCAACTGGATCTTATATAAAGGATAAGAGAGAGTATTAATGTTTGATTTGCTTTTGGTACTGAAAAAATTTGCAAGGTTAAAAGAATTATCATAATTATAGTATAACTAAACATGTTACTCATATCTTGTATGGATCAGCTCAAGAAATGTATTATGCCATTCAAAACTTGTAAATAATGCATATTGATTTAGATTTCATTTTATATATATTGATATTTTTATTTTCAGTCTTCCTCCCTGAAAAGATGTTAATGTTGTTTTCTACATCACAATTTTGCAAGTTTTGAAAACTACAGATTTTGGGGATGTGAAGCAGGAAGAAGCTTATGGTGATATTTCAATCAGGAAACTCCCAAAATGGGTTGAAACTTTTGGAGTGGATGGTTTCTAAAAGGGCAGAGACAAATATATGAGGTTGTGTGTGTGTGTGAACATATATGTATTATATGAAGCATCCTTGTATCATATGAGAGAAATTATGTTGTTTCATTCAAACTTCAAAGTGTGTGTGTGTAAACATATATGTATTATATGAAGCATCCTTGTATGATATGAGAGAAATTATGTTGTTTCATTCAAACCTCTGTGTGTGTGTGTGTGTGTGTGTGTGAACATATATGTATTATATGAAGCATCCTTGTATCATGAGAGAAATTATGTTGTTTCATTCAAACCTCTGTGTGTGTGTGTGTGTGTGTGAACATATATGTATTATATGAAGCATCCTTGTATCATGAGAGAAATTACGTTGTTTCATTCAAACTTCAAAGACATAAACCGCACTGTCATATGCTTTTTTTCTTTGATGCAATAAGTTTTATTTATTCCTTGGCGATATTCTAATGCATCACACATCTTATGTGGGGTTAATGATAGCAATCCAAAAATTAAGTAATTGAAGTGTATTTAGATTATAATATTACGATTAAATCATGTTTATATGAGATCTAGGAAACATTGAGTTTTCATATGGGAAGTAATTGAAGTGTATTTAAACAATTGTGGTTACTTTTAGACTAACCATGCTCTGAACTTCAAGCTTTATTGTTTTTTTTTTTTGGTAAAATGGTCAATTTTTCATAGAGAACAAATTAAATGTACATTTAAGAGCTACAAAAGTTAGAGGATATAAAAAGGGGTTACCCTTGTTGATATAAAAACTCACTCACACACAATCTCACAATAACATATCTGATCCAGGAAATAGGAAATTGAAATAGAGAGGGAAAGAGGAAGACAGAAACAGGGGAGATGGAGGGAGATGAGAAACTGTTTCAGAATTTGAGAGGGGAAGGAGACAGCATAGAGAGAGAGAAAGCAACCGATCCATTGTATTCTCAGTCAATTGTGTCTTTACAAAAGATAAACACTCTTATTTATAGACTAGTAAGGAGACAACTTGTAATCCACTTGCTGCAAAAAGTAATCATTTGAAAAATAGACAACATGCTCTAACAATCGAACTTGCTCTTAGCTAATAAACATTTTGCAATCCATTTACACTAACAATCAAAAAGTAATTCCAGTGCCTCTTAACTACTTTGTCCAAAATTAAATATTCATACTTCAAAATCAGAATAAGATAAAATAAAATATCAATTTCTCGGTCTTTCCACATTTTTTTATCACTTATGTTCCTAAAATGTCTTGTTTAGTAAGAGGATCAACTTCAAGCATTATTTGATAGAGGAACGGAGATTAATTTGAGGAGAGAGGAATCCGCACAACTTTGAAGCATTTATTCAAATATGTTAAGAAAAGGGAGTAACGAAATATAAAAAGTATTTTACTAAAATGTCTTATTTATTACTATTCCTCAATATTTTAGTTCTACTAAAAATGATTAAAAAAAACAAAATTAAAAACGTTGTATTAAAAGTCTAATGTCAGGTGTATAAAAAAACATACTGAAGTCATGAGTGAAGAGAAAAGAAATATCACGAATTAACTATTATTTCAAAACATAGGAAGTAAATATGCACGAAACAGTATTTAATTCTGTAGGTTCCGCTTACAATAGAGCGGTTCTATAGTTTATTAAATTCATATTTATATTAAAAGCAGTAAATGTGCATAATTTATATTCATATATTACGTAAGCTCAACAAGACTGTGATCTGTCAATTTGCCACAGAACTAAAGTCTCTGCAAACTAAAAATCAAGCAAGCAAATAGAATCTTGTGGTTTGGACTAAACAAGGGAAGCTACCGTAAAACAAAAAAATATATGAAAATTAGAAGCAACAAAAGTTGTTAGTGACAATGCAGCACTCTAACCCTCGTATTTTTCTTACCTTCACTGAAAATAAAACCAACAAATTTGAATTCCCTGTAGTTATCTGCAGCTATGCATTTAGAGAGGGAAGAACACAAAATAGTGTCATTATATGAATGGCTCACTCTCCAAACGCACTAATATGCAGTTATTTCCTTGACGGTAAGAGATCCTATCAAAGATCAAACTGGTCGAAGAAGGGACTCATTACTAATGAAATAAGGTCAGATACATCCCAGGCCCTAACAAATGCGAGGCGAAGGGAAATGCCGAATTCTCCACAAAAATTTAGAATACCAGTAGAGCTCAACCCTGACTAATTTCCTTCTCCTTTGCCTTGCATGTATCTTCCGCGTTTTTGATAAATTTTTTGGTCAATTCATCAACCTGTAGGCAGGCAAATGTATCAGAATTCAGAGAATTGAAGCTATGCAAACTTGTTGGTCACTCACCCGGAATAGGCTTATAACTTACTTCTTTCTCCAATCTTTTTATGTCATCCTTAGGGAGACTTGAATACAGCTTTTTGATTGCATCCATTCCCTGTAAAATAACATCCTTAGACACAATTTGCAGTAAATTATCGTACAGCTCCACTGCATATATATGGTAAGGGGGGCAACCATTGTAACTCAGTACAAAACCCTTTGGACACAGACCTGGCGATCTAGTTGCATTGTTTTAAGAAATTTCGAAGACTTTCCCTGTTATGACAACTTAAAAGGCTTTATGTGCAAAGCATGAAAGGAAAGAGTAACCACTAGGAACTATTTGAGAACTCTTCAATGTCAAGAATGAAAAAAAGTAGGATAAAATGTTTGAGGGGTTTCGTATTACCAAACCAAAGTTGACCTAGATGAAAAACTGATGAAAACATTTAGCAAAAGTGAGAATTCTGGGCAACTTGAGCTAAGGCCTTTCCTTGAATTAGTTAAAGCCAAAACTTTTCTACAACTTAAAGTGAAAATCAAGCATTAAAAAATCATTGCAGAAATTTGTCAACCCTGGAAACTCAGACAAAATGTACAGTTTATTTTTCAACTTTATTAAGCAAAACATGATGAAGACCAGGGATTCCTGCACCGATCTGAATTAGGCCCTCACAAAGCCACATGGAGACCAAAGCTGTAGGCCAGCCTAACCTATAGACAAGTAAAGTCATCTACCAATGTCTGGGTTCCGTTAAGTTTAGAAGGGCATTGCTCTTTAGATGTTTTATTGCAAAGACATAGTTGCTTATGCCACTTTTTCTCAACAACATAAACATATAGATCAAGGAAATGGAACAGCTTTCTACAATACCTTTTGCCGGGCCCTTCTAACACTTTGTCGGGCATCTTCACATGACTTGGTGACCAACTTATTCATGGCCTGAATAACTGATCAACACAGAGATATAGGAGCAATTACGTGTGCCAGCCATAAATTCTGGCTGAAGGGGAAAAAGTTGAAATCGCATATAAATTGAAAAGGTATTAGTTTACCTGCACATGCTCTTTGGTCAATCTGATCGTTAGATGGAGAAGTGAATTAGTAAGTTACAATGAGCAAATATTTTATAGTTACTTATTAGACAAAATATCCAAATCAACTTCATTCTGACAGACATCAGTGAGAATATATAGATTCAGAACTTACGGTGGAATAACAGCAAATCAGCAATCAGTCTTTAACCATCCACTTTAGGATTTAACCCCAATGGAGAGGAAACAATGGCGTTCTCCAATTGTTTAAGTTCCTGTAGAAGTGATTGGGATTCAACTGTCATACTAGTTTAGCAATTATATCTCAAGAGAAACATAAACTTGATCTCCCATGGCTGTGGATTACAAGTGAAAATAAATGTATTCCTTATGTAAATGGACTGGTTATAAAATTGTACAATCAATTTTGTTGCCTTGAAGTCCATGATAAAGAAGACAAATTTAACAAAATAAAATTTGAATAAGATCCAGATTGCTAGAGATAGATGAATGTATGTCTGTTTCAGGAGAGTACCTGAGGATCATATGGATTTACAGATAAGGTCTTTTGATCTATGACTGAAACAACAGCAATTCGGCTTAAAGGCATCTTTACCCCTCCAGTTTCTACAATAATATGGTCAAGCATTCCTGTAGAAACATATCATCATGCACGTACAAGTTGATTATTAACAATCACAGAAACAGAAAGTAAAGTTTCACAATAATGATGCCCTAAAATATACCTGGAGATGCCCTTCCCGTGCGTAGCTTGTTTAGTTCTGTTGATAATGCCGCCATTGCTGCCTCCATCTGTGAAATAGCATTCGCCTTAATAGTAGGCCCAACATCTGGAGGAACTTCAATTGAACCAACACCAGATGCATCCTCTAAATTATATAAATCAAATAATTAACAAAAAAATTTTTGAGCATTAACTTACCTAAAGACTATGTTTTGCATAGAAGCTAGTTTTAGTTTCATTAGGACAGTCATTGGCAAAGCTTTAAAGAAAAATCTCATATCAACTTTATATTGTGAGTGTTTGGAGTTAATTGATTGTAACCAGAGAAATGATTCTGTCTGACCCTATCAACCTTGCTCTGATCTTTTTTGGGGCTACAACCCCTGATGCTAAAACCTTTATGTTTCCAGTGCAGACCCTAACCCAATTCAATTAGCACAAAACATACGACAATCATATTTGACAAAACTAGATGCACTCATTTCAGAAAATTTACGAACTTTCTTTTACTTATTGTTTCTATACTGAGAAAACTTTCTGTACTGAAAGCTCCCTGAATTTTTGTCATGTGCTCATTGTTTAGTTGAAAGGAAACATTAAATTTACAGCAGTACAACAAATTAGTCCTACTGCTAAAACTTGTACAACCATTTTTATTTTTGCACAGATATGATTTAATAACCATATCCAGATAATTCCATTCACTTGGAAAACACCCAAAACCAAAGGAGTAGACCATATTTAAGTTCTCTCCCTAAATCAAAACAACTCTATCCCGAGATTAACAAAACTGGAGAAGAAATAGCCTGTCTAGATGTTCATGTTGGAGAAGAGACTGAAAGGCATACTTGACTTTCGTCCTTTGGCAAAGCCTCTACGACTTTCTATGATAAAATTAGTTTATGGGAAACTGAAACCCCTCTCAACATTAGAGTTACATATGTTGACAGGGTTTTCGATAGTGCGTGAAAGATCACGACCGTAGAGGGAAGAGCTCCGAAAAAGAAGAAGGTTTCTGTAGGCGAATGCACGTCTAATGAAGGCAGACATAAATCTTCTTTGTTTTTCCTTCTTCCTAGTCACAACTTTTATTCTGCACGAATAAACGAAGTTATTCAAATCCGATGTTTAGTAAGAGCTAAATTCTTTCATATGAAGGAAAGCATCGCACAGTTTAGATTTGAAGAATCAAGAGAAGAAGGATAAACAATCTCTTACCATTGATTGCTGTAATGCGGTCAAGCAGTCGCCGGCGGCGGCCGCGGAGGAATTGAGTGTGGCGGCTCCTGACAGTCTGTGCGCCGTGGGCGGTGCACTCGTGCGAACGAAGGAGAAGGCTACGGTCCTCTTCCTTAATATTCACTTATGGTCCTCTTCTCAATCTGGACCGTTAGATTAAGATCTCAACGGTCCAGATTTAATATATTATAAAAATATTATTATAATAATAATAATATTTTTATATTAAAAAAATCTGGACCGTTGAGATCTTAATCTAACGGTCTAGATTGAGAAGAGGACCATAAGTGAATATTAAAGAAGTGGACCGTAGCCGGACCCGCGAATGAAGCCAAGTCCAACTCAAGTAAACGCTGCGTTTAAACTAGAGATAGCGGTTTGGTCAAAAAATATTTGTTTTTTTTTTAAAAAGGGCCTAAAGTTAGGAATGGGCTATGCTTATTCCTGTTGGAATGGGAAGTTTGTATAATTGTTTAGTTATCTGATTTAGTGTGTGTTTGGATTAGTTTTTTTTAATAGCTTTTATGACTTACGAGGTAAGTGTGTGAGAGGAGTTTTGTCTCGGGTTACGCAAACCATGATTTAAAACCATGGTTTGGAGGTTTGTCAAACTATTTATGTTACTTCTTATGTTAGCAATTTTCAAATTTACAGACAATCTGTCTAAATTGGTTTCATTATCTAATTTACTTATAAATATTTGTTGTTTCAGCATTTTCCCAAATTTATGGTTAATCAACCCAAGTCGCTCAAAAGGTCTAATTGATTGTTTATTCCTAAGAGGTTGCAAAATGCAGGCTATATGAATATTGGTGGTATTATTTTTTTGTTGGTAAAAATTGGGGCCATACGCCCAGGTGGCATTATTTTTTACTTTTTGGTTTATTGTTAATTGTGATTTTATATTTCGATTGTGAATTGTAAGTTTCTGAATATATATTAAAAAATTATTTAGCGCACTAGGTTACAAATGCTGGCACTGAAAATGGTATAGAGCTTCTTCACATTTCCAAATTTTTGTGACTCTGATTCTCCCAATGTAGGCAGTACTACCTTCATCCCTAAGGGCAATTTACATTGCAAATTTCATGTCAAAAAAATTTACTACAAACTAAATCCTATATTTAGGACCTTGCACTAAAGGAAGATATTACAGTACAAGGTCTCTTTTCTTCTCTTTAGTGTATTGTTAATTGTGATTTTACATTCATCTATAAATTGTGTGAGTTACTGAATATATATTAAAAAAATATTTAGAGCGCAAAGTTACAACTCTTGACACTGAGCTTGGTGTGAAGCTCTTTTACATTTACAAATTTTTGTGACTGTTTCTCCCAACGTGCAGGAAAAAGAAGGTAATACTATCTCTGATCTGAAGTGCAATTTATACTACAAATTAAGTCCTTCACTTAAAATCAGAGGAATACTTTGGGTTCATGTGTGGGTCTAAGTCATATAGAAATCTACATTTTTCAAAACTTTTTGATAATGCCATTCATTTGTAAAATTTTATTCAACACGAGTGGCAAATCTACATAAATTCCAAGGGGTTGTGAAATGGTACTTGTTATTCTTTTTTTATTATTATAATTTGGCTAAGGGTTTCCCCTTTAGAATGCAAAGAGTTTTCAATTCTCCCAATAAATGTGCTATCTAGAATTTGAACATGATACTTGTTATTCTATTTCAATATAAGTTATTCATCAATAATAAAAAGGGAGTTACTATAAAATCTCAAGGAATATATTTAATCACTCAAAAGTCTAATAACAAACGAGGAGTATGTAGATGATAAGTTCCAGAACAAAAAATGATAACCTGTTTATACTAGTCACTTCTTATTATGAACTTTTCGTAAGTAAATCCCTTTCTCAAGACCTTAAAGTAATTATTCCAAAAAAAATTTATGATTGACTTTGGGAAGAGTTGTATTTGTTAATTTCACTTCAGGTTATTCATTTCAACCTACTCATTTAGTTCCGCTAGACCAACAGCCCCAAAAGGTCAAAAGAGG
The DNA here is from genome assembly GCA_963855925.1 of Inga laurina. NCBI lineage: Eukaryota > Viridiplantae > Streptophyta > Magnoliopsida > Fabales > Fabaceae > Inga > Inga laurina. The sequence continues at coordinate 75,386,360 of OY979701.1, read as the reverse complement.
GAAAAACAGAAAGGAGCCTAAAAAACACATTAGTTAAAAAACATCTCAGGATTTGAACTATACATATGGAAAACCAAATTTGACATAATCTTTAGCTATTACACTCATATAGAAGCAGGCTGAAGCCAAGAAGCATCTCTCAGAAGTTTCTCCTGCAAGCAAAACATTAGATGGGACAAAGAATTATTACCTAAAGATACAGAGCTTTATATCACGTGCTGATTCTTCTTCTTAAAAACCATAAAGAAAAGAAATGGAGTCATGATTTAAGCGAATGGGAAAATGAACAGAGACATCTCCACCAACAAACTCTTGCCATATGTCAATATGTAAATTAGGCATGTCCATTTTGTTGCTCCTGCAATATCATTATTATTATTATTGCCACCCCATACAATTGCTTCTTCATCCAACGAGATTCTTATATCTATCACAGGTTGAATCCTCCTGCAATAACCAGATTCTTCAAGTTATTTCAACATTGAAATCCCAAGAAAGTTTCAAACTTGTTCACACCCAGTAATCTCACTTATCTGTAATGTCACTTGTGTCAATAATGCCCACCGTGTGATGCTATTAGGAACTCTAGTTAATCCATAACATTCCATTATTTTTGTAATTGTTATGTCTTGTTCAATATCCAATATCATTAATGGCTTCCTTTCTCCAAGATAAGAAATAGTATAATATGTGATTACTGCCTCTTCTGCTATTATCTCTTCTTCAAGCTCCAATAATGGCTCTCTTGCCATCGCTAAGTTCATTGACTTCATCTTTGGAATGGTCAGTTACAAGGCCTTCATGATCAGAAAAAAAAAAGGTCAAAATGTTTGTAGAATTTGCCAAAATCAATAAAATCTAACCAGCGAAGTGAAGTCACAGATGGAAGTAAAGACGACAACTTCAGCTTTGAACTCACGATATCATTGTTCATGCACTGATCATATATGATGATAATATCTTTGACAATAATGCTAACATAAGTTTAACCTGAAACCCAGAGAAAATATTGCTGTCGTTTGAGACGAAGAGCTTCACAGTCGGTTACTGGAATAAGGAGTTGTTAAGATACAGAAAATTGTAGACAACAACTAATCCTAAACTTGTCTCCTTAATATTGCCACCAATGTTTATGTGTCTTAGGTCTTTGCAATCTCTTATGGATAAATGAGAAAGCTTGTTTAGGCTACTTGAAGAATAAATTTGAGTCAAGTTCACACATTCATCAAGATATATCATTTTCATATTGGGGGCTTGAAAGAGATCAGGAAGCTCAATCATATGCTTTGAGGCAGTTAAGTTCATTACTCCTAAATTTGGAAAATTCTGGAAAGAGAAACCATAGAAATAAATTACACCAAGATGAAATTCTAGGGAAAATTAATCTTCTTATTCTTACAGTTTTGATTCGGTTGTACTTCAATTACTATACTTTAACTCAATATAACTCGGTATTTATAATGTTGACTCAATTGTTACTCAGTCATTGAATTTTGACCTAATGCAATTTAGTCCCTATAGTTTAATCATTTAAAATATTAGTTCCTATACTAAAGTTTTAAATGGTCAGAATTGTAAGGACTTAATTCAAGTGAATCAAAATCATGAGAACTTAGTTGGACTAAGTCAAAATTGCGAACTGAGTTATAACCAAGTCAAAATAAGATAGATCAAAAGATCAATTTTGCCTAAATTCTGTATATTGAGAGAGATTGTCGCCTACTAGCATGGAAAACCATATATGTACTTGATCTGCATCCCAAAGTTGTTGGAGTTGATTATGAGGCATTTCAAGTTCCATAAAATTTTTGGCCAAAATCTCAATGATATAGATGGTTGAGGGTATTCTTCAGAAAAGAAAAACCGTAATTCTTTAGGAAGATTATCAAGACCTTCAGAAACATACACTCTTGAAAACTTATTTGAATCAAACTCGTAAAACTTCAGAAATTTCAATGCTTTTATCTTTCGAAAGGCATTAGCTTTCAATGTAATCTCGTGTCTTGCTCATATCCAAAGATATGTGTTGAATTGTCCCATTCCCCTAGAGAGTTAACAAATAATATCACACAAAAAGTTTCAAAATTGAATAAGGTTAGAGGAAATAATATAAAAAATGATTATAAATTGATAACTCAATACCTTGTTATTGATGAAAAATGATAAATATCGTTGTGTTTCCACAATCGAATAGGTTTTTCATGATCAATGATCAATTGTTGTCTACAAATTTCTTGGCCCATTTCTCTTACAAGATCATGCATCTCAATTCTCCAAATTGATCCATCGAAATGAGAGATCTCTCTTTGAAAGCACTTATCTCAGTAGATACAAAGAAATCATATAAGCCTCTTATAAAGCTTGATGTAGTCTTACTTGTTTCCCTCAATAAATGTGCCAAGTCAAGAAACACATTCTTTTGCTTCTCATCAAGTCTATCAAAACTAAATTTGAGCACACTGAAAATGTCCTTGTGTGGAACTTGATTTAGCTCTTCCAATGCACTTTCCCACACTTCTTTTGTTCTACCATAAAGAAAGCAACCCAACACTACAAGAACTAATGGGTTTCCTTGACAATAAACAAAAACCAACTTTGATAACTCCAAACAGTTTTAATTGGCTCATTTTGCTTAAATGCTTTCAAACTAAAGAGATTTAGAGCATGAGAAAACTCTAATTTCTGAACAAGACATATTGTTGATGCAGAAGCATTCTTAAGCACTTGCATGTCTCTTGAGATAACAATAATTCTACTTACTTCTTCAAACCAAATACACAATTTGGTCAAATCTTCAGCTCTTAATAAATTGTCCATATCATCAAGTATCAGGAGATTTTTTTTGTGTTGAAGCCTACATTTCACAAAGATGGATTCCATGTTGTAGATGAGAAGGCCCTCATCTTTTAATAATTCTTTGAGGCATTCTTCCATTAATTTGTTCAATCCAATTCTTACTAGTTGTTCTCTTACATTTCCAACAAAAGATGAAGCTTCAAATTGTGCTTTCAAATAGTGAAACACAACTTTGGCAAGTGTAGTTTTACCTACACCACCCATGCCGTATATTCCAACAATATGAGCATGAATCAATAGTTCTTCAATTTTCTCAATTTGATGATTAATGCTCACAAGTCCTTCGAGATGACATGATAATGATGTACAGTAGTCCATTTTGCTTAAGATATCTTCTACAATTTTTTTAATGAGTTTGGTCTCAAGCCTAGCACAAAATTCACATTTTTTTTACAAAAGCATGTTTGATATATATAGACAGAAAAATTAAGTAAAAAAATTATGCTTGGAGAATTTGGTAGACTAATGAAATGAAAAGTTGAAAATGGATGAACAAAATTAATATTCCCTCCCTTCATAAATGTAGGAGCTAGTTAGGAGGTTTATTTTGATTATAAATTTAAAACCTCAATCTATTTTGTCTCTCATATTAATTGTAAATATGAAGGAGTTTTCCATCAAGAATAGTTCTAGTGTAGATGACTAGAAAGGGTATTTTAGAGAAAGCAAAATGCATTTTTTTACAAATAACTAATTCAACTAATTTCTTTACGGGATAGAGTATTAAAACACTATCAGTTCATGAACAAAGCTCTCTTTTTTACGACAAGGCATATGCATGATCTATACTAGAAGGTACCTAGTATACTTGAAATCCCATCCAAACAGGCTTGTCTTCTGGGTCAAAGCATTTTTCCACCTCTGTACCTTGTTTGGGTTGTCTTTAAATCTTTGCTTCAGTTTAGCAAATCCATCTCCAAAGCTCTCACTTTGTTTACTGACATTTGATGGATCAACTTTATAGAAAATAGGTATCACAACCCTTCTAAATTTTTTCTTGTATTCTAATATATGAACAAGCTCATCCAAACACCAAGTTGAAGAAGCATAATCCACAGAGAAAATAATCACAGATATCTCTAATTCCTCTATGGTTCTTAGAAGAACCGGTGAGATATCTTCTCCTTTAAGGAGTTTATGATCCACAAAAGCTTAAATGTTAGCTTTACAAAGTGCTTCGTAAAGATAACTTGCGAAATTGTTTCGAGTGTCTTCTCCTCTAAAGCTAAAAAATATATCATACATGGTAGCAGGAGTAGCAGCAAAAACAAAAGAAGAAGAAGAAGAAGAAGAAGAAGAAACTGTTGAAACTGAAACAGCTTCGCCTTTACAACTATAGATATATAGAGAAAAAAGAGATGGATCATTATTAGTTAATGGAGCAAGAAAATAAAGAATATGGGGTTTATTTAGAAGCAGTGATTACCTCTCATCAACATGAAGTGAAGAAGAGACAAATCTGATAGCTTTATAAGTGGCTCTAGCCAATAAGATCAAGGAACCTTCTATGAGCGATAAAGCAATGATTAAATCCATAGGACACAAATTTTCTAGCTTCAGCCTTCAAATTCAGCAACCAGATGGCATGAAAATAATATGGGAATTAATTTCTGAGAAACTGGGAAAAAAAAAAAGCTACCTGTCATCATCAGCAACGAGAAGAAGGAAATGAACTGGGTTCTTGATATATATAAGTCTATATAAACCGATGCTCTTGCTTGATGAGAGTTAGTGCTGTATTTGACTATTTTCATTTGCTCAAGTTGGTGATTAGAGACAGTCAAGGCACAAGTTGGCAATTTAAATAAGGGAAAATCCCAATAAAATACCTTTGAAATAGGAAAATCTTTAATCAGTACATTGAAATAAAAAAATCCGGATCAGTCATGTGTCAGTATAGATGAACAGTGCGAACGGCGCCAAAAGACGATTTTGCCCTGCAGCTCTCATTCTCGCCACTTCAAAAATAACAACACGCGGTTCTTAATTAATAATTCCGGATTCTTGATTAACAACTCCGTATTCTTGATTAACAACTCCAGTTTCATCTTTTTACTTTCACAATAACAACACCGGTCTTGTTATTAGCAACTCTGAATTCTTGATTAACAACTTTGCTTTATTCTTCCACATATTCGCATCTCAAAAATATAGTGTTGTTAATGTAAAATACGGTGTTGTTAATAAAGAAAGATGTGTTGTTATTGGCCTGAAACTTAAAATTACGAAGTTGTGAAACAAGAAATGGGAGTTGTTAATGTAGAATAGGGTATTGTTAATAACAACACCGGTGTTGTTATTGTGAAAGTAAAAAGATGAAATGAAGTTGTTAATCAAGAATACGGAGTTGTTAATAAAAAATACGGAGTTGCTAATCAAGAATCTAGAGTTGTTAATTTAGAGAGCGTGTTGTTAATAAAAAAAGATGTGTTGTTATTGGCCTTGAAACTTAAATGAGGAAGTTGTGAAACAAGAATACGGAGTTGTTAATAAAGAATCCGGAGTTGTTAATTAAGAACCGCGTGTTGTTATTTTTGAAGTGGCGAGAATGAGGGTTTAAGAGCAAAATTGTCTTTTGGAGCCGCCCTCACTGTTTATCTGTACTGACGCGTGACTGATTCGGATTTTTTGATTTCAATGTACTGATTAGAGATTTTCTTATTTCAAGGATATTTTATAGGGATTTTTCCTTTAAATAAACCATAAATTACTTTATTCGATAATATATATATATATATATATAATAATGACTTATTCTACGGTGAAGAATGAGTGCTGATGGAATCAATCTAAAAGATATGAAGAGTCAACTGCTATTTGCTGATGAAAGGGCAAGCATATGCCAGTGAATATTTATGTAAACAATAAATAAGGTTACCGCATAAGATATACTCCCACCCTCCTGTCTAAAATATAAATCACATTTAAAAAAAAAAAAAAAATTCTTCGGTCTATAACATGAGTTACTTAAAAAGTAATTAGTCATTATTTATCAATTTTCCCCTATAATTTATGCTTCAACGCGACTTTTTCAATTTTTCTCTCTCATTTAGAACTCCATTAAATATGGGTAAAGTTGTAATTTTATAATTTAAGATAGATTTAACATGTTAATCATCAACATAGCCATAGGTATTTTACAGATTCTACTAAAAAAAAATACTCTCATCCTTGTTACAGAGCACCTTGTGGAAGGTATTCTTGGTCTCCTCTGTTTTGGAGTATGATTCTGACCATGGGGACTTCAGTTTGACCTGTATAGTTTTTAAAAAGCAACATCTTTCATAGTTTTTGAATGGTACAATTCATTTTTCAGATTTTATGCAACATCAGAGGAGGACCCACGCAGTCTTCAGTAAAAGTCTGTTTTTTTTTTTACTCTGTTTCAGGTTATTCATGGAGAATAATTTCAAGATTAAGTTTGTGAAGAGGAGTTATTAATTTCATTTCAGGTTATTCATGGAGAATAATCTAGTAACTGATCAACTTTGTGGAGAATTGTTCATTTCAAACTCGTAGTTGTTAATGTTGAAAACCGAAGTTGTTATCCGTGGAATCCCACACAGGCTTTCATATATCATGAAAAGTCCTAGTTTGACCAAGAATTTTAGAGTCTGTTTAATGTTAACAGAATGGCCCTGCACAAAAAAAAACCACAAAGCTTGGTGTGTAAAGATCAAAGAGCTCGCTTACAACAAACACTTAACAGAAACTGGGACCAACAGCCCCAAAAGGTCAAAGGTTAAAAAGAAAAAAAGAAAGGAGGGTAAAAAACACATTAGTTAGAAACATCTCAAGAATATCATATCATTGATGTATTTTTCAGTCAACTAAAAAAATACGTACAGAGGACCAATTTTGACTTAATTTTAGCTATTACACTCATGGGAGCAGGTTGAAGCCAAGAAGCATTTTTCAGAATTTTCTGCTGCAAGTAAAACAATAGATTGTAATTGTACAAAGAATTGTTACTTGAGGCTAAAACTAAAAAGAGCTTAAAGATATAGAGCTTTATATCATGAGAGGCATTTGAGTCTTGCAAAGGTCAAAAAGCCTCTATGACCTCTTGCTTCACCATTCGGTCTAGCCATAACATTAAGAACACTACTGCTACTGCTAAGCACATTGCTTTGCCTTCTCTTGCAAGGAAGAGAACCATTAGCAACACTCCCTTCTCCTGCAATTCCATCTATTCTCTCCTCTCGAACTTCATAAGTGCGTAGCAGCACCTCAATATCCTTACATCTTTACATGTGCCACAAAAAATGCATATGCTATTGTATTGTCATGAGGAATGAGAGAGAAAGAAGGGGAGAGAGAAGGAGAAACAGAGGGAAATAGAGGGAAGAGAGAGAGAGAGAGAGAGAAAGGAGGAGGGTAAAGAGGAAGAAGAACAGGGCACAACAATTCATTCACATCATAATTTGATTGAAGAAGAACTGGGCACAACAATTCATTCACATCATAGTAGAGATGGCTAGATCAACAAGCTTGGAAGCATAAGTATTTGTTTCAAGAAACATGAATTGAAGATTTTATTGACAAACCACATAACTAAGGTAATAAAGCAACCAAGTGGATCTGTAAAAGGTAATAAAATGAAATAGCAACTTCTAATGTAAGAAAGTGAATATTGTTCTTTTGGTTACCTAGCAGATACTGCTTTTTGTTCATGGAAATCAAATGTCTGTAGGAGCAGCAACCCTTGCAAGTGAAGTGGTCAAAGATCCACTTCCAATTTCAGATTCCATAACCAAGCAACCAGGAACAATCTCCAAGTACATGATTACAAAACTAACGAAATATGTGATGTGTACTATAAAAATATGATCTACAGAGTTCGTTGAAAAAGAAAAAACTTATTTAGCCCACTTCTATATTCAGTTAGAGAAAATGATGCCCGCACACATAAAAGGACTTATATGAAATATGCATAGTTGATATAATAACCTTATAATTATTTTGTTACAGATATCTCGACGAAGATGCCTTGGTAAGCCAATTGATTCAGGCAACTCATCCAAGCCACTGAAGAATGACAATTAAACTCCAGCTTCTAAATTTCCTGAAACAACTCAAGCCAAGTCATTTACCAGATCCAACATTGCACAACAAAACATTTCAAAGCATGTAAGTCTCTAGTAATCAAAATGAAGAGGGCAGAAGTATTATAGCCGATTACACACCAACGAAGGAAAAAACTAGTAACCAAGTGTTTAAAAAAACTATTTATTCAGAATATATAAAAGATTACACAACCAGATTGAAACCTAAATTAAAATGAAAATTTTAAAACAAGGCAAGAAACCGTGCGACGGCGTCCGACAAAAGGTTGACAACCACGCAGGGAACAAATTCAAATATAGTTTCAAAACCAAACTGAACAAATCAATGTCACTGGATTGTGGGAGTAGAGTGTTCTTCTTCAATACTTGCCGGAGAACAACGACACAAGACTGACAACGGTGGACAGCGACCAATGGCAAGCTCGACCAAGTGTGAAATGCGGAACTTTGTACTAATAGTTCTGTGCAAACCATCTTCCATTTGGCAAGGTCGTACCAATGGCAAGCTCGACCAAGTTTGACCTTTTGGGGTTGTTGGTCCCAGTTCCTTTTATTAATTTTTGTTATAAAAGCAAATGTCGAATTAATTGAAGGGAGCCTTTTTCAATATATTTTTGGGTTAATGTGCCATCATTATGCTGCATGGGCAGTTTTCCATGTGCCCTAGAGCAGCTTGAAATATTTTTTAGGAAGAATTGCTTAAAAATATTTTAGAGGTAGATTAATTAATGATTGCTACCAAGCGTACAAGCGATCTTTCATTTTGTGCAAACCATCTTCCATGTGTGTAAAAATCTTTTATATAAATGTGTAAATAATCTTCCATTGTGTGCAAAATATCTTCCGTTATGTGTAACAAATCTTTCATGGTAACAATCAACAATTAATTTGCTTCCAAGGTATTTTTGGACAATTCTCTCTATTTTTTAAGCGTATTTATCACCCTAAAGTACATTTTTGTGCAATTTTACACTTAACAAATTAAATAATTTCGAGTTTTGGATAAGCTTGAAAATATACCTCATAGTGTTGGATGCACAAAAAATAGTTTATGATACTTGATGCATTTAAAAAAAAAAAAAACTTCAGGGTGCAGCATATATCACAAAATACTTTAAAATGCTAAATGCACATAAAAAATACTTTAAGATGCAAGATCCACCTTAACCCTACATTTTTTATACTCATCTAAGAGTGCAAAAAAAGAAGACACCCTAATTAAATACTCCTAAGATTTAAGATTTTATTTAAGCTTTTGGATTATACTAAATATACTTTTAAAAAATGGTAATAAATACTTTCTTTAGTGACTTATAATTAAGATTAGGGGAAGATACTTAGGTTAAATTTTTTTATATTTATTATATTAAATTCTCCAATACAAGTGGCCATGTGTCTCATTTTTTAAATATTATCATTATATTATAAACCCACATGAAAAATATTAAACACATGATTTTATATGATTAGAGAACTTGACATAATAGATATAAGAAATTTTGTAAGTATGATACTAATAGTGCCTTAAAAAAATTATTATATAAAAAATATAAGAAAGTGTTTGGGTAACTCTGAAACCTTGGTTTTGGAAGCCTTTTTCCGTAAGCTGGGACAAAATTCCTCTCACATTCTTACTTCATAAATAATAAAAACTACTTTCCAAAAATTAATTCAAACACAAAGTTAACACATCAGATAAAAATGCTAGAGAAATATCAAGCCAATGTATAAATGAGGTGAAACGCACGGAGTATCAAAGAATTTCTTCTAAGAAAGTGAAACTTTTTACCGACTGGGCGAAGTATATAATGCTACCTCATATCCTTAATATCTTCTTCTATATTTAATATAAGACTCATTTAACTTTTTAAATAGATTAATGAAGCTAATATAAGACCCATTTTAATTTAAAGTATTTATATTCATCGCTTTTCTCTAAACTAATTTATTTCAATTATAAACTGATGCATAATCTAATAATATATAATGTATATTATGATTAATTTATTTATTTAGTTTCTCTAATCTCTAAAAAAAAAGTGAATTAGGTCTTATATTAAAGACCAGGGTAGCAAAAGAACTAGTAAAATATTGGATTTGATCATAAATATAAAACTTCAATTTACTTTATCTCCTAAATTTATAATTTTTTTCAAAAGTAAATATATTGATTCCACACCAAAAGCGGTTTTCATCCTCTAATAGTCATAATAAAATATAGTATGTTTTAAAACAATCAATTCACATTTTTTTATAAATAACCAATATAATTAACTTTCTTATTACCTGTTTAAGAAAGCTTGAAAGAGGAAAAAACTACGGTGGACAGTGAAAAAGTCAGGTTTGGGTTGCTTTTGACGGAGTAGGGGAGTAGGGGTGTTTGGGTTCACAGTAGAGCAGATGGGTTTTTGAAAAAAAAAAAAAACACCGCGATGGTTGAGAAACAGCAATTTGTTGCGTTTCCTTTTATAACGTGGAGAGAGAAAATTTAGGGGAAAAGGTTAACCAAATGCTATTAATTTTCTCCGCCCTTCTCTCCTTAGACCCTTTTTTTTCCCGCCAATCCTTCTCTCTTTTAAGTTATGGCTGACATCTTCTTCTACCTAGTTCTTGCATGCAAAATTGGTTATGGAGTAGCTGATGGCCGTCCGTCTTGTCGTAGCCCGATGGTCTTGTTGTCGTCCGTGAGTCATGCTTTTCTGATCTCTCCTTCCTCGATTTTGGCATGCCATATCTGTTCTGATATCTAGTCGTTGAATCTCTTCCATTGCCGGATCTCCACTGGGGCCAGATCTCCTCTGCTTGATGGATCTACTCTATTAACAGTGGCCTTTCATGGTGTTTGGACATGCGATTGGGCCCATCAATAATGCGATCCAAAGGTAAAAGCCTGATAGGCTGAAGCAATTTTTTTTAAGTGTTTGGTTGAGTGCTTTACGTTAAGAGCCTTTGCAATTTTAAGCAACTTTTACTAAAAGTAAATGGGGAACTTATAATAGCAATTTTTTTTTTTTTGACCTTGAACTTATAATAGCAATTGGGAGCTTATTGTTATCATTAAAATGTAATAATTGTGTCCCACCTAATATTTTATTCTTCTCTCTTTCACCTGCATCAACCTTTTCCTCCACTCTCCTTCAGGGACTGGCTTGCATCCTTTTCTTTTAAGAAAAGGATGGTCTTTTTCTTATATGGATTGTTGGATTAAAAATAACATTTTTATAATACATTAAATTTGAATTGTTGAGATCTTAATCCAACGGTTTATATAAGGAAAAGGATCTTCCTTTTCTTAAAGAAAATGATGTAAGCCGGTTCCCAGTTTGATATGCTTTCTAGTAGCTTCTTGACTTTCTGGTTAGTCCACTTCTTTCCTTCTTATTTTATCTTCCAATTCCACAATTTTTATTTTATTGGAAGAAACCAGCAGTTTGAAAAGGGGATAAACTAGAAGGAAAGCGGAATATTACTACTTCACTCTTAGCTTTTCATGTCTATGCTTGATGCATACTTCTCTGGCTTGACTGGATTCTGCATATTTCATGTCCACTGACTCAAGTTCTGGCGTATTGAAGATGGGATTGTATCAGTAGATTAGTTGTTTGGACTGTTTTGATTTTCTTCCTTTTGGTTCCATTTTAGACAGTTCTTATAGCTGCTAGTTCTGTTCTGTTCTGCACTATCCCAATTGAAAAAATACCATGGAGGGACATAGCTTCTATGTTTGTATTGAGAATGTGCTTTTTGTTTATAATTTTCATTGGCATTACATAAGTAATATGACAAATCACTTAGAAGAGACAATTCCGTGAAGAAACCAGGAAACTTTTGTCCATGTGGAAGCTGAGGTTTGGTTCTTTTTTATGACATTTTGAGGACATGCGGTCTTTACATGGTTCCATATTCAGGATTATGAAGTTAAATGTCTGAAAATATGCCTCTTTGTAAGTTAGGGACTCACAAAACGGTGATTATTTCTCCAAATATGGGGGTGCAGCATAAGCTTGGGAGATTGCAGAGAGCACAACTGATTCATATTTTCATTTATGCAGATATTTTGACTCCAGTTGTCAGCAACGTTTCCCAGCTTGAAGTTTGAGGATGCTGCTACAGAGGTCTAGGTGGTTTTGTTCATTCCTTAGAGCCCTCAAATCTGCGCTCTAGTGTGTGGATTGAGAACTTCCTCATCTGAGAGTAGTTGTTCTTGTGAATAGCTCTTGGTCTGTACTTGCTAGAAATAGGGTGGTCTACTTTGTTTATTATTAGGACTAGATTTGAGTTCATATTTCTGTTTTCACTGGCTTCCCATGCAGTTCAATGTAAAAATGACCAAGAAGTTGAAAATTCCCAGTTTAATGACCCAAATTGAAAGCAAACAACTTACTCGCCCGTTCCTTCCTTCTGAGCAGCAAAAGCTCAAGAGGAACAAAACTATTCATGTCTTGTATAATCTTTGTCTACAACCAAAAAATGACGCCCATTTATGGTTTTGTGAATGCAAATACAAGGTTGTGGAACACTTGCTGGTTATAAGTTGGCTCAGTTGCGGAAAGAATAAGGTGGCAGTCGTGTTATGGTACTTATCCTCAAACATAATAACAACGAAATTATATTTCAGTGCACTTTTTCTATCTTTAATCAGCTCTGTAGCATGAGCCATAGTCTGTATAATGTTTTTTTTTTTTTTTTTCTATCTTACAAAAGTCATAAACCGGACACTAATCAAATAGTTGTTTACAAGCCTACGGCTAAGCTTGTTTCCAAGGCCACTGTTTCTCTTTTGGCAAATATTGTAATATCCCAAATTTAATGAAGGTTAAAATTTTCTAAAAAGAAAATTTAAATGGGAATTTGATAATAAGTCAAATTATGGAACCTACAAAATTTAAGGAATCTTAAATTAGACAAAGGGAAAAATTAGGGCCTAGTGTGTGTAATTAATAGGATAAAAATATACCTATATATATATATATATTAATAGCTGCCGACACTTTGTCTAAAACAAAACTGCCGACACACACACACACTAACATTAATCACTCCTTTTCCTTTTGTTTGCACATCCTTTTGACCCACACACACATTCACGGACAAACACTCTCATCACCTCACCACACTTATCCGGAAATATGATTCACACTTGCACCCACTCAGCCATTTAATTAAATATTCCCTCTGCTCTTCATTCGACCAAGTAGCTGGTCAAAGAGAGAGTGAAAGAAAGAAAGAAAACTGAATAGAGAAAGAGAGAACAAAGAGAGAGTCAAGAGAGCAAGAGTGATAGGTGCAATTGAGGAAGGAAGAAGAAGCTTCAAATTCCACATCCAACATCATAAATATATTTAGGTGAGTCTCCTACACATTTATCCTTATTTTCATGTTGGATTTGAGTGGTTTCTGTGGTGGTTTTGTGGCTGGAATAAGAGAAAATTCGTCGGAAAGTTTCTGCTACCGAAAAGTTGTTAAACCAGTGATTGTGTGACGATTTTGGGGTGAATTTTGGAGTTCTTTGGTTATGAAATTCGATCATTAACCTCAGGAAATATGTGTCGGACAGTATAGAGTTAAAATTCGTGAGGTTTAGAGTACAAATTCATATATACATGCTAGTTTTCTAAATTCTGTTTTGCTATCCGAAAAACAGAGTACATACCTGAAACTTGTAAAATCTTAAACAGAGGCTATAGATGGAATTTTCGAATGGGTCTGTTTATATAGATAGTTTAGGATGTGTAGTTGATGATAGAATCAAGAAAAGTACAATTTGGAATGAAAATGGATGAGTTATTGATTTTTGAAGTTAGACTGTCAAAACTGACGTTTTTTGGGAGTCAGTCAGATTCATGTTGCGTTTTGACTAGGAAAACCTTAGTGAAAAATTATGAAATTTTACATGAATATATTAGACATTCATAGCCTTCCAGTGAGTCCAAGAAATCATTATTTTGATATCGTTAGGGAGAGTTATGATTTTTGAAAGTTAAGTCAGTAACAGAGAACATTCTGGACGTTCAAGCCTGACAGTTATGGTTTTCGAAAATTCTGGGAATGATTAGATAACATCTAGTAGTTTTTGATATTTTTTCATGAAACTAAACTTAAATAGCTTTCCATAGAATTTTAGAACACTCCATTTTGATTTTTGTAGAGTTAGTTATGAATTTTTGAAGTTTAGTTGCTGACAGATTATATTTCTGAAAGTTAGATTGGTTGTGGCGAAATTTTGGAAAACTAAACTTTAACAAAAAATTATGAAACTTTCCAGATTTAAGGAAGACATTTAGACCTTTAAATTGATGGGTAGAACATAATTTTTGGACTAGTAGATTAAAAGATATGGATTTTTGAAGTTGAGCTTTGTTTCTGAAATGCCATCTGGAACAGTAATTGTTGGCCGAATTTCTGGGTAATATATGTAGTCAGTAAGCATATTTGGATATTTTTCCATGAAAGTACATTTAAAGACCTTCATTTAGGCTTTGGAATCAGTCAATTTGGAATTTTCTACAATTAGTTATGAATTTTCAAAGTTGACTGAAAATATGTCAGTTTCTGGAAAATAGTGAAACTGTTGTTTGGCAGTGATTTTGTAAAAAACCGAGGTTAAAAATGGATTCCTTGGATGAAAATATGTTAGAATAGCCTGGGTCAAAATTTCTGAAAAAGTATAGTCAGACCAAGTACAGTGGGGCCGGGACCGGGTCCCAGGGGCATTTTGGTAAATTTTCAGTATAGACTAATATAACCACCAAAAATATTATGGGAATCTCTGAAGGGGTACATGAATGGGTTTTAACCTAATTCTTGTACATTTGGAATTTTAGGACCGAATTAATCGCCTGAGCCGTTGGCACATAGTTCGAGGAACTATTCTTGTGTAGCAAAAAGGGACAAAAGGTAGTAACTCTATCTCTCATACACTATGTGAATGTTGATATGCTATATGTTGCTATATTCTGTGATATGAACACGTGCCTGGGGCACATTACCTAGCTGTGGTATGGGACTCAGCTGAGGTACACGGACATGTAGGGGATCCAAACAGTCATTTGGCCCTGAGTATTGTGTACACACATGTTATAGTATGAATTTTTCATTTACATTATATGGTGCATTACATATTAAATTTTCGCATTTTATATGATGGATTATGTGTTACTACTGAGATTCCTTGGAATCTCACCCTTTTTCATAAATAATAAATGTTCCAGCGGGAACCAGTGGCTCCAAAGGCAAAGTGGAAGACATGGGCAATTAAGATGTGCAGGTCCTAAGATCAGAGTTATTTGGTTATATTAGTTTAATTTTAATATGTTGGATATTTTGGACAAAAATTTGTATAATTATCAAACCCTGCGGGGAAGACTCCTGTATGTAAGTTTGAACTTAATATCAGTATGTTTGTGCTATTTCTGTATGCCTGTGGAACTATGCCATTATTACTCTACGAATATCGAAATGTAAACGGGTGTTGACATTTTTGGTATCAGAGCATGCGGTTCTGGCATTATCAGAATAGTATACTGATATATGACTATGTGAAATTGTATAGTGAAACTTAAAGATGGTGATACTAAGAGGTGGACAAAGAGGTAGAGGCCAAGGTCGAGGAAGTGGCAGAACTGGGGGTCAGCATGGTAACGATGAAGAAAACCCGAGGGCCAGACCAGATCCATTTCAGCAGCAAATTCTTGATATGTTAGCACAACAGCAAGCTACTATGGATGGAATTAGAGAAGTGCTGCAGGAAGTACAACAAAGGCAAGACCGTCTGGAGAATCGCATGGACGAATACATGAGGGGTAATGGTGAAGAAGTACTAGTGGAACCTCAACCAGAGGATATACCACCAGAGCCGGAGGTAGACATTAAAACCTGGTTGAGCAGGTTCAGTAAACAACAGCCACCTATGTTTCGAGGAAAGTTTGATCCACAATTGGCTGAAGAATGGTTGGCACGTCTGGATAAAATTTTTGACATGTTGCAATGCCCAGACGAGATGAAAGCTCGGCTAGCCATTTACAAGTTGGAAGGTGATGCTGATCGTTGGTGGAAGGGCACAGATCTCACTTTGAGGGGAAGGAATATTCCTATCACATGGGAATTATTCCAGGAAAAGTTCAACGAGAAATACTTTCCCCCAACTGTCAGAAGAGAAAAAGAAAAAGAATTTCTGTGTATTAAACAACAAGACCAGGAGAGCTTTGACGATTATTTAGCCCGGTACATTCGACTGTCACGATACTCGTCATACCATAAACTGCATGATAATGAAGAATGGAATGCAGATATGATGATTGAAGGGTTAAGACACGAATTCAAAGAGAAATTGATTTCTCAACATTTTACCGAATTCAGCAAAGCAGCGGAAGAATGCCGCTACATCGAGAAACGTATGTTGAGTTTGGCTATTAGAGACAGTAACAAGGGTGTTTATGGCAGTGGCGGTTCATCACAGAAGCGAAAAGATCAAGGTGGACCTTCTAGGGGTGGTAACAAAAGGCCTAATCAGACTGGAGGCCGTGGGAACCAGGGATTCTCTGGAAACAGAACATGTTGGCATTGCCGTAAACCTTTCCATCCAGGAAAAACTTGCAGTGGAGCCCCATTGAATACAGATCCTAACAGACCTCCTACTTGTTTTATATGCGGTAAGCCGGGGCATATTTCTAGAGATTGTCCACAGAAGCGTCATCTGGATGAGGCAAGGCCTAAGGTTTCAAGCAGGGTCTACACGTTGACTCAAGATGAAGCTAAGAAGTCTTCAGAGCTGATTTAAGGTACAATTTCTCTTAATGGCAATCTAGTGCATGTTATGTATGATTCGGGCGCTAGCCACTCATTTATTGCATATGACTGTGTGAGGCGGTTAAGTTTGAATATGCATCAATTTCCGTATGATTTGATTGTATCGACGCCCATGGGTACTAAAATTGTCACAGCCGATGTGTGTCTAAATTGTGTGGTAAATGACGAGGGTCATGAATCAACTATAGATCTAATTTGTTTACCCCTACAAGGGTTAGAGGTGATTATTGGGATTGACTGGCTGACAGCGAATGGTGTATTGCTGGATTGTAAAGAGAAGAGGGTTATATACCCTAATTCTCAATTTCAAGCCAGTATAGTAACCAACCTTAACTTTCTTTCGGTTGCTGAAGCCGAGAGATATTTACAAAAAGGTTGTCAAGGATACATGGTATTCTTCTCTATACAATCAGAGGCCGGAGTACCTTTAGAAAGTATCACTGTAGCGAACGAGTTTCCTGATGTGTTTCCGGAGGATATTGGTGGATTACCTCCAGATAGGGAAGTGGAATTTTCTATTGATCTTAAGCCTGGAGCAGGTCCAATATCTAAAGCCCCATACCGAATGGCTCCAAGCGAAATGGCAGAGCTGAAAAAGCAGATTGAAGAACTACTTGAAAAAGGATTCATTCGGCCAAGTGTTTCACCATGGGGTGCTCCAGTGCTCTTTGTCAAAAAGAAAGACGGAAGCCTACGTCTCTGTATAGATTACCGGGAATTAAATAAGGTGACCGTCAAGAACAAATATCCACTCCCTAGAATCGATGATCTGCTAGATCAATTGTCTGGTTCCTGTGTATTCTCAAAGATCGATTTGCGATCGGGATACCACCAATTGAAAGTCAAAGCAGAGGATGTGTCAAAAACTGCTTTTAGAACCAGATATGGTCATTACGAGTTTCTTGTGATGCCATTTGGGTTGACCAATGCACCTGCCGTGTTCATGGATTACATGAATCGAATCTTTCGTCCGTATCTGGACCAGTTCGTAGTAGTCTTCATTGATGATATTCTGGTATACTCGCGGAGTACAGTCGAACATGAGCAGCATCTGAGAATTGTGTTGAACATATTGCGGGATAGGCAACTCTACGCTAAGCTGAGCAAGTGTGAATTCTGGCTTTCAGAGGTAAAGTTTCTGGGCCATGTAGTCTCTCAACAAGGGGTTTCTGTTGATCCTAGCAAAGTGGAAGCAGTATTAAACTGGAAGAGGCCAGAGACTGTATTTGAAATACGCAGTTTTCTGGGTCTTGCCGGGTATTACAGAAGGTTTATACAGAATTTCTCCAGAATAGCTTTGCCTTTGACAAAGTTGACGCGGAAAACTCAACATTTTGTGTGGGACGATAATTGTGAAAAGAGCTTCATTGAATTGAAGCAGAGGTTAACATCAGCCCCAGTGCTGACGATCCCAGATCCACAGTTTATGTATGTTGTGTATACAGATGCCAGTGGGCATGGATTGGGATGTGTGTTGATGCAGCATGGCCAAGTGGTGGCATATGCATCTCGTCAGCTGAAACCTCATGAACTGAACTATCCCACTCACGATCTTGAGTTGGCGGCAATTGTATTTGCTTTAAAAATCTGGAGACACTATCTCTATGGTGTGACCGTAGAATTGTACTGCGACCACAAGAGTTTGAAATACCTGTATGATCAAAAAGAGCTCAATATGAGACAGCGCAGGTGGATGGAATTGTTAAAAGATTACAATCTTGAAATCAAATATCATCCTGGAAAGGCCAATGTTGTTGCTGACGCATTGAGTCGTAAATCAATGCAGGTGGCAGCCATGATGATCTATGAGCAGAAACTGATTGAGGATTTTAGAGATCTAAATCTGTCTAGTCAGATTCTGTTAGGCAGTAGTGTTAGCCAAGTATACAATGATCTGAGGGCAGCGATTGAAGAAGCCCAACTGCATGATGAGGATGCACTATCTATCAGAGGTATGATTGATAAGGGCAAAACTCAGGATTATGACTTGTCACCCAGTGGACTAGTCAGGTACAAGAAGCGAATTTATGTTCCACCACAACCGGAACTGAAACGACAAATCTTGGAAGAGGCACATAAGAGCAGGTATACTCTACATCCAGGGGCTACAAAGATGTACCATGACATGAAGGCTCAATACTATTGGCCAGGAATGAAAAGGGAGGTGACTGAGTTCGTCGCTCGTTGTCTGACGTGTCAAAAAGTGAAAGTTGAACATCAACGACCATCAGGACTTCTACAAAACCCGGAGATTCCTGAGTGGAAGTGGGAAAGCATTACCATGGATTTCGTGACAGGGTTACCTAAGGTTAGAAATCATGATGCAATTTGGGTGATAGTTGATAGATTTACAAAAACAGCCCACTTCCTACCTATCAGCATCCACTATTCCCCTGACAAATTGGCGGAGATTTACATCAAGGAGATTGTAAGATTACATGGTACTCCAAAGAACATCATTTCAGATCGTGATCCTCGATTTACTTCCAAGTTTTGGAAGGCAGTTCACGAGGCTTTGGGTACTAAATTGAGATTCAGCACAGCATATCATCCTCAAACAGATGGGCAGACAGAGCGAACAATACAGACGCTTGAGGATATGTTGAGAGCATGCACTCTTGATTTTAAAGGTAGTTGGGACAAATTCCTTCCATTGGCAGAGTTTGCCTACAACAACAGCTATCATTCGAGCATACAAATGGCTCCATATGAGGCACTCTATGGGAGGAAGTGTCAATCACCAATATGCTGGACTGAGTTGTCAGAGAGGGAATTGTTTGGGCCAGATCTTGTTGATCAGACCACGGAGCAGATAAAGTTGATTAAGCAAAGGTTGTTAGCTGCTCAGAGCCGACAGAAAAGTTATGCAGATAAGAGGCGAAAATCTCTAGAATTTGAAGTCGGTGACCATGTGTTTATGAAAGTTTCACCATTTACAGGTATTGGCAGAGCACTAAGAGTAAAGAAGTTGCAACCGAGGTATATTGGACCATTTGAGATCTTGGCGAGGATTGGGCCAGTAGCGTACCGCATTGCTTTGCCACCAAATCTGAGCAGGTTGCACGATGTTTTTCATGTTTCCCAATTAAAAAAAGTATCAACCGGATCCAGAGCATGTAATTGAATATGAAGACGTGGAAATGCGGGACGATTTGACTTATGAAGTCACACCTGACCGAATCATCGATTGGCAGGAGAAGAAGCTCAGAAGCAAGAGCATCTCATTTGTAAAAGTTGTATGGAAAGGGCTATCTCCTAGAGAGGCCACATGGGAAACAGACGCAGATATGAGGAAGTATTACCCAGAGTTTATGGCTATGTATTTGTAACAAATTTCGGGGACGAAATTTATTTTACGGGGGAAGAAATGTAATATCCCAAATTTAATGAAGGTTAAAATTTTCTAAAAAGAAAATTTAAATGGGAATTTGATAATAAGTCAAATTATGGAACCTACAAAATTTAAGGAATCTTAAATTAGACAAAGGGAAAAATTAGGGCCTAGTGTGTGTAATTAATAGGATAAAAATATACCTATATATATATATATATATTAATAGCTGCCGACACTTTGTCTAAAACAAAACTGCCGACACACACACACACTAACATTAATCACTCCTTTTCCTTTTGTTTGCACATCCTTTTGACCCACACACACATTCACGGACAAACACTCTCATCACCTCACCACACTTATCCGGAAATATGATTCACACTTGCACCCACTCAGCCATTTAATTAAATATTCCCTCTGCTCTTCATTCGACCAAGTAGCTGGTCAAAGAGAGAGTGAAAGAAAGAAAGAAAACTGAATAGAGAAAGAGAGAACAAAGAGAGAGTCAAGAGAGCAAGAGTGATAGGTGCAATTGAGGAAGGAAGAAGAAGCTTCAAATTCCACATCCAACATCATAAATATATTTAGGTGAGTCTCCTACACATTTATCCTTATTTTCATGTTGGATTTGAGTGGTTTCTGTGGTGGTTTTGTGGCTGGAATAAGAGAAAATTCGTCGGAAAGTTTCTGCTACCGAAAAGTTGTTAAACCAGTGATTGTGTGACGATTTTGGGGTGAATTTTGGAGTTCTTTGGTTATGAAATTCGATCATTAACCTCAGGAAATATGTGTCGGACAGTATAGAGTTAAAATTCGTGAGGTTTAGAGTACAAATTCATATATACATGCTAGTTTTCTAAATTCTGTTTTGCTATCCGAAAAACAGAGTACATACCTGAAACTTGTAAAATCTTAAACAGAGGCTATAGATGGAATTTTCGAATGGGTCTGTTTATATAGATAGTTTAGGATGTGTAGTTGATGATAGAATCAAGAAAAGTACAATTTGGAATGAAAATGGATGAGTTATTGATTTTTGAAGTTAGACTGTCAAAACTGACGTTTTTTGGGAGTCAGTCAGATTCATGTTGCGTTTTGACTAGGAAAACCTTAGTGAAAAATTATGAAATTTTACATGAATATATTAGACATTCATAGCCTTCCAGTGAGTCCAAGAAATCATTATTTTGATATCGTTAGGGAGAGTTATGATTTTTGAAAGTTAAGTCAGTAACAGAGAACATTCTGGACGTTCAAGCCTGACAGTTATGGTTTTCGAAAATTCTGGGAATGATTAGATAACATCTAGTAGTTTTTGATATTTTTTCATGAAACTAAACTTAAATAGATTTCCATAGAATTTTAGAACACTCCATTTTGATTTTTGTAGAGTTAGTTATGAATTTTTGAAGTTTAGTTGCTGACAGATTATATTTCTGAAAGTTAGATTGGTTGTGGCGAAATTTTGGAAAACTAAACTTTAACAAAAAATTATGAAACTTTCCAGATTTAAGGAAGACATTTAGACCTTTAAATTGATGGGTAGAACATAATTTTTGGACTAGTAGATTAAAAGATATGGATTTTTGAAGTTGAGCTTTGTTTCTGAAATGCCATCTGGAACAGTAATTGTTGGCCGAATTTCTGGGTAATATATGTAGTCAGTAAGCATATTTGGATATTTTTCCATGAAAGTACATTTAAAGACCTTCATTTAGGCTTTGGAATCAGTCAATTTGGAATTTTCTACAATTAGTTATGAATTTTCAAAGTTGACTGAAAATATGTCAGTTTCTGGAAAATAGTGAAACTGTTGTTTGGCAGTGATTTTGTAAAAAACCGAGGTTAAAAATGGATTCCTTGGATGAAAATATGTTAGAATAGCCTGGGTCAAAATTTCTGAAAAAGTATAGTCAGACCAAGTACAGTGGGGCCGGGACCGGGTCCCAGGGGCATTTTGGTAAATTTTCAGTATAGACTAATATAACCACCAAAAATATTATGGGAATCTCTGAAGGGGTACATGAATGGGTTTTAACCTAATTCTTGTACATTTGGAATTTTAGGACCGAATTAATCGCCTGAGCCGTTGGCACATAGTTCGAGGAACTATTCTTGTGTAGCAAAAAGGGACAAAAGGTAGTAACTCTATCTCTCATACACTATGTGAATGTTGATATGCTATATGTTGCTATATTCTGTGATATGAACACGTGCCTGGGGCACATTACCTAGCTGTGGTATGGGACTCAGCTGAGGTACACGGACATGTAGGGGATCCAAACAGTCATTTGGCCCTGAGTATTGTGTACACACATGTTATAGTATGAATTTTTCATTTACATTATATGGTGCATTACATATTAAATTTTCGCATTTTATATGATGGATTATGTGTTACTACTGAGATTCCTTGGAATCTCACCCTTTTTCATAAATAATAAATGTTCCAGCGGGAACCAGTGGCTCCAAAGGCAAAGTGGAAGACATGGGCAATTAAGATGTGCAGGTCCTAAGATCAGAGTTATTTGGTTATATTAGTTTAATTTTAATATGTTGGATATTTTGGACAAAAATTTGTATAATTATCAAACCCTGCGGGGAAGACTCCTGTATGTAAGTTTGAACTTAATATCAGTATGTTTGTGCTATTTCTGTATGCCTGTGGAACTATGCCATTATTACTCTACGAATATCGAAATGTAAACGGGTGTTGACAAATATGGTCAGTATTATATGCATATGTTAACAAGACTAGGTTGCTTATGTGAGATTGAGTTCATGAGTTCTTTTTTTTTAGCATTCACTTAAGGGAAATTATAGTACCAGTCATAGCCAGCAGTTTCAACATCCCAATCAGGAGAAACTGAGGACCAATTTGAGCTCAATTAATCATCAGAATAATAACACCCTACGTGCAGAACCAAATCCTGCGATTGAATGTTTCAAGATGGCACATCAAGCCCAGAGGAGGACCAGAAAACTTCACCATCCACTAGTAATGGTGGTGATAGACCTTGTTATGATGGGTATAACTGGATATGGGCAGAAGCAAGTTAAATATAAGTATTGAAAAAAAGCCACTTTTGCTGCGCTAATACGAAGTATTACTATTATTCTATATAGTAAGAAGATTTTTACCAAGAGGTAATTCTGACGAACAAGGAGGTTATTTTAGATATACCAACGGTTTGATTTTTGATGCAATGGCAAAATGGAACAACTTTTTACTTTACCAGGCAAACGACGTCTCCGGCGAAGATCATATGAGGAGCAGAGCGCCGCTTGTGCGTCGGACACCAGAGATGAGAGAGCAGAGAGCATATCCAAAGTTCAGCTACCAAACTCACCCAAAGAGCCTCTGATGCATAGATCGGTCACCCTTAGAGTCAGAAGCTTGCCACCAGACTCCAGAAGACACCGCTCGACAGTTGTCCAAACTTGACTAGCTTGAACAGCAACTTAGAGACATGCCGGACTTTCTGCTAGCTACCGCAAGCAACGCCCCGGAACAGGACCCCGTACAAGACACACCTGAAGGGAAGGAAAAATTTTGCGCTCCAACGCCGTTAAGGTGGCCAGCGACGGAGGGACAAACAGCGACGAGCGTGAGGAGAGGAGGAACTCGGTCAAACTTCGGACAGAAGAGAAGGGAAGAGAGAGAAAAGAAATATACGATGATGAGATGTCTAATAGCGCATTAAATGACCCATAACGGTAATAAATTCCAATGCTGGATCATTAAACACCAATTCTCAGCTTTTCAAATAAGTAGCCTATTTTTCACAAGCTAAATAAACCAAACGCTCAACCAAACATCACTTTAACACCACCCACCCTTTCAATTGGGCTTAAGCCTTTCAATCGGGCTTATGAAGGCCCAAACGCAAACACAAATATGCTGAATATAAATACAAATGTTGTGCCAATGAAGTTTGGCATAGTTGGTTAAGGTTTTACCACCCCGATCATAAGGAAGTGTGTTCGAACTCTCTGATCGATGGGGAGACCTCATTGGTAGACGATCTCGTAAGTCCCTTATAAGCGCTCGAAGAGCCCTGGGGTCGTGCCCTGACCTTGGTAGGGGACTGGTGCCGAACCTACTTAAACTTTTAATGTATAAAAAAAAAAGATAAAAATATTGTTTTTGACCCTTGAAACTTGTGCCCTCAATTTAAGGCATTTTGGTCATTTAGTCAAAATTAGAAATCCTAAATTTCTACTTCAATTTTGATTTGGGATTTGATAAATTCATAGCGCCAATTTATCTTTTCTCATTTTTAATTATATTTTTTATGGAATTTTATTAGTCAAACTAAATAATTCTTATCCTTCAAAAGAATGAAAATCCAGAAAAGATGAAGGGACTTCTCCTTCTCCTATATAGCTAGTTATAATGAAGACGTGTGAGAAGAAAGATTCAGTGAGTTTAAAAAATATTGATAGTCAAGTTAGACGGCATAGAATTAAAAACTATTGAAGTCTCGTTATAGTTGTATGTGCTGAGAGATTTAGGATAATAATCAAGTTATGCCTGGTTTGATTTTTTGTTTTCTAACTTTTTCCTCAGAATGGTTTTAAAAATTGTTTTTTTAATACAAGTTTTGGGAAAAAATAAAAAAAATCCATTTGGATGATATATTGTTTTGAAAAAAAAAATAGAAACTTGTTTAAAATAATTGTTCTTAAAATCAGCTTTGATGAGGCTCGAGTAGGGTGGAGAGTAGAGACGAAATGTAGATTAAAACATGAGAGTGGTAAGTTTGAGTTTAAGAGATGAAAACTCATTTCATCAAATGTTAAAGGAAGATAGGGCTTTTCATTTATTGCCGAAATTTATAGAATAAAAAATAAGAGAAGATATAAAATTTGTCCTTTTTATTTTTTGAAACTGATTATTGTTTCTTGTTTTACAAAGCACTTACCTAAAAAAAATTACCAAACAGGTTTTTTTTTTTTTAAAAAAACAGAAAACTGTCTTCAAGATAGGAAAACAAACCAGCCCTTGATTTTTTCAGTTCCTAAAATTAAAAGTTAAAAGTGAAATTAGTTTTGGCTGTTGTTAAAACTCAAAAAGTCATTAGAAGCTTTAGCACATAGATTTAAACTAAAACTTGTCAGTGCACTGGGCTATGAGTTAGTGTCTTAACTAATTTAATGGACATGAATTTTCTTTAATGGAAGCAATCTTATTCGAGACATTATTAGATAGTAAATGTGAGCACATCTCTTAATGGTGATTCATATTATTGCTTCTACAGTTAGACCTACAAAGGTTGACAAGAGAAAGAAAGCAAAGAAAGAAACCAAGCAATTACACACACACACGAACGCATATATATATATATATATATATAGAAACGCACACTAGAAGAGTCTAAATATGGTAATGGAAGATTATTTGTCTAGTATTCTATAAGTTATAGGCGCACAAGAACAGTAACACACAACAAAGCCATTATATATGAAATGCCTCCGTAAATTGTACAAGTAATATTTGATAAACATAAGAATGAGTAATTTAAATAATATGATAAAATCCCTACAACTCGTGAGTATAACTAAAATAAAATATGAACAACCCGTAAATAAAATTAATGTGAGTGGCGACTCAAGTTTATATGCTATTAGTGTTACTCGTACCATATTTCCAAATACTTCAAAGTTTATTTAGAACATTAATAATCACACCGAACACAAATGCATGGCCCAAACAATTTTAGTCATTTTCTTAAAAAGAACATTTTGATGTGAAGTCTAATTAAAAAAAAATTTAAAACAAAGAAAACAAATTAAACTGAAGAACTTCAAGATAAACATTGAGACTTGCTGAAGATTTTAATGAATAAATAAATACTTTTTAGGCAAATACATGACAAGGAAATAAAAAAAAAAAATTAAGAGGATGAAGAATATAATAACAAAATAAAATGAACTATTACTTTGTCATTAATGACAAATACATATAATTTTGCCACTATCAATAGAGAGAAAATATGAGTAAAAATAATAAAAAAAAATTAATTAAAATCTTCAAACCCCACTTCTTAAAATATAAAGAAATGGAATTTAATAAATTATTTTTATTCCAATCTCCATATGTAACACATAAGAAGGAGTTATTATTAGAATGAAGAGACTAAATTAGTAACACTGCATCCAAGTTAGGAAAAAAGAGAATATGCCTTGTTGGTTTAAATCGATTGCTTTATTACACATAACAACGAAATAGGAAGTGATTAATTAAGGTAAATGAACAAACAAGCGCTTTGCGTTTTCAATAAAATAAATAAATAAATTAGTTGTTGACTTCATTAAAAAAATTTGAATAAAACAAATGAAGACTTTAGTTAATAGATTCAGTCCACTCATGCGTTTGAAAGTTTTGGGATTTTGTTTTTCAGAAGTTAAAGCATAAGGTCATAAAGAATTAAAGTGTAATGTCTTGATTAAATATTAAAGTCACAGGAAATTAAAGAAATGACTAAAGAGAATAATAAAATCTTAGATAATTGATCTGACATAGGATGAAGTTTTTTATATTCATTACCAAACATGTTCTTACGGTCAGTAGGTCAGGTCAAGTCGTGGCTAGCTTTAGAAGTTATTGTTACTTTGTTGTTGTTTTGTGTATTACTATATTGTTTTATTCATTTGTCCCGCACAACCACATGGTTTTGAAGGGAAAAACATAAATAGAGCCTTCATTGATACTCTTCTCTTTAATATAAGATTCATTTTGTATTTCAATTTTTTTTAATTAAAATTGATACAGCTTGGGAAATATTATAATGGAACATCTGATTTTCTGATGCGTGGGGTGCCTTTCGACGCAAATCGATGAGGGTCTAGTGTGTGTGTAATTAGAAACAACTATTAAAATCAAATTAGGGAAAAGTGAAAATTAATACACAAACAGTGAATAAAGTAGTAATGATGTGAATAATATAATAATATCCCTACAATTACTCATGAATATAACTGACTCTATGATCACCCCCTTGATAAAATCAACTGTTCTATCAAACCCCGCTTCCTTCCAATCCATGCTTCTAAATCATTTATTCGTCCCCAAACGTCTTGACACAAAACCTTTAAGGTGCCATAAATAGAATCAAGAGACCAACCGAAAAGCATACAACTTAAGAAAACAGGAAAAGGAACTGGGAAGCCACTTTGTTGGATCGTGTCCAAGTTATACTTAATAAAGAGAACGTGGCTACGTAAAGGGGATGGTGGAATAATGTCGGGGAAAGAGCATGTTACATCTAAGCGAGGTTTAATCCTTCTGCAATATTCATGAGAGTGGAAGTGATTTTAATGTCAATTTCTTCAATAATGACCAGCGAGTGAAGTTGGGAACTCTTGTAAATGTAATACTCTTGCTGAAACAATCCTCCATTAACACATCATCCTCTTGGCCATCTTCCATTAATGACATCATCACCACTTGATGTTCATTCATCATTTCTCTTCTATCACCCCTCGCCTCCTTATAAGTATAATAGTCAAGATGTTGGTTGAAATCATGCCCAAATTCAATTGGACCTTCTAACCATTCAACTTCCCTCACAAATGGAAGTAAAGACCCCAAACTTTGTGTCCCCTTTCTCAATTCTTCTATCTCTTCCAATGGCATTACCTAATGTTTGAATCTAACACCACATATTATGTTGCCACATACGAACACGTTCATTGTCAATTTGTTGAATGAAAACATGTGAAGATCCAAACAACTCGACCCAATCACGAACCCTGAACTTCTCCCTTTCATACTGCCCCCAACCTTTATTTGCACTACACCACTATCTTCTATGCTTAAATTGAGCCGCTTTATCGGTAAAGTTGAAGAATGAATTTTAGACAAATTCACACAACCCTTAAGATTAAACTCTCCAATCTTAGGGGCTTGAGAGAGATCCGGCAGTGCAATGAGATGTTTTGAATGTGATAAATCAATTTTCTCTAAATTTGGAAAATGCTGAAAAAAGAAATAGTTTAATACATTAGATAACTTCACTAAACTACAATTTAATCAATAATTTCTCCCATACCAATTAACAAAAATGTGAGCTTATTATGGAAGTAAGTCAATGCATATAAAAGATGAATTGGGTTTTCAGCCAAAAAAAAGTACAGCTGCTATTAACCCTCAATTTAAAGGTAGTAAAGCAAAGATTTGCATTGTGCATTATTTGGTCAATGTTTCATATATATGAGATCTTTGAATCACTCCATTAAAAAAATTATGACATGAATTATGTACATACCTGAGTTCCTTTCCAAAGTTGTTGGATATTACTATCACGCATTTCAAGTGTAATAAGATTTTCCACACATAAATGTAATGCCACATATTATAGTGGACATTCTTCCCAACTCAAAAACCTCAGTTCTTCTGAAAGATAATCCAAAACTCCACGAATATTCAACATCGAAGGCTTTCTCCAATAAGACTTGTAAATTTTAAGAAATATTAAATTACGTATCTTCTGAAAAATACTAGCCCTCAATGTAATACTTTTCTTCATGTTCATGGCCAATGAAAAGCATCGAATTGCCTCGATCCCCTAGTAATAGAAAGTCAAGGGAAACATGATTATCATTACCTAAAAAATGACCAAAAATATACTGTAGAACAATTAAATATATATGCTATTAAAAATATCCAATTTAATAATGACATTGTGCATTTTATTAAAAAAAATTCTACAATTCATATTTCCCTAATAATAAATGAATTTTTAAAAACTCATCAACTTGCAGACACACTCATACATATACCTACATGGTCTGATATTCACATTTTGAATACAATTACCACACAAAGATCAATCACGTCAATGTATACATATCAGAGTGTACAACATAATTCCCAGCCAATCCCGGGTTTCACATATTAACTCAAGCTTTATAGGGCACATTCGCCCCTTACAAGTTCTCATACGGGGTTACACAAATCCATCTCGAATGCATAACCAATTTCTCATTCACACATATACACATCCAAATCATATACAGTTATTCCAACTAGCAATGATAACCAACTACCAAACTCAAATAACTCAAAAGGAAGTCCTTGCCGCCCTTGATTGCCCGCTCTATCCTCGATCCACCTACCCTGTCTAAAATATTGGTAAGGAAGGGTAAGATTTGAGAGAATCTCAATAGGGAAACAATACCAATATGCATGTAAGATAGATGTTTAATGCATGACATGCTTGCATTACATAACTCATGTTCATACAATGACCAATCTGCAAGCTCAACGTTTCGAACAACATACTAATGGCTATAGCATAAATTGAGACAGAGCTTCAATCATTCATATATGTTTCATATAATCAAGCAAAGCAAAGACATGCATCAATATACCAAAACAAATATCATATACATGCATGAGAGGTAAGTTCCCTACCCTTGTTCTTTCTGTGTATGCTCCAGCATCGGCTACTCATGATCAGGGCGAATATCAAATCTTGACAATCAAATTAAGGACATATGGTTATTCCCTTTTCCAATTCCTTACTTTCATAACACTTAAAGTTGGGTATCATTTAAGACCTTTAGGTGGCTACTCAAAGCCTAAACACATGCCTAAAGGGTTAGGAGAAACTTGACCAAAGACTATCTTTCGTAACCTCAAAATCCTATTTTTGGCTGTAGCACTCAAGTGATAAGATGAATTGCACTCGAGTATGAAAGCTTACTCGTGCGAATGCTTGACCGAAAGCATAGACGAAGACCAGAAATGCTCGTTGCATTCAAGCATCAAGATCAACACTCAAGTGATAGCCTCATACTCACCCAAGTCCAACAAAGTGAGGCCCAAGAAGTGCTCACCCGAGAGCATAGAAAACCCAGAGTCAGAACTGCACTCAAGCACTCGCTCTAACACTAGAGTGAGGGCACAAAACTCACGAGTGCTAAATCACACTCTTGACAAACAGACTGTGAATGCTATCCCAAGAAGTGGGCTCATAGTACAAAAACACATGTTCGCTCGAGTGAGACCAATTGCACTCGAGTGATAACCCATATCACTCACAGGTGAAGAACTGCACTCTTGCTTCTTTCACATGCAAGTGCAACCAAAACTGAAGAGGAAAGGGA
This sequence comes from Inga laurina, assembly GCA_963855925.1. Taxonomy (NCBI): domain Eukaryota; kingdom Viridiplantae; phylum Streptophyta; class Magnoliopsida; order Fabales; family Fabaceae; genus Inga; species Inga laurina. Next base: position 75,356,180 of record OY979701.1, on the reverse strand, counting down.
AAATATGATGCTACACTTGAGTGAGGCCTCTGCGCACTTGAGTAAGGCTCTATCATAAGCCAAAACGCAGTAGATGACATAATTTTTCCAACTCAACCAATATGTCTCTAATAGTGCCAAAATTCTTATACAAGACCATTCCCACACAATTTTACATAAGGAACCCATTAGAAACCTCAAAACACCCAAAATCACATCACAATGACATTTTCCCCCCTTGGTCACACTTATTGCACACTTTACCCAATTTTACTACTTTAGCTTCCAATGTTCTAAATCAATTCCAATGGCATCAAAACACAATATACACCATTTTTACCACAATACAACATGCAATTCATGCAATTGCATGTCACACAAAATCAGGGCAAAATCTATAATTCTCAAAGCTCATCAAACAATCACAACACTTAGGTCAAAAGGCAACAAATACTCACATCTTCCTCTTCCTCAAGCTAGTTTCTTGATTCTTCATCTTTCAAATTTCCTCAAGCTTTAAAACACCTTCTTTCACAAATCTAAAACCATAGATATGAAGCTCTCATCACTATGAACAACATTAAAGAAGGGTATTTGAGCTAAAGGAGACACCAAGCAAGCAAAATCTCACCTTTTTCCTTTCTCTTTCCTCCCTCTAGCTTGGCCAAAATGGAAGATGAAGAAACAGAATGAGATGATGAAGATGATCAGCATTTTTGGCTCCCCACAAGTGATAGCCGACTTTGAGGGGGAGAGAAGAGAGGGAAAGAGTTTGAAAAGTTGACCATGATCTTAGGGTCCACATTGTGCCACTTGTCACAATCTTCCATGAGCTTACATAGGCACATACACACATGATTCCACCCTTTGATCTCTTACAAAAATAATCACAACCGTTGATCTTTAAGTTACCAATGAGTTTCCTCTTCGGCAACTGATCAATTGGTCGGAAACATTACCATTTTACCCCTGATTATGGTAATTCTCACTGAATCACCACCGAACACATTTTCTCATTCCATTTCGCCACAAAATGTGCCCTCCCTATATTTTAAGTCAATTAAGATGTTAATCCACAATTGAACTTAAATATAGGGTTTCGATACTACTCATAACATATTCAAATCCCAATTCACATCATCTTCTCCAAAAGTAGTTATTTATAAATAATCATATCCACTTTTGAAATCATTAACCCTTAATCAAATTTTGGGATATTACACAGATGCAAGTAGAGGGGCATCAGTGGAGAGCATCGCGAGCTTGAGCTTCAAGAGAGAGCTTGAAAGTTGAAGGGAAGGAGACGGAGCACTACCACCGTCAACGACATCCCATCACCGCAACTCCGTCGTCGGTGAGAAAGAGCTCAAGCTGGGAGTAGCCAAAACAAAAGGGACAGAGTTACGCCACAGACAAAGCTTAAGCCTCCACCTTCATTCTTCCTTTTAACCTTGCTGATGATAGAAGAAGAACCACACCATTCAACCACCACCATCCCCATCTTCATCACCGACCCTCCCTCAAGCCCCATTACCTCTGTCAGCAGTAAGAGCTTGAGAGATATAGAGAAGCGTCGTGGCACCAAAGTTGCGGATGAAGACTCGAGTCTGGAGGGCTGAGAGTGCAGCTTGAAGGGAGAAAAGAGGGAATCGGAGAAGAGAAACCACACACCACAAGCACCGTCCTACTCTGTCAACCAACCTTCGCCATTGATCTCATCCACTACTGCAGTTTCTAGTGAGCATTTACAGATTCTGGCAACATTTTCCAGTTTCCAGCGAGCCCTTTTCTTCAACGCCAACGTTCTCCTCTTCCACTAACACCTTCATCCACTTCCAGATTTACTGCCACTTCCTCTTCTACCATCATTTTTACTGTTCCCTCATATTCTCCCTAATTTCTGCTCTGTACCAATAGTTTCTATTCCCATTCTCCGTTACATTGCCAATTCCTTCATTTTCCATGGATACTAGGTATTTTGAATTGCTTGTGGCTACTGTTGGTATCACGAGAGGCTAAATTGATCTTGCTTCTTGGTGGTAAAGAAGGTTGATTGAACTATATTTTTGTATGATTTTTCATAATTAAATTGGGATTCTTAATGCATTTTCTGGGGCATTATTGCATGATTAAGCACTAATTTTAATTAGGGACAATTGTATTGAATTAATTGCAATTAGGGGCAAAATGGTCATAATTTTTTGATTAGTTTGTGCAATTGTTTCTTAGACTTTTGATACTACCTTGTGCTTAATCTTGCATTGTTAGTGTTTTGGAAGAAATTAGAGATTTTGGAGGTTCAAAATTAATTATCTTGAGGATTAGGGCAAACTACAAAAAAGGCCCCAAAAATTCTTAAAATTACATATTTATGAAAAGAAAAAGGCTTGGAAAAATCACAGAAAAGAACTCATATTTTCAGGAAATTCTGATTGAGCCCCAAAATATTTCAAACAATTTCACTTAAGTCCCTCCAAAAAACATTTTGATAATTTTCATTTAGGTCCCTGGTCAAAACTTGCGTTTTGACGAGGGATTAGGTTACTGTGCATTGTCTTAGAGACCCGATTGATAAGAAAATAGAGCTTATAACAGAGGTGTGGGGCGCCGCGTGTAATACCCCAAATTTTGATTAAGGGCTAATGACAATTATGAAGAATGATTTGTGGATTAAATATGAATGATTATGTGTTTTATGGTGATTTCGGTAAATGTGCTATAATCAGTGGGAAAATTTGAAGAATGGAAATTGTTGGTTAATTTGTTGGTAATTAAGGGTGAAATTAATTACTAACTAAGAGGAAATGAGATGTGTGACTAATTGGCTAATGGAGGGATTAGAGAAGCTAATTGGATGTTTACTTTATGGGAACCAATGAAGGATTGACACTTGGCAAGAATAGAGGGTGAGAGAAAAGCATGAAAAAGTCAAATTGCATTTGAAAATAATATTTTCTCTCTCTTCTTCCCTTGTTTTCGGCTGAGTATGGAGGGAGTAGGAAAATCATCATTTCCATCTTCTTCACACTCCATTTCCCGCTCTTCTCATCCCCATTTCCGGCGCCATTGTTGAGTAGGTGAGAGAAAGAAAGAGTTTGTGATTTGGGTAAGAAAATGGCTTCTATTGCTCAAACTCACTTCATTAAAGTTGTTCCTTGAGTAATGAGCTTCATTTTGATGTTTTTAGTGTGCCCATTGGTGTTGATTTGTCGCCACAAGGAATTGTGAAGGTTGGAGAATCAAGAAGTGTCTTTGAGAAAGTTGATAAGGTAAGTAAAACCAATCCTTCTATCTATGTTTTGTGCCAAATGGTTTGGTTTGGAATTTCTAGCATTTTTACCCTATTTTTGAAAATATGGGTCATTGGGTGGTTTGGCATGATATGGTTGTGGAAACGGTATTTTGGTAGGAGTTTTGAATAGATAGAATTGGTTTGAGGTTGAAATGTGAAGTTTGGTGAATTTGAGATTTTATTGTTTAATGTTGCCCAAAACCAAAGCATGATAATGGAATAGAAATTTGGTGTTTTTTATGGTTCCATTAAACTCATTGGGTATTTTTGTGTGGGAGTAGCCTTGGGTGAGAGTTTGGGACCATTTGAATCACTTGGGCAAATGTTGGAAAGTGCTGTCAGTCTTCTGCGTTTTCTAGTTTCTGATAGCATCACTTGAGTGATCTGGGGTCCACTCGAGTGCGAGATGAACATTACTCGAGTGGTGACAGGTTCTACTTGAGTGCAGTAGTGTATTTTCCCTTTTTGTTTCCAATTTCATATTGCACTTCTGTGTGTAAAGGCAAGAGTGTTGCCTCACTTGCAGGTGTTGAGAGTTCCCACTCGAGTGTGCCTCGTCATACTTGAGTGAGGGTGTATGAGATAAGGTGAACTCGTGTCTTGGGTTGTCACTTACAATCAACTTCTCAAAAGTGTGTCTTAGCACTCGTGAGTGCTACGCCATCACTCGAGTGCTTATATTCCTGCTCGAGTGATGTCCCTCTCTGAAAGTTTCTTGTGTTCTCAGGGGAGCACTTCCTAATCCTTACTCTGGTGTACTCGGGTGAGCATTTGACTTCCACTCGAGTGATGGTGTCCATGCTTGAGTGCAACGAGCGTTTCTAATTGCTGTCATTCCTTTCTGCTCTCGGGTGAGCACTTTCTGCACCGTTCTTCCTTGGACTTGAGTGAGAGTGAGGCTAACACTCGAGTGTTGCTTCCATGACTCGAGTGTCCATATATTATTATTCGAGTGAGGTCATCTTCACTCAAGTGTCTCAGTGAAAGATACCAGTACTTGTACTTCCAAAAGGGGATATTTAGGATAGTTATTCCAACCCTTTAAAGCTATTGATAGAGTTATTCATGGGTACTAAAAGAGCAATAATGATTTAAGTGTTGAGAAGTCATTGAGAGTTAGAATAGAGAATTGACTCTTCATCCCTATTTATGAATTATAGGATTCGACATTTGCCCTATTCGGGAGAGACCGGTGCTAGAGCACTCGCAGAAGGACCAAGATAGTGACTTTTCTCTTATATTGTGTATGATGCTTGGTATGCATGACTTATCATTATTTGTTGTGTAAATCTTTGGCATGAGGCCATTGTGTTATCTCAAGTAATGCATTACAGCGTGAGCAGTCATAGGGGGTGATGGTTATCACACCTACCCCTACCATTATTTCTGTCGTCGTAATTGCCAGGGGTGCGTTGTGGAATCATGGATTCTTGTTTGAGTATCCGGCCAGTGGGGCTATGTGTGTATGTGAAATATTTTATATGGATCCCAGTTGTGGTGATATATGTGATATGATCATGTGATTGTGCAATACAGTGTGAGCACTTCAACGTGAGCAAACATAAGGGTGACATGAGTCATACCTGCCCTTGCCGCTGTAACTGCCGTTGTAGTTGTTGTGTGTTGTGTGATGATTTGCTTTCATGCTTTGTTGTTGTGCATATTATGAGTGATTTGATACTATGAGGATTCCTTAGAATCTCACTCTCCCAAAAACAATGTTTAGACAAGGCTGAAGGATTTAAAGGGAAGTGAGCAACGAAGAGTGGATAGAGCTCCGGGCTAGGAGTTCCTTTTTGGTTATTGGTTATCATACTTGTAATTTTTGGATATAATCTTGGGAATTAATTGTATATATTTGTGGTATGGCATGGTTTTATGTAATCCCTAAGTAAAAGGGAAAGAGATTATGGGCATTATGCCTTGTATAAACCCTTTATTAATCAATAGAACCCGAGTGTGTAGGGAATTTATGCTGTACTTTGATATGTATGAATGAAATCAACCTATACATGCCATTTATGTTTGAAATGTGAGTATGAGACCATTATGGAATAGGTGTTGTAAAATTTTTTTGAAAACCATGATTTTTGAAAAAATTTTGCTTTGTCGAAATCCCAAATTATACATGGTCTCTAATTCAAACTTAATTAAGTTTTTACAAACTAATCTCGGCCTTAATCGTGAAGGGGGTTACACCACGTGAGAGCTGAGGGCCACGGACCTGAGAGCCTGAGTTGGGAAACTATAAAGAGCTTGAGAGGAGAGGGAAAGAAAAGGAGAGAACCACTACTGTCAAGGGCTTCCACCCTCACTCGACCACCATCGTTCTCCTCCATGCTCCACCATCATTTCTCCTCGTTGCCACAAAAAATTAGAACCCAGTGCCACAAGACCATGAGAAGGAAACCTGAGAGGTGAGAGCTGGAAGGAGACCTGGGAGCTTAGATCACAGCACCACAGACCACCATCGTTGGCAGCACCACCATCGTCTACAAAGTCAATCTCTGCCATCATCACATTCGAAACCAGCTAGGACTAGAGATGGGAGGACCAGAGGCGAAATAGATCTAGGACCCAAGAGAGAGCAAGAGAGGTAGGTGAGAGAGCTGAAAGAGAAAGCTGGTAGTTGAGAGTGGCACCGTCGTCCTTTGATTCTTCACCATAACCAAATACTACCATCGTCGAAGCTGTACTTTACCACCGCCGACGCTTCTCTGCTCTTCATCACATCAGCTCCGTCACACAATTGACACCACCATCCCTTAACCACCATCGTCCACCACTTCTTCCTCTAGTATTATTTCCTTCATTCTCTGCTACCGTGTCTCTGCCTTCTTCCTCCCTAAACAACCATCACTTCTCTTACTTTCTCTGCCATTTTCACCTTCGCTTTCTCCTTCCAGACCCTTCCTTAACATCATTCTCTCATCATATTTCCCTTTAATTCATGGCTGGCATGTTTATGGAATTCTCTGTTATTGTGCAATTAAAGTAATGATTGGCTAATTCTCTTGCTTTTTAGTGGTAGAAGAAGTGGCTAGAGCTTCAATGTGCTACAAAGGGGATTTTATTAGTTTTCCATTAGCTCATTGTATGAATTAATTGTGATATGTTTGGCTTAATTCTGAATTGGTACATGTTTTTGAGACTTGGATGGGTGTTTATTTGTCCTTGTTAGTTGACAATTGTGTTGATGTACTTGGACTATTTATTGAAATTATTTTCTTATGTTTTAATGAAATTATGCATTGTATGTGATTACTATGGTGAGTAGTTGAATTAATTCATATTGAGTGTTGTGATTGTGTTCTTAATTAAGAGGAAACAAGTGCATTGAAATGATTTTCAAACACACATCAAGTGGTTTTTAATAATATATCTAAGAGATGACTATAAATGCGATTGTATGATTAGTCATTAATTAGATAAATTGGACTCAATGCGTTTGCTTGAGGTTTTTACTTTGACTTGATGATAAATTAACTCCCAAATCATTTTAAGAAGCTAAGAAAGTCATTTACTTTGCTACCAAGATTCATTTCCTCATATCCATTCCATTTTTTTAAAAATACCAAAAACAATAACTTAGCTTGTAATTAAATTGCATTTTCTTTTAGCTATTAATTTGAAAAACCAAAATTCATTTCTCCTTGTTTTATGGCATTTGCATGACATTTAGGTTCCTTAGGAATCAATAAAAGGCTTCTCGAGAAGAGAAAACGATTCTAGGTTTATCTATACGCAATCCTTGGTTAATTTAGATTGTGGAGCCCAATGCTAACGTACGAAAACATCTTAATCAGTGGCTGGAGCTTGTAATGTGCTACAAAAGGGAGTTTATAGTTTCCTATTAGCTCATTATGCGTATTAATTATGATTTGTTTGGCTTAATTCTGAATTGGTACATGTTTTTGAGACTTGGATAGATGTTTATATGTCCTTGTTGGTTAACATCTGTGTTAAATTTTGTGTTGATGCACTTGGATCTTTTATTGAAGCTATTTCCTATTAATTCAATGAGATTATGCTTGCTATGTGATTACTAGTTTGTGTAATTGATCTGAATTAATTTAAGTGTCGCCTTTGTGCATTCATATTAGAGGAAACAATTGCATTAAAATAATTTCAACACACATCAAGTGGTTTTTAATAATTTATCTAAGAGATGACTGTGAATGCGATCATAGGTTTAGTCATTAATTAGGTAGATTGGACTCAATGCGATTGCTTGGGGTTTTGCAATTTGACTTGATGAAAATTAACTCCCAAAATATTTTGTGAAGCTAGGAAAGCCATCAACTTTACTACCAAGCCTCATTTCATCATTCATATTTCCACTTCTAATTCCAATTCCATTCCATTCACTATTTGAAAAAAAAACCAAAAATTGTAGCTTTAGGATTTTAATTAAATTTGCATTTATTTATTTTCATCAAAATCCAAAACAAATTTCCCCTTGCTTTCATCTCATCTGCATGACATTTAAATTACTTAGAATTTAATAAAAGGCTCTTCGAGAAGAAAGAACAATCATAGGTTTGCTTATACGTAATCCTTGGTTAATTTTTTATTGTGAACCCCAAGCTAACGTAAGAAAAAGTCCTAATCAACTTCTCCCTTTAACAATATATCACTAATGTTTATTCGCTTGGCCTATCACCTCTTAGGTAAGCTTGAGTACGACAGTTTGAAGAATGGATTTGATCCAAACTTACACAGCCATCGACATTTTAAGCAATCAAGATTTGGGGCTAGAGAGTGGTCTGGGAGTTCAGTCATATATTTCAAGAGGCTTAATTACATCGATCTTCTTTAGATTTGGAAAATGCTGAAAATAAGCAATATGTTAAAAATGTTATGCTAGATAACTACACAATTTAATCATGAATTCTCTCATGAATATAAAAACAGCGGATTATAAAGGAAATATGCCAATGCATTTAGAATTGTACTGGATTAATTGGTTATTAGTAAATTTGGGTCCAGATATGAAGGGGTTGCAAAATCTCAAGGGCTAAGAGGGTAATATGTTGAAATTTGCACAACTTACATGTAATTTCCTCCGAATTGAGGGGGAGCACTCAAATAGGGAACTTGTGCATCATGAATTATTTGGTCAATTTTTGATGCATGATATATCTAAAGTTGAAGTTCAAAGAGGTGTTTAGAATTAGACAAGGAATTTGAAGATGAATACTTGACGTCCTTTCCAAAGTTTCCTGATATGACTATTAGGAATTTGAAGATCAACAAGATTCTACGCACAGTAGCTTAATGGCACACATGGCAAATGATATTCTTCCCAACTAACAATCCTGAATTAGTTAATTAGGAGGATAGCTCATATCTTTACCAATAATCAACTTTGTAGGCTCCCGCAAATCTGACCAATAAATTTTTATAAACATTAGGTTACGCATCTTGCGAAGGTCATTAACTCCTAATGGAATACTTTTTATCTTGCTCATGTCCAATGACAAGCATCGGATTGATGTAATCACCTAGTAAGCATGTCAAGAAAAAAAAGGGAACTAATATTACATAAAATTTCTAGAATACTATAGAAATTGAGATAAAATAACCATAGACAATAAATTATTACCTCATTACTAATGAAAAAATCATAAATGTCCGGTTGACTTCGCAGTTGAATAGGGCCTTCAGGATTAGAGAAGGACTATTTTCTAGCAATTTCAATGCCCATGTCCTTCACAAGATCATGCATCTCAATATAGCCATTATGATCAAATGAAGTAAGGGATCTATCTTTAAGAACACTCATGTCAATATCTACAGAAGAGCCATACAATTGTCTTATTAGGTTAAAAGAAACTTCAACTCCTTCTTTGATGAAGAAAGCAACGTCAAGAAACATATTTTTTTGGCATCAAGCCCTTTAAAACTCAATTTCAGAACATCAGCAATGCACTTGGGGGGAGCTTCTTTTATTTTTTTCCAAATAACTTTCCCACCCTTCCTTTCCTCTGCCTTGAAGAAAAGAACCCAACATCACAAGGGCCAATGGATTTCTTTGACAATAATCCACTACAGATTCTGATAACTTCACACACACATAATCTTTAAATGACTCATTTTGCTTGAATGCTTTCCAACTAAAGACATGAAGGGCATAATGAAAATCCATTCTTGGAACAAAGTAGGTAGAAAATGCAAAACCATTATGAAGCACTTGCATGTCTCTTGATCTGATAATAATTCTACTTCCTTCTCCAAACCAATGATACACTTTAGTCAAATCTTCAGCTGGTATTAAATTGTCCACATCATCAAGTATCAAAGAAAAAAATTTACGTCCAAGCCTATTTCTCACAAAAGTGGATTTTATGTCAAAGACATTAACATCCTCATCTTTTATTAATTCTTTGAGACATTCTTGCTGTTACCTGTCAAACTCAGTTATTGTTAGTTGTTCTCTTACATTTTCAACAAAGGAGAAAGCTTCAAACTATGCTTTCAACTTGTGAAATACAGCTCTAGCAAGAGTAGTCTTTCCTATACCATCGATGCCCCATATTCCCACAATGTGAGCCTTACTCAGTAGCTTTTCAATTTTCTAAATCTAATTATCAATCCTAACTAATCTTTCAAAATGAAAGGACGACTTGTATTCAATTTGCTCAAAATATCTTTGACAATCTTTTTAATGAGTTTGGATTCAAACTTAGCACAAATATAAATTGAAAGAATGATCATGTTTAATGCGCAAAGAAAGAAAATATAAGTGAAGAATGAGCATAAGCTACCTGATATTTTTTGAATCCCAACCTGAGAGATTTGTTGATTGAATCAAAGCATTTGTCCACTCCTGCACTTTCTCTTGGTTGTGCTTAAATCTTTGCTTAAGCTACACATATCCATCTCTAAAACTTGCATTTTGTTTGCAGACAATTTGATGGATCTACATCATAATAAATAGGGATAACAACCCTTTGGTATTGATCCCTACATTTCATTATATGTACAAGCTCATCTATACATCATGTAGAAGAAGCATAACCTTTGGAGAAAATGATAAAAAATATCTCTGATTCCTCTATTGTTTTGAGAAGAAGCGGAGAGATATGCTTTCCTTTGTGGAGCTTGTGATCCATAAAAGTTTGAAGGTTTGCATCATGAAGTGCTTCATTGAGATAACTTGAGAATTTGTCAAGAGTGTCTTCTCCTCTAAAGCTAAGAAAGATGTCATACTTGGTTGTAGGAGGAGCAGCAACAAGATTAGAAGGAGAAGAAACCGAGGGAATCGAATCAGCAGTATAACTACAGAGAAAAGAAATCATGAATTAATATTGGACCATCAGCAAACCGAACAAAGAGAAATTGCTCTAGAGGATGTTACCTATCATCAACAGATATAGGATGGATAATATGAAGTGGAGAGATTAATCTGATAGCTTTAGAAATTTCTATACCCAGGAAAATCAATACAGCTTCTATGAGCATTAAAGCAACGGTTGCATCCATGTGACTGTAATTTCTTACTTCAACATCAAACCAATCCTTGTTTTTTTGACTTTACCTCCTCAGGAAGTGTTATGGTTTGGCTCTTGATTAAAGTGATAAAAAGATCAAACAAAAATATTGATAGAGCCCAAGCCAAAATGATGAAAATGTAACACTAACTTTGTATAAATATCAGAAATAGGCACTGTTACAGCAGAAATTAGCCACTAATCACTGGAAATAAGCTACTGAAAGCACTCAAGACACTAAATAAAATGATAAAATAATGAAACAAGATAAACTTCCTCCACCCCTCAGTCTGGTATTCCAGAGACCAGACCCCCTCTCCTCACAATACTCAAGGTCTGCTTAAAAAACCTACCAAATCCCTCTACCCAATTATATATCTCAGTACATTGCACAGCCCCCTCCTCTCTCATGCGCACACCATAATCACAAACCCCACACACTCCTCGCTAAGGTTTGCCCCATTAATTTTCGGTCCATTATCTACGGGCCCATCAAATATTTAGCAAGTGGGACCAAGTTACCGAACGCTCAACAGCAACTTGATGGACAGTAACGATTACTGCTGTAATGTGTCTTTAAGGAAGGAATAATGCAAACGAAATATGTGGTCAACTAGTCAAGTCCATTTTAACAACTTTTCTCATTTATTTGAAAAGGATATGAAACCATTTTCTTTTCCAAGGAAGGAAATTTCCAGGCTTTTGGTGTGGAGGTAGAGATGATCATAGAGTGAGCGTTATTTTATACGCACCACACCATAACCTCCGAAAATATCCAATGTAGTTTTCGAAGATTATACAACATAAACATAGGTTTAGAGAAAAGGATCCGCCGATCAGAAATAAGATGCCTCAGAATTATTTGTACTCCTAATTCAATGTAGCTTTTGAGGATTATAAAACATAAACATGATGTTCAGATCTCACGGGTGTGTTTCATTAGATCTACGAGTGAAGGTACACAAGATGCGGAGTAGATAGTTACCCCCCAAAAAATACTGCAATTTTTTTTTACATGAACTCACCAAAACAATAGCTAAGGTGCATTGAGTGTTCTCAAGTTTTTTTTTCATGGACATGTGTGCCCTAAAATATTTTGTAATGTATCTCATATTCTGAAATATTCTTTCATATGCATTTAACACTATAAGCTATTTTTTTGGTACATCCAACACCGCAAATTATCTAAATTGTTATGTATAGAATTGCAAAAAATATACTTCAAGGTTATAAACGCACCTGAAAAAATTCTTCAGAGTATTGGGGGCACCACAAAATACTTTAGAACACTTGATGTAGCCTAAAAAATACTTTAAGATGTTGCATTTCCCTTGACTCAAAACAATACAGTACTACAATATAAGTTAGGCAATTTACTGTCAAAAGAGTTTATTCGAAGGACAATATCATAACCTATTTTTAATAATAAAGCAAAACGTCTGTGAGCACTGAGTATTGATTCGCAGGATTCAAAACAATATATATGTATATATGTCTTAAAAAACAATGGAAATCTTTTTTTTTTTTAATAACCGGTCAATTTTATTTGAGAACGACAATGAAGTTAGGTACTTCTTCATATGTATGTATTTTTTTTGCCTGTTTCTTTATATGTATGTATATTTAAAGGTAAAGTGAGGAATGATAAAGTATAAAAAAACAATAACGAAGAAAAAAATAAATTAAATCTTGAAATATTTGAAATTTCTTTTAGTTGAAATGGAAGCCTCATTTAATTTGTAGGTTGCTAAAGTTTCAGAGTCTTGTTATTTTAGGTTGCAGGCCCAGATATAAATCTAATGTCAACCCACTAGGTTGTGAAGTGGGGTCTTAACTCTGAATTGATTTAATGATCCCACTAATCTCATATAACATTGTGTTACCCCACTAATATTTTTTTTTTACCAGAACCACTAATATGTTTGTTGAACAACATTTTTGATATATATATATATATATATTATGTGGTCTGATAATTTGTATATTCCTTTAACACTTACACCTACAAAGGTTTGCCAAGAAAAGAAAACAGAAAGAAATCAGCGAAGCAATGATATCACACGCATGTGCGTAGTAAAAAAAAAAAAAAAAAAGTCGCATTAAATAACTTAAATACTGAAAATTCGGGCTACCTTCCTTCCATAAAAAAAAAAAAAAAAAAAAGCTACCCCTCCGATCCTAAATTAAATTAATAGGCCTTATATTGAAAACCAAAGAAGTATTTTGGAAAAATTAAAATGAAGGATCTAAAATAGATATATTTATTGGGAGGAATGTTAAAGTTGTAATTATTTAGAATGATCAATTACCAAAATAAAAATATAAAGACATTAAATTGCCCTTGATTAAACCTCCTACATTTTCTCAACATTCTATTTTAAAAACTAATAAGAATTTTCAAATAGGAAAATCCCATATAAAGTTTCTTGAAATAGATAAATTCTAAATCAAGTTGTTAAACTTAACAAATCCTTAATTAAGTTAGTGACCCAATTTAAGATTTTAAAGTATAAATAAACTGACTTTATTGGATTCTCCTCTCTTCTATTCTCTTTTCTCTTTTACAAGAGTTTTGTCATACTGTAAGACTGTAACTTAGTTTTTAAATAAGAAGCAAAAAACATATTTTTTAAATAAATGCATGTATATATATTAACATTAATATATAGTAAAATAAAATATGATTTGCCTAAATCAAAAGAATTTTCTGAAAGATTTATGACAAATAATTCAATCCAAAGAATAAAAACAAAAACATTACCCCAATATCAACTAAATAATTTTTATTTAAATATTGTCAATAAAAATTTTATTCTTGGGAGAACTACACTTAAATTTGTTTTGTTAATAAAAATAAAACCAAACTTCATTAATCACACAATTCTCACATGTCACATGTGTGATATTTAGTTTGATTTTTTACTCTAATGAAACTTCTTTTTAATTAATGAAAATATTTGGTATTGTTTTGCCAATTAAAAATATTCTATATATAATATCACACAAGTAAGATTTTTTTATTAATATATTTTAATTTTCTTCTCATCCGAAAAAATTCAAGTCAAAAATAAAATTTTATATTCTCAATATTCAGCTAAAAATCATTTAATTATTTTTGGGTAATATTTTCCTTTCCTTTTCTTTTTTTTTTTTGGAATTATTCTTGATGATCTCTCCAAACTACAAAAAAATTTCTTTGATTTAAGCGAATCATATTTGTTTTATTACACATTAATGTTGTTATATATATACGCTTACTAAAAAAGTAAGTTAGAAAGCACTCAAACCCTTTTAAGATGAGAGAGGAGACAAAAAGAGGGTAATAAAGTATTGAAATATTAAATTGAGTCAATAACTTAATTAGAGATTTATTGAATTTACCAACCTGATTTAGAATTTCTCTATTTCAAGCAGCTTTATATGGGATTTTTCCTTTTTAAACTTCATTAAATTAAATGTAGTTTCTCTTCTTTTTTTTACTACTTGCGTATGTATCTATTGAAAAAAATAACACAAACATCTTTCGATTTTGTTAAAATTATAAAATTGACACAACTTTAATTGAAAATAAGAATTATATAATTCTAGGAAAAATTAAAATTTTTTAAAATTTATTATAAATCTTAAAGAAAGGTTATATACATCCAAAAAATTTTTAAATAAATATGCAATTTTAACCAATTCAAAGGATGTTTTGATAATTTATTTTTAGGGTTTTATTTTTATGTCAAAATAGATTTATGTGAGTTTAAAAAATAAAAATCCATGTAATGTTTTTTTTTTTTTTTTACTGAAAACCATGTAATGTTAATATACTTTAAAAAGTCTAGATAATCTATTATATTTTTTAGTCAAGAATGGTTTACAACATTGCCTCCCCAGAAAATATTCGTGTGTAAACCAAAAATTTAATATAATCAATATAAACAAATAATAATAATATTGTTTTTTTGTGGGGTAAAGCAATTTTAACAACTAAGATATTAGATAGAAAATGTAACATCTTCTAAAATGGCCTATTTTACTTAGAGTTTATTTTTTATAAGATTATATAAATCAGAAAAAAAATTAATAATTCAAATGGGTCAGTATCTATGTTAATAATTAAATGATATATTGATGATATGATTAGGTATACATTAGTTAAAGTTAAAAAAATGATTATTTTGGCGATGATAATTTCTTTTGGAAAATAAAATTTCAATTACTTTTAAATAGAATGCGTGAGACATTGAAGGAGAGAAGATAGAAAGTTTTAATTAAGGGCAATTTACTATTTTAAAATTTATATTTTGGTTATTGGTCTTTCTAAATAATCACAACTTTTACCGTCATTCCCAATAAATATCATCTGTTCTAGGTCCGTGGATCTAATTTTCCCAAGTATTTTTCTAAGGAGATTGAGAAGCAATGGAAGATGATTATGTTACTGAAACTTTTGTTAATATACAACTATTAGTGCTACTTAATACCACATTTTTAAAGTTTCAGAAATGAAATAAATCACACCCAACGCAAATGCATACCCCCAAATGATTTTAGTCATATTTTAAAAAAGGAAAGGATAGTTAAAGGGTAGTTTGATTAAAGAATTTAAAACATAGAAACAAGTTAAATTGAAGCACTTGAGGATAAATATTCAGACAAATTTAAATAATAATTGTTTTGAGCTGAAAACTTTAAATGATAATTAATATCTTCGCTACCGTAGTGAAATCGCAGCATTACAGTCGTTCTTATACATTGACCCATAAATTTCATATCTCAGGGTATACAAGTGGCGCCAGCCCAAGTTGTAATAGATATTTGTGGGAAGACGATAAAGGCCTGATGTCGAAATGTTGGGTAAAGAGAGTTTGAAGTCTAAGAGAGGTTGAATCCTTGTGGAATGATGATCATGAGAGAGTGCAACATGTGATTTTAGGATTGAAACTTGAGGAATGCTGCAACCTGCATTCCCAATAATATCACTCTCTTTTAATCTCAGTTGCATCAATAATGATCAACGAGTGATGCTGCCAGGAAGTCTTGTGAATGTAGCATTACTGTTATTATCACAATATTCTATTATTATTAACTCATTGTCCTCTTCTTCTATTAATGAAGTACTCTTACCGTACATTTCTTCTTCTTCTTCCCTCTCTCCGCCATCATCAAAGAAATGAAGGCGATCATTAATCATTTTTCTCAATGGCCCCACCACACCCCTTTCTCCTCTATCACCACTCACATGCATAAGTGTGATGCGAGCAGGACGAAATTGATAATAAGCGTAATGAAGATCAAGATTAAATTGATAATGAGCATAATGATGAATGAATGGAAGTAGAGACGCCAAACTTTGTGTCCCCTTTCTCAATTCTGCTATCTCTTCCAATGGCATTTCCACGTTTGAATCTAAAACCATATATGTTGTCACCACATACCAACACCTTCATTCTCATTTTATGAATTGATGACTTCTCAAGATCCAAATGACTGAACACCCATACTAACCTTGACCTTGTCTCTTTCCTACTTCCCCCAATGTTAATTCGCTTTGGCCCTTCATTTACTAAACATAAAGTGACTATTCTCCAGGAAAGTTGAAGAATGGATTTGATCCAAATTCACACAACCATCAACATACACAAGTTTAATCTTAGGGGCATGAGAGGAATTTGGGGGTGTAGTTAGATGTTTTGAATCCCTCAAAGTGATTTCCTTTAGATTTGGAAAATGCTGGAATGAAAAAGAAGCATTGTTAAATAAATTAGATAACTGCCCCAACAATTTTAATCAAGAATTTTTCTCATGCTAATTAGAACATGAATTGGATCAAATTATGGGAAAAATGATTAACCAACATGTAAAACGTGATTAAATAACAAATGGAACAATTAAATATATTTCTCTTAGAAAAAATGAATATGCTTTTGTGCACTTTATCCAAACAATTCATTTTTCTGACAAAGCAAAAAAATGATCCATTTTATCTTACTATAAATAAACGAATAAATTGGTTACAACAAATATACACGCTGGCTCGAGGGACAACTGTACGAACCTGCTTAAATGTCCACGTTTATATTTCATATAATTGATACTCATTGTTAAAGTGTGTTTGGATTAGATTTTAGAGAATAGTTTCTGGAGAAAAAGTGGAGAATAGATTCTTAGTAGAATAGATTATGAGAAAAAAGTGATTTTGATAAAATGAGAGTGTTTGGGTATTGTAATTAGAATAGTTTTTTTTTCATGATCAAATTACTAAAAATGACATTAACTTTTGTGATAATTACATATAAAGAATAAAGTTATATTTTATGTATTATTTAAGGGTTAAGGTCCAAATTTAACAGCCAAGTTTTTCCTGAGGGGCATCTGGTACAAAAAGTTCTGGAAGATGAAAAAATAACAATGAAAAATTAAAAAGGATGCAAATTTAACAAAACCATTAAATTTGATCTAACGACGTTAGATTATAAGAGAAGAAAACGCCAAATGGCATTAAAAAGGATGCATCTTAACCCATTATTTAACATTAAATTTCATAATTAATACCAAAGATGAAATAAATTTTTTTTTATAAGTAATGTTAATAAACTTAACTAATTTTTCTAATATAATCAAATTAGATAAATAGGTTTTATGTTAAGGATATGAGGGAGCATTAAAATTTTTAAATTCTAAAAAAAAATAGATAGACGAGAGGGAACGTGGAAATTGTATAAAAAAAACATGTGAGAGAGAGAGAGAGAGTGGTATGGAGCCCACAAATATGAAAAAGACTAATGAGAGAGGGTGGGGCCCACATCATAAAAAAACAAAAGAAAATAGATTATGTGAAACCATGGTTTTGGACATCCAAAACCATGGTTTCATGAAAAAAGAGATTCCGGAAAAAATATGGATGTTTGGGTATTTTTCCCAATCCAAACACACATTTAATGAATATCTATATAAAATTGTTGAAATTTTCTTTATAGTCAAATTTCATAATGTGAAGGTGAAAAAAATTTCATGTGACCCTTTTGTAATATTAAATTTTTTATTAATAAAACGCGTGGGAATATTAAATTTCATATATATCTTTGAATAAGACATCTTAATAGCTAGCCATATACTATCTCAGCTTAAAAAGGTGAAAATCTCAAAGTTTAAGAAGAATAATAAATCACACCTGACAGAAATTAAAGGGCATGCATGCCCCAATTAATTTTAGCCAATAAAGGATTTTTTTTTCCTTAAAAAATCTAATTAGGCAAATGTGACACTTACCAAAGATTTTAATGAATGAACAAATACATTTTTGGAAAGCACATAACAAGAGAATAAAATATGAGGAAAATAAAGAATATAATAAAAACTTAAAAACTAAAATATTACCTTGTCATTGTTGAAAAGATGATAAATATCCTCGGCCTCCATAGTCGAATGGGTTTTCCAAGGTTAGATATTAATTGTTGCCTAGAAATTTCAAGCCCCATATCTATTAGAAGAGTATGCATCTTAATATCACCATTTTCATGCACTGAAATGAGGGTTCTATCTTTAAATACACTTATATTAATATGTGCAGAACCACCAACAGGTGCCGGGTGCAGTGGTAAGGCAACTGACACTCCCCCAGGTGGATGAGAGTTTGAACCTGGGAGAAGCACCTGTTGGGAGGGGGAACCCACCCTTGGTGCAAAGCACCTTATAGGGGTGTGCCTAAAAAAATATCCCTCGCTCCGGATTAGTCGGTTGCCCCGGGTTACCTGGCCCAGTGTTAGAAGGCCAGGGACTCAGGAAAAGGCGCCGGATACCGGGGGGAATCCGGGTTTGGGGGCCAAAGGCCCTATCTGCCTGTTGTTACCAAAAAAAAAAATAATAATATGTGCAGAACCATATAAGCGTCCTACACATGCAATCCATAGAAATACTCCATACTTCCTTCAAGAAAAATGTGAGGTCAAGAAATACACTCTTCTGTATATCGTCAAGCCCATCAAAACTCAATTTCAACACATTAAAAATGCCCTAGTAAAGAGCTTGACTTAGTTTTTCCAAAGCACTTTCCCATTCTTTTTTCCCTTTTCCATGAAGAAAGAAACCCAAGACTTTTAGGGCTATTGGATTTCTATCACAATAATGCACCGCCCACTCCAATAACCCCAAATAGCTTTTTAATGGCTCATTTTGCTTAAAAGCTTTCAAATCGAAGAGATGTAGAGAATGAGAGAACTCTAATTCCTGAACATGATATGTTGAAGCATAAGTATTCTTAAGCACTTGCATGTCTCTTGATGTAATAATTATTCTACTTCCTTCTCTAAGCCAGCCACATGCTTTGATTAAATCTTCAATTGCTATAGAATCACATGCACATCATCAAGTACCAAAAGAATATTTTTATGGCGAAGCCTTCTTTCATCAAAAGTTGATCTTAAATTGAAAGCGTTCATATCATCATCTTTTAACAATTCTTTAAGGCATTTTCTCAATAATTCATCAAATCCAATTTTTTCTAGTCGTTCTCTCACATTTCCAACAAATGAGAAAGCTTCAAACTGAGTTTTCAACCTACCGAATACAACTCCCGCAAGAGTGGTCTTGCCTATACCACCCATACCCCATATCCCCACAATGCAAGCTTCACTTAGTAACTCTTCAATTTGTTGAATCTGATGACCAATTCCAACTAATCCTTCCAAATGATAGGATGACTTGTTACTTAGTTTGCTCAAAATATCCTTCACAATCATTTTAGTAAGTTCGGGTTCAGGCCTAGGACAAATACAAATTCAGAAAATGATCATGTTCAATGCCCAAAGAAAGAAAAAAATAAGTGAAAAATGTGTTGAAGCTACATGAAATTCTTTGAATGCCACCTAGATAGATTTGTTCATCGGGTCAAAGCATTTTTCCAATGTTATACTCTTCATTGGTCGTGCTTTAATCTCTGCTTAAGCTTAATAAATCCATCTCCAAAACTCCCATCTTGTTTGCGAACATTTGATGGATCTACGTTATAGATAATAGGGATGACAATTCTTCCATATTGATCCTTACATTTCATGATATGAACCAGCTCATCCATACACAAAGTTGAAGAAGCATAATCTTTCGAAAAAATAATTAGAGATATGTCTTATTCCTCTATTGTTTTCCAAAGAACTGGTGAGATATGATCTCCTTTGTGGAACTTGTGATTCATAAAAGTGTGAATCTTTGCAGCGCAAAGTGCTTCATAGAGATAAGTTGAGAAAGCGTCCCAGGTATCTTCCCCCCTAAAGCTAAGAAAGATGTCATACTTGGTTGCAGGAGGAGAAACCATTTGAGCTAAAATCACATCATCTTTAGAACCGGAGAGATGGAAACAAACCGTCAACAAGTATCAGGTTATAGGAGAAAATCATACAACAAGCTAGCTAGCTACGTACCTATCATCAACAGCAACATTACTTTGGTTATCATAAAGCGAAGGAGAGATGAATCTATTAGCCATGGAAATTGATAAAGCCAATAGTATCAGTAATGCTTCTATTAGCGTTAAAGAAATGTTTCCATCCATTTGATAGCAATTTCTGGCTCCAACCTTCAGCAACCTGAAACTAAGGCCATCGAAAGAGCAAGTAAAAGTTTATTAGATCTACACAAGAAAAAACCAGAAATTAACAAATTTTTTTTGCACAATTTTTTCCTGTGAGAAGAAAACCATGAAAATATAATTCCGGGAAAATATTTGCAAAACGGAGGATCAGTGAGATGAAGCAAGTGGATATTATTAACCTGGTGGAATTGGTGGTAAGCAAAAGAAATAGCTCACAAGTTCTCAAAAATGTCAGCTCCGAGCTTTGCAAACTTCCTCCTCTTCAAACTAGTTCTTCGCATGTATCCATTACAAAAACTTGTCTTTGATTTACTTTCCATTAGTAAACACTAGAGAAGAAAACAGCAAATATTTTGCGGTGAAAAATATAAAGCAGGCACAAGTAAAGGAGAAGAAATAACCTGGATCGACGTGGAGGGAAGCGAAAGCAATAGGCCTCACAGAAGCTAAGGTCTCAAAAATGAAAGATAAAAGCTTCAAATTCCTATATGTTATTAATATTAATCATGTACATGTCCATTAACTCATATCTAGATCAATTTGCTCCTCCAGTCAACGTAATCTCTAAAATCAGATATTTTTGTTCATATACGATTACTGTAGCAAAATATGTACATTACTACAGCATGTGGATTACTGCAGCAAGAATAATTAATTTGTTCTTTAACACCTACAATGCAAAATTAAGCACAACGTAGCATCAAAAGTTTAAAGGATAATTATATAAAAAATAATCAATAAATTAAGACCATTTTACTCCTAATTCTCATTAATTCAAAACAATTGTCCCTAATCAAAATTAATGCTTCATAAAATGCATTTAAATCCCAAATAAATCATGAAAAGTTATGTAAAAATATGGTTAAATCACCCGAGTGCTAGGGGTCATGCTCGAGTGAGCTTTTCCCTCTGGCGTGGTCTATGCTCTCGGGTTGTCACTTCTTATGTCACACTTTCGGGTACTCGAGTGGATTTGGAGTCTTCCCCCGAGTGCATGAAAAAGTCAAATTGCATTTGAAAATAATATTTTCTCTCTCTTCTTCCCTTGTTTTCGGCTGAGTATGGAGGGAGTAGGAAAATCATCATTTCCATCTTCTTCACACTCCATTTCCCGCTCTTCTCATCCCCATTTCCGGCGCCATTGTTGAGTAGGTGAGAGAAAGAAAGAGTTTGTGATTTGGGTAAGAAAATGGCTTCTATTGCTCAAACTCACTTCATTAAAGTTGTTCCTTGAGTAATGAGCTTCATTTTGATGTTTTTAGTGTGCCCATTGGTGTTGATTTGTCGCCACAAGGAATTGTGAAGGTTGGAGAATCAAGAAGTGTCTTTGAGAAAGTTGATAAGGTAAGTAAAACCAATCCTTCTATCTATGTTTTGTGCCAAATGGTTTGGTTTGGAATTTCTAGCATTTTTACCCTATTTTTGAAAATATGGGTCATTGGGTGGTTTGGCATGATATGGTTGTGGAAACGGTATTTTGGTAGGAGTTTTGAATAGATAGAATTGGTTTGAGGTTGAAATGTGAAGTTTGGTGAATTTGAGATTTTATTGTTTAATGTTGCCCAAAACCAAAGCATGATAATGGAATAGAAATTTGGTGTTTTTTATGGTTCCATTAAACTCATTGGGTATTTTTGTGTGGGAGTAGCCTTGGGTGAGAGTTTGGGACCATTTGAATCACTTGGGCAAATGTTGGAAAGTGCTGTCAGTCTTCTGCGTTTTCTAGTTTCTGATAGCATCACTTGAGTGATCTGGGGTCCACTCGAGTGCGAGATGAACATCACTCGAGTGGTGACAGGTTCTACTTGAGTGCAGTAGTGTATTTTCCCTTTTTGTTTCCAATTTCATATTGCACTTCTGTGTGTAAAGGCAAGAGTGTTGCCTCACTTGCAGGTGTTGAGAGTTCCCACTCGAGTGTGCCTCGTCATACTTTAGTGAGGGTGTATGAGATAAGGTGAACTCGTGTCTTGGGTTGTCACTTACAATCAACTTCTCAAAAGTGTGTCTTAGCACTCGTGAGTGCTACGCCATCACTCGAGTGCTTATATTCCTGCTCGAGTGATGTCCCTCTCTGAAAGTTTCTTGTGTTCTCAGGGGAGCACTTCCTAATCCTTACTCTGGTGTACTCGGGTGAGCATTTGACTTCCACTCGAGTGATGGTGTCCATGCTTGAGTGCAACGAGCGTTTCTAATTGCTGTCATTCCTTTCTGCTCTCGGGTGAGCACTTTCTGCACCGTTCTTCCTTGGACTTGAGTGAGAGTGAGGCTAACACTCGAGTGTTGCTTCCATGACTCGAGTGTCCATATATTATTATTCGAGTGAGGTCATCTTCACTCAAGTGTCTCAGTGAAAGATACCAGTACTTGTACTTCCAAAAGGGGATATTTAGGATAGTTATTCCAACCCTTTAAAGCTATTGATAGAGTTATTCATGGGTACTAAAAGAGCAATAATGATTTAAGTGTTGAGAAGTCATTGAGAGTTAGAATAGAGAATTGACTCTTCATCCCTATTTATGAATTATAGGATTCGACATTTGCCCTATTCGGGAGAGACCGGTGCTAGAGCACTCGCAGAAGGACCAAGATAGTGACTTTTCTCTTATATTGTGTATGATGCTTGGTATGCATGACTTATCATTATTTGTTGTGTAAATCTTTGGCATGAGGCCATTGTGTTATCTCAAGTAATGCATTACAGCGTGAGCAGTCATAGGGGGTGATGGTTATCACACCTACCCCTACCATTATTTCTGTCGTCGTAATTGCCAGGGGTGCGTTGTGGAATCATGGATTCTTGTTTGAGTATCCGGCCAGTGGGGCTATGTGTGTATGTGAAATATTTTATATGGATCCCAGTTGTGGTGATATATGTGATATGATCATGTGATTGTGCAATACAGTGTGAGCACTTCAACGTGAGCAAACATAAGGGTGACATGAGTCATACCTGCCCTTGCCGCTGTAACTGCCGTTGTAGTTGTTGTGTGTTGTGTGATGATTTGCTTTCATGCTTTGTTGTTGTGCATATTATGAGTGATTTGATACTATGAGGATTCCTTAGAATCTCACTCTCCCAAAAACAATGTTTAGACAAGGCTGAAGGATTTAAAGGGAAGTGAGCAACGAAGAGTGGATAGAGCTCCGGGCTAGGAGTTCCTTTTTGGTTATTGGTTATCATACTTGTAATTTTTGGATATAATCTTGGGAATTAATTGTATATATTTGTGGTATGGCATGGTTTTATGTAATCCCTAAGTAAAAGGGAAAGAGATTATGGGCATTATGCCTTGTATAAACCCTTTATTAATCAATAGAACCCGAGTGTGTAGGGAATTTATGCTGTACTTTGATATGTATGAATGAAATCAACCTATACATGCCATTTATGTTTGAAATGTGAGTATGAGACCATTATGGAATAGGTGTTGTAAAATTTTTTTGAAAACCATGATTTTTGAAAAAATTTTGCTTTGTCGAAATCCCAAATTATACATGGTCTCTAATTCAAACTTAATTAAGTTTTTACAAACTAATCTCGGCCTTAATCGTGAAGGGGGTTACACCGCGTGAGAGCTGAGGGCCACGGACCTGAGAGCCTGAGTTGGGAAACTATAAAGAGCTTGAGAGGAGAGGGAAAGAAAAGGAGAGAACCACTACTGTCAAGGGCTTCCACCCTCACTCGACCACCATCGTTCTCCTCCATGCTCCACCATCATTTCTCCTCGTTGCCACAAAAAATTAGAACCCAGTGCCACAAGACCATGAGAAGGAAACCTGAGAGGTGAGAGCTGGAAGGAGACCTGGGAGCTTAGATCACAGCACCACAGACCACCATCGTTGGCAGCACCACCATCGTCTACAAAGTCAATCTCTGCCATCATCACATTCGAAACCAGCTAGGACTAGAGATGGGAGGACCAGAGGCGAAATAGATCTAGGACCCAAGAGAGAGCAAGAGAGGTAGGTGAGAGAGCTGAAAGAGAAAGCTGGTAGTTGAGAGTGGCACCGTCGTCCTTTGATTCTTCACCATAACCAAATACTACCATCGTCGAAGCTGTACTTTACCACCGCCGACGCTTCTCTGCTCTTCATCACATCAGCTCCGTCACACAATTGACACCACCATCCCTTAACCACCATCGTCCACCACTTCTTCCTCTAGCATTATTTCCTTCATTCTCTGCTACCGTGTCTCTGCCTTCTTCCTCCCTAAACAACCATCACTTCTCTTACTTTCTCTGCCATTTTCACCTTCGCTTTCTCCTTCCAGACCCTTCCTTAACATCATTCTCTCATCATATTTCCCTTTAATTCATGGCTGGCATGTTTATGGAATTCTCTGTTATTGTGCAATTAAAGTAATGATTGGCTAATTCTCTTGCTTTTTAGTGGTAGAAGAAGTGGCTAGAGCTTCAATGTGCTACAAAGGGGATTTTATTAGTTTTCCATTAGCTCATTGTATGAATTAATTGTGATATGTTTGGCTTAATTCTGAATTGGTACATGTTTTTGAGACTTGGATGGGTGTTTATTTGTCCTTGTTAGTTGACAATTGTGTTGATGTACTTGGACTATTTATTGAAATTATTTTCTTATGTTTTAATGAAATTATGCATTGTATGTGATTACTATGGTGAGTAGTTGAATTAATTCATATTGAGTGTTGTGATTGTGTTCTTAATTAAGAGGAAACAAGTGCATTGAAATGATTTTCAAACACACATCAAGTGGTTTTTAATAATATATCTAAGAGATGACTATGAATGCGATTGTATGATTAGTCATTAATTAGATAAATTGGACTCAATGCGTTTGCTTGAGGTTTTTACTTTGACTTGATGATAAATTAACTCCCAAATCATTTTAAGAAGCTAAGAAAGTCATTTACTTTGCTACCAAGATTCATTTCCTCATATCCATTCCATTTTTTTAAAAATACCAAAAACAATAACTTAGCTTGTAATTAAATTGCATTTTCTTTTAGCTATTAATTTGAAAAACCAAAATTTATTTCTCCTTGTTTTATGGCATTTGCATGACATTTAGGTTCCTTAGGAATCAATAAAAGGCTTCTCGAGAAGAGAAAACGATTCTAGGTTTATCTATACGCAATCCTTGGTTAATTTAGATTGTGGAGCCCAATGCTAACGTACGAAAACATCTTAATCAGTGGCTGGAGCTTGTAATGTGCTACAAAAGGGAGTTTATAGTTTCCTATTAGCTCATTATGCGTATTAATTATGATTTGTTTGGCTTAATTCTGAATTGGTACATGTTTTTGAGACTTGGATAGATGTTTATATGTCCTTGTTGGTTAACATCTGTGTTAAATTTTGTGTTGATGCACTTGGATCTTTTATTGAAGCTATTTCCTATTAATTCAATGAGATTATGCTTGCTATGTGATTACTAGTTTGTGTAATTGATCTGAATTAATTTAAGTGTCGCCTTTGTGCATTCATATTAGAGGAAACAATTGCATTAAAATAATTTCAACACACATCAAGTGGTTTTTAATAATTTATCTAAGAGATGACTGTGAATGCGATCATAGGTTTAGTCATTAATTAGGTAGATTGGACTCAATGCGATTGCTTGGGGTTTTGCAATTTGACTTGATGAAAATTAACTCCCAAAATATTTTGTGAAGCTAGGAAAGCCATCAACTTTACTACCAAGCCTCATTTCATCATTCATATTTCCACTTCTAATTCCAATTCCATTCCATTCACTATTTGAAAAAAAAACCAAAAATTGTAGCTTTAGGATTTTAATTAAATTTGCATTTATTTATTTTCATCAAAATCCAAAACAAATTTCCCCTTGCTTTCATCTCATCTGCATGACATTTAAATTACTTAGAATTTAATAAAAGGCTCTTCGAGAAGAAAGAACAATCATAGGTTTGCTTATACGTAATCCTTGGTTAATTTTTTATTGTGAACCCCAAGCTAACGTAAGAAAAAGTCCTAATCAACTTCTCCCTTTAACAATATATCACTAATGTTTATTCGCTTGGCCTATCACCTCTTAGGTAAGCTTGAGTACGACAGTTTGAAGAATGGATTTGATCCAAACTTACACAGCCATCGACATTTTAAGCAATCAAGATTTGGGGCTAGAGAGTGGTCTGGGAGTTCAGTCATATATTTCAAGAGGCTTAATTACATCGATCTTCTTTAGATTTGGAAAATGCTGAAAATAAGCAATATGTTAAAAATGTTATGCTAGATAACTACACAATTTAATCATGAATTCTCTCATGAATATAAAAACAGCGGATTATAAAGGAAATATGCCAATGCATTTAGAATTGTACTGGATTAATTGGTTATTAGTAAATTTGGGTCCAGATATGAAGGGGTTGCAAAATCTCAAGGGCTAAGAGGGTAATATGTTGAAATTTGCACAACTTACATGTAATTTCCTCCGAATTGAGGGGGAGCACTCAAATAGGGAACTTGTGCATCATGAATTATTTGGTCAATTTTTGATGCATGATATATCTAAAGTTGAAGTTCAAAGAGGTGTTTAGAATTAGACAAGGAATTTGAAGATGAATACTTGACGTCCTTTCCAAAGTTTCCTGATATGACTATTAGGAATTTGAAGATCAACAAGATTCTACGCACAGTAGCTTAATGGCACACATGGCAAATGATATTCTTCCCAACTAACAATCCTGAATTAGTTAATTAGGAGGATAGCTCATATCTTTACCAATAATCAACTTTGTAGGCTCCCGCAAATCTGACCAATAAATTTTTATAAACATTAGGTTACGCATCTTGCGAAGGTCATTAACTCCTAATGGAATACTTTTTATCTTGCTCATGTCCAATGACAAGCATCGGATTGATGTAATCACCTAGTAAGCATGTCAAGAAAAAAAAGGGAACTAATATTACATAAAATTTCTAGAATACTATAGAAATTGAGATAAAATAACCATAGACAATAAATTATTACCTCATTACTAATGAAAAAATCATAAATGTCCGGTTGACTTCGCAGTTGAATAGGGCCTTCAGGATTAGAGAAGGACTATTTTCTAGCAATTTCAATGCCCATGTCCTTCACAAGATCATGCATCTCAATATAGCCATTATGATCAAATGAAGTAAGGGATCTATCTTTAAGAACACTCATGTCAATATCTACAGAAGAGCCATACAATTGTCTTATTAGGTTAAAAGAAACTTCAACTCCTTCTTTGATGAAGAAAGCAACGTCAAGAAACATATTTTTTTGGCATCAAGCCCTTTAAAACTCAATTTCAGAACATCAGCAATGCACTTGGGGGGAGCTTCTTTTATTTTTTTCCAAATAACTTTCCCACCCTTCCTTTCCTCTGCCTTGAAGAAAAGAACCCAACATCACAAGGGCCAATGGATTTCTTTGACAATAATCCACTACAGATTCTGATAACTTCACACACACATAATCTTTAAATGACTCATTTTGCTTGAATGCTTTCCAACTAAAGACATGAAGGGCATAATGAAAATCCATTCTTGGAACAAAGTAGGTAGAAAATGCAAAACCATTATGAAGCACTTGCATGTCTCTTGATCTGATAATAATTCTACTTCCTTCTCCAAACCAATGATACACTTTAGTCAAATCTTCAGCTGGTATTAAATTGTCCACATCATCAAGTATCAAAGAAAAAAATTTACGTCCAAGCCTATTTCTCACAAAAGTGGATTTTATGTCAAAGACATTAACATCCTCATCTTTTATTAATTCTTTGAGACATTCTTGCTGTTACCTGTCAAACTCAGTTATTGTTAGTTGTTCTCTTACATTTTCAACAAAGGAGAAAGCTTCAAACTATGCTTTCAACTTGTGAAATACAGCTCTAGCAAGAGTAGTCTTTCCTATACCATCGATGCCCCATATTCCCACAATGTGAGCCTTACTCAGTAGCTTTTCAATTTTCTAAATCTAATTATCAATCCTAACTAATCTTTCAAAATGAAAGGACGACTTGTATTCAATTTGCTCAAAATATCTTTGACAATCTTTTTAATGAGTTTGGATTCAAACTTAGCACAAATATAAATTGAAAGAATGATCATGTTTAATGCGCAAAGAAAGAAAATATAAGTGAAGAATGAGCATAAGCTACCTGATATTTTTTGAATCCCAACCTGAGAGATTTGTTGATTGAATCAAAGCATTTGTCCACTCCTGCACTTTCTCTTGGTTGTGCTTAAATCTTTGCTTAAGCTACACATATCCATCTCTAAAACTTGCATTTTGTTTGCAGACAATTTGATGGATCTACATCATAATAAATAGGGATAACAACCCTTTGGTATTGATCCCTACATTTCATTATATGTACAAGCTCATCTATACATCATGTAGAAGAAGCATAACCTTTGGAGAAAATGATAAAAAATATCTCTGATTCCTCTATTGTTTTGAGAAGAAGCGGAGAGATATGCTTTCCTTTGTGGAGCTTGTGATCCATAAAAGTTTGAAGGTTTGCATCATGAAGTGCTTCATTGAGATAACTTGAGAATTTGTCAAGAGTGTCTTCTCCTCTAAAGCTAAGAAAGATGTCATACTTGGTTGTAGGAGGAGCAGCAACAAGATTAGAAGGAGAAGAAACCGAGGGAATCGAATCAGCAGTATAACTACAGAGAAAAGAAATCATGAATTAATATTGGACCATCAGCAAACCGAACAAAGAGAAATTGCTCTAGAGGATGTTACCTATCATCAACAGATATAGGATGGATAATATGAAGTGGAGAGATTAATCTGATAGCTTTAGAAATTTCTATACCCAGGAAAATCAATACAGCTTCTATGAGCATTAAAGCAACGGTTGCATCCATGTGACTGTAATTTCTTACTTCAACATCAAACCAATCCTTGTTTTTTTGACTTTACCTCCTCAGGAAGTGTTATGGTTTGGCTCTTGATTAAAGTGATAAAAAGATCAAACAAAAATATTGATAGAGCCCAAGCCAAAATGATGAAAATGTAACACTAACTTTGTATAAATATCAGAAATAGGCACTGTTACAGCAGAAATTAGCCACTAATCACTGGAAATAAGCTACTGAAAGCACTCAAGACACTAAATAAAATGATAAAATAATGAAACAAGATAAACTTCCTCCACCCCTCAGTCTGGTATTCCAGAGACCAGACCCCCTCTCCTCACAATACTCAAGGTCTGCTTAAAAAACCTACCAAATCCCTCTACCCAATTATATATCTCAGTACATTGCACAGCCCCCTCCTCTCTCATGCGCACACCATAATCACAAACCCCACACACTCCTCGCTAAGGTTTGCCCCATTAATTTTCGGTCCATTATCTACGGGCCCATCAAATATTTAGCAAGTGGGACCAAGTTACCGAACGCTCAACAGCAACTTGATGGACAGTAACGATTACTGCTGTAATGTGTCTTTAAGGAAGGAATAATGCAAACGAAATATGTGGTCAACTAGTCAAGTCCATTTTAACAACTTTTCTCATTTATTTGAAAAGGATATGAAACCATTTTCTTTTCCAAGGAAGGAAATTTCCAGGCTTTTGGTGTGGAGGTAGAGATGATCATAGAGTGAGCGTTATTTTATACGCACCACACCATAACCTCCGAAAATATCCAATGTAGTTTTCGAAGATTATACAACATAAACATAGGTTTAGAGAAAAGGATCCGCCGATCAGAAATAAGATGCCTCAGAATTATTTGTACTCCTAATTCAATGTAGCTTTTGAGGATTATAAAACATAAACATGATGTTCAGATCTCACGGGTGTGTTTCATTAGATCTACGAGTGAAGGTACACAAGATGCGGAGTAGATAGTTACCCCCCAAAAAATACTGCAATTTTTTTTTACATGAACTCACCAAAACAATAGCTAAGGTGCATTGAGTGTTCTCAAGTTTTTTTTTCATGGACATGTGTGCCCTAAAATATTTTGTAATGTATCTCATATTCTGAAATATTCTTTCATATGCATTTAACACTATAAGCTATTTTTTTGGTACATCCAACACCGCAAATTATCTAAATTGTTATGTATAGAATTGCAAAAAATATACTTCAAGGTTATAAACGCACCTGAAAAAATTCTTCAGAGTATTGGGGGCACCACAAAATACTTTAGAACACTTGATGTAGCCTAAAAAATACTTTAAGATGTTGCATTTCCCTTGACTCAAAACAATACAGTACTACAATATAAGTTAGGCAATTTACTGTCAAAAGAGTTTATTCGAAGGACAATATCATAACCTATTTTTAATAATAAAGCAAAACGTCTGTGAGCACTGAGTATTGATTCGCAGGATTCAAAACAATATATATGTATATATGTCTTAAAAAACAATGGAAATCTTTTTTTTTTTTTAATAACCGGTCAATTTTATTTGAGAACGACAATGAAGTTAGGTACTTCTTCATATGTATGTATTTTTTTTGCCTGTTTCTTTATATGTATGTATATTTAAAGGTAAAGTGAGGAATGATAAAGTATAAAAAAACAATAACGAAGAAAAAAATAAATTAAATCTTGAAATATTTGAAATTTCTTTTAGTTGAAATGGAAGCCTCATTTAATTTGTAGGTTGCTAAAGTTTCAGAGTCTTGTTATTTTAGGTTGCAGGCCCAGATATAAATCTAATGTCAACCCACTAGGTTGTGAAGTGGGGTCTTAACTCTGAATTGATTTAATGATCCCACTAATCTCATATAACATTGTGTTACCCCACTAATATTTTTTTTTTACCAGAACCACTAATATGTTTGTTGAACAACATTTTTGATATATATATATATATATATATATATATATATATATTATGTGGTCTGATAATTTGTATATTCCTTTAACACTTACACCTACAAAGGTTTGCCAAGAAAAGAAAACAGAAAGAAATCAGCGAAGCAATGATATCACACGCATGTGCGTAGTAAAAAAAAAAAAAAAAAGTCGCATTAAATAACTTAAATACTGAAAATTCGGGCTACCTTCCTTCCATAAAAAAAAAAAAAAAAAAAGCTACCCCTCCGATCCTAAATTAAATTAATAGGCCTTATATTGAAAACCAAAGAAGTATTTTGGAAAAATTAAAATGAAGGATCTAAAATAGATATATTTATTGGGAGGAATGTTAAAGTTGTAATTATTTAGAATGATCAATTACCAAAATAAAAATATAAAGACATTAAATTGCCCTTGATTAAACCTCCTACATTTTCTCAACATTCTATTTTAAAAACTAATAAGAATTTTCAAATAGGAAAATCCCATATAAAGTTTCTTGAAATAGATAAATTCTAAATCAAGTTGTTAAACTTAACAAATCCTTAATTAAGTTAGTGACCCAATTTAAGATTTTAAAGTATAAATAAACTGACTTTATTGGATTCTCCTCTCTTCTATTCTCTTTTCTCTTTTACAAGAGTTTTGTCATACTGTAAGACTGTAACTTAGTTTTTAAATAAGAAGCAAAAAACATATTTTTTAAATAAATGCATGTATATATATTAACATTAATATATAGTAAAATAAAATATGATTTGCCTAAATCAAAAGAATTTTCTGAAAGATTTATGACAAATAATTCAATCCAAAGAATAAAAACAAAAACATTACCCCAATATCAACTAAATAATTTTTATTTAAATATTGTCAATAAAAATTTTATTCTTGGGAGAACTACACTTAAATTTGTTTTGTTAATAAAAATAAAACCAAACTTCATTAATCACACAATTCTCACATGTCACATGTGTGATATTTAGTTTGATTTTTTACTCTAATGAAACTTCTTTTTAATTAATGAAAATATTTGGTATTGTTTTGCCAATTAAAAATATTCTATATATAATATCACACAAGTAAGATTTTTTTATTAATATATTTTAATTTTCTTCTCATCCGAAAAAATTCAAGTCAAAAATAAAATTTTATATTCTCAATATTCAGCTAAAAATCATTTAATTATTTTTGGGTAATATTTTCCTTTCCTTTTCTTTTTTTTTTTGGAATTATTCTTGATGATCTCTCCAAACTACAAAAAAATTTCTTTGATTTAAGCGAATCATATTTGTTTTATTACACATTAATGTTGTTATATATATACGCTTACTAAAAAAGTAAGTTAGAAAGCACTCAAACCCTTTTAAGATGAGAGAGGAGACAAAAAGAGGGTAATAAAGTATTGAAATATTAAATTGAGTCAATAACTTAATTAGAGATTTATTGAATTTACCAACCTGATTTAGAATTTCTCTATTTCAAGCAGCTTTATATGGGATTTTTCCTTTTTAAACTTCATTAAATTAAATGTAGTTTCTCTACTTTTTTTTACTACTTGCGTATGTATCTATTGAAAAAAATAACACAAACATCTTTCGATTTTGTTAAAATTATAAAATTGACACAACTTTAATTGAAAATAAGAATTATATAATTCTAGGAAAAATTAAAATTTTTTAAAATTTATTATAAATCTTAAAGAAAGGTTATATACATCCAAAAATTTTTTAAATAAATATGCAATTTTAACCAATTCAAAGGATGTTTTGATAATTTATTTTTAGGGTTTTATTTTTATGTCAAAATAGATTTATGTGAGTTTAAAAAATAAAAATCCATGTAATGTTTTTTTTTTTTTACTGAAAACCATGTAATGTTAATATACTTTAAAAAGTCTAGATAATCTATTATATTTTTTAGTCAAGAATGGTTTACAACATTGCCTCCCCAGAAAATATTCGTGTGTAAACCAAAAATTTAATATAATCAATATAAACAAATAATAATAATATTGTTTTTTTGTGGGGTAAAGCAATTTTAACAACTAAGATATTAGATAGAAAATGTAACATCTTCTAAAATGGCCTATTTTACTTAGAGTTTATTTTTTATAAGATTATATAAATCAGAAAAAAAATTAATAATTCAAATGGGTCAGTATCTATGTTAATAATTAAATGATATATTGATGATATGATTAGGTATACATTAGTTAAAGTTAAAAAAATGATTATTTTGGCGATGATAATTTCTTTTGGAAAATAAAATTTCAATTACTTTTAAATAGAATGCGTGAGACATTGAAGGAGAGAAGATAGAAAGTTTTAATTAAGGGCAATTTACTATTTTAAAATTTATATTTTGGTTATTGGTCTTTCTAAATAATCACAACTTTTACCGTCATTCCCAATAAATATCATCTGTTCTAGGTCCGTGGATCTAATTTTCCCAAGTATTTTTCTAAGGAGATTGAGAAGCAATGGAAGATGATTATGTTACTGAAACTTTTGTTAATATACAACTATTAGTGCTACTTAATACCACATTTTTAAAGTTTCAGAAATGAAATAAATCACACCCAACGCAAATGCATACCCCCAAATGATTTTAGTCATATTTTAAAAAAGGAAAGGATAGTTAAAGGGTAGTTTGATTAAAGAATTTAAAACATAGAAACAAGTTAAATTGAAGCACTTGAGGATAAATATTCAGACAAATTTAAATAATAATTGTTTTGAGCTGAAAACTTTAAATGATAATTAATATCTTCGCTACCGTAGTGAAATCGCAGCATTACAGTCGTTCTTATACATTGACCCATAAATTTCATATCTCAGGGTATACAAGTGGCGCCAGCCCAAGTTGTAATAGATATTTGTGGGAAGACGATAAAGGCCTGATGTCGAAATGTTGGGTAAAGAGAGTTTGAAGTCTAAGAGAGGTTGAATCCTTGTGGAATGATGATCATGAGAGAGTGCAACATGTGATTTTAGGATTGAAACTTGAGGAATGCTGCAACCTGCATTCCCAATAATATCACTCTCTTTTAATCTCAGTTGCATCAATAATGATCAACGAGTGATGCTGCCAGGAAGTCTTGTGAATGTAGCATTACTGTTATTATCACAATATTCTATTATTATTAACTCATTGTCCTCTTCTTCTATTAATGAAGTACTCTTACCGTACATTTCTTCTTCTTCTTCCCTCTCTCCGCCATCATCAAAGAAATGAAGGCGATCATTAATCATTTTTCTCAATGGCCCCACCACACCCCTTTCTCCTCTATCACCACTCACATGCATAAGTGTGATGCGAGCAGGACGAAATTGATAATAAGCGTAATGAAGATCAAGATTAAATTGATAATGAGCATAATGATGAATGAATGGAAGTAGAGACGCCAAACTTTGTGTCCCCTTTCTCAATTCTGCTATCTCTTCCAATGGCATTTCCACGTTTGAATCTAAAACCATATATGTTGTCACCACATACCAACACCTTCATTCTCATTTTATGAATTGATGACTTCTCAAGATCCAAATGACTGAACACCCATACTAACCTTGACCTTGTCTCTTTCCTACTTCCCCCAATGTTAATTCGCTTTGGCCCTTCATTTACTAAACATAAAGTGACTATTCTCCAGGAAAGTTGAAGAATGGATTTGATCCAAATTCACACAACCATCAACATACACAAGTTTAATCTTAGGGGCATGAGAGGAATTTGGGGGTGTAGTTAGATGTTTTGAATCCCTCAAAGTGATTTCCTTTAGATTTGGAAAATGCTGGAATGAAAAAGAAGCATTGTTAAATAAATTAGATAACTGCCCCAACAATTTTAATCAAGAATTTTTCTCATGCTAATTAGAACATGAATTGGATCAAATTATGGGAAAAATGATTAACCAACATGTAAAACGTGATTAAATAACAAATGGAACAATTAAATATATTTCTCTTAGAAAAAATGAATATGCTTTTGTGCACTTTATCCAAACAATTCATTTTTCTGACAAAGCAAAAAAATGATCCATTTTATCTTACTATAAATAAACGAATAAATTGGTTACAACAAATATACACGCTGGCTCGAGGGACAACTGTACGAACCTGCTTAAATGTCCACGTTTATATTTCATATAATTGATACTCATTGTTAAAGTGTGTTTGGATTAGATTTTAGAGAATAGTTTCTGGAGAAAAAGTGGAGAATAGATTCTTAGTAGAATAGATTATGAGAAAAAAGTGATTTTGATAAAATGAGAGTGTTTGGGTATTGTAATTA
This sequence comes from Inga laurina, assembly GCA_963855925.1. Lineage (NCBI taxonomy): Eukaryota > Viridiplantae > Streptophyta > Magnoliopsida > Fabales > Fabaceae > Inga > Inga laurina. The sequence goes on along the minus strand of OY979701.1, from coordinate 75,320,747 downwards.
GAATAGTTTTTTTTTCATGATCAAATTACTAAAAATGACATTAACTTTTGTGATAATTACATATAAAGAATAAAGTTATATTTTATGTATTATTTAAGGGTTAAGGTCCAAATTTAACAGCCAAGTTTTTCCTGAGGGGCATCTGGTACAAAAAGTTCTGGAAGATGAAAAAATAACAATGAAAAATTAAAAAGGATGCAAATTTAACAAAACCGTTAAATTTGATCTAACGACGTTAGATTATAAGAGAAGAAAACGCCAAATGGCATTAAAAAGGATGCATCTTAACCCATTATTTAACATTAAATTTCATAATTAATACCAAAGATGAAATAAATTTTTTTTTATAAGTAATGTTAATAAACTTAACTAATTTTTCTAATATAATCAAATTAGATAAATAGGTTTTATGTTAAGGATATGAGGGAGCATTAAAATTTTTAAATTCTAAAAAAAAATAGATAGACGAGAGGGAACGTGGAAATTGTATAAAAAAAACATGTGAGAGAGAGAGAGAGAGTGGTATGGAGCCCACAAATATGAAAAAGACTAATGAGAGAGGGTGGGGCCCACATCATAAAAAAACAAAAGAAAATAGATTATGTGAAACCATGGTTTTGGACATCCAAAACCATGGTTTCATGAAAAAAGAGATTCCGGAAAAAATATGGATGTTTGGGTATTTTTCCCAATCCAAACACACATTTAATGAATATCTATATAAAATTGTTGAAATTTTCTTTATAGTCAAATTTCATAATGTGAAGGTGAAAAAAATTTCATGTGACCCTTTTGTAATATTAAATTTTTTATTAATAAAACGCGTGGGAATATTAAATTTCATATATATCTTTGAATAAGACATCTTAATAGCTAGCCATATACTATCTCAGCTTAAAAAGGTGAAAATCTCAAAGTTTAAGAAGAATAATAAATCACACCTGACAGAAATTAAAGGGCATGCATGCCCCAATTAATTTTAGCCAATAAAGGATTTTTTTTTCCTTAAAAAATCTAATTAGGCAAATGTGACACTTACCAAAGATTTTAATGAATGAACAAATACATTTTTGGAAAGCACATAACAAGAGAATAAAATATGAGGAAAATAAAGAATATAATAAAAACTTAAAAACTAAAATATTACCTTGTCATTGTTGAAAAGATGATAAATATCCTCGGCCTCCATAGTCGAATGGGTTTTCCAAGGTTAGATATTAATTGTTGCCTAGAAATTTCAAGCCCCATATCTATTAGAAGAGTATGCATCTTAATATCACCATTTTCATGCACTGAAATGAGGGTTCTATCTTTAAATACACTTATATTAATATGTGCAGAATCACCAACAGGTGCCGGGTGCAGTGGTAAGGCAACTGACACTCCCCCAGGTGGATGAGAGTTTGAACCTGGGAGAAGCACCTGTTGGGAGGGGGAACCCACCCTTGGTGCAAAGCACCTTATAGGGGTGTGCCTAAAAAAATATCCCTCGCTCCGGATTAGTCGGTTGCCCCGGGTTACCTGGCCCAGTGTTAGAAGGCCAGGGACTCAGGAAAAGGCGCCGGATACCGGGGGGAATCCGGGTTTGGGGGCCAAAGGCCCTATCTGCCTGTTGTTACCAAAAAAAAAAATAATAATATGTGCAGAACCATATAAGCGTCCTACACATGCAATCCATAGAAATACTCCATACTTCCTTCAAGAAAAATGTGAGGTCAAGAAATACACTCTTCTGTATATCGTCAAGCCCATCAAAACTCAATTTCAACACATTAAAAATGCCCTAGTAAAGAGCTTGACTTAGTTTTTCCAAAGCACTTTCCCATTCTTTTTTCCCTTTTCCATGAAGAAAGAAACCCAAGACTTTTAGGGCTATTGGATTTCTATCACAATAATGCACCGCCCACTCCAATAACCCCAAATAGCTTTTTAATGGCTCATTTTGCTTAAAAGCTTTCAAATCGAAGAGATGTAGAGAATGAGAGAACTCTAATTCCTGAACATGATATGTTGAAGCATAAGTATTCTTAAGCACTTGCATGTCTCTTGATGTAATAATTATTCTACTTCCTTCTCTAAGCCAGCCACATGCTTTGATTAAATCTTCAATTGCTATAGAATCACATGCACATCATCAAGTACCAAAAGAATATTTTTATGGCGAAGCCTTCTTTCATCAAAAGTTGATCTTAAATTGAAAGCGTTCATATCATCATCTTTTAACAATTCTTTAAGGCATTTTCTCAATAATTCATCAAATCCAATTTTTTCTAGTCGTTCTCTCACATTTCCAACAAATGAGAAAGCTTCAAACTGAGTTTTCAACCTACCGAATACAACTCCCGCAAGAGTGGTCTTGCCTATACCACCCATACCCCATATCCCCACAATGCAAGCTTCACTTAGTAACTCTTCAATTTGTTGAATCTGATGACCAATTCCAACTAATCCTTCCAAATGATAGGATGACTTGTTACTTAGTTTGCTCAAAATATCCTTCACAATCATTTTAGTAAGTTCGGGTTCAGGCCTAGGACAAATACAAATTCAGAAAATGATCATGTTCAATGCCCAAAGAAAGAAAAAAATAAGTGAAAAATGTGTTGAAGCTACATGAAATTCTTTGAATGCCACCTAGATAGATTTGTTCATCGGGTCAAAGCATTTTTCCAATGTTATACTCTTCATTGGTCGTGCTTTAATCTCTGCTTAAGCTTAATAAATCCATCTCCAAAACTCCCATCTTGTTTGCGAACATTTGATGGATCTACGTTATAGATAATAGGGATGACAATTCTTCCATATTGATCCTTACATTTCATGATATGAACCAGCTCATCCATACACAAAGTTGAAGAAGCATAATCTTTCGAAAAAATAATTAGAGATATGTCTTATTCCTCTATTGTTTTCCAAAGAACTGGTGAGATATGATCTCCTTTGTGGAACTTGTGATTCATAAAAGTGTGAATCTTTGCAGCGCAAAGTGCTTCATAGAGATAAGTTGAGAAAGCGTCCCAGGTATCTTCCCCCCTAAAGCTAAGAAAGATGTCATACTTGGTTGCAGGAGGAGAAACCATTTGAGCTAAAATCACATCATCTTTAGAACCGGAGAGATGGAAACAAACCGTCAACAAGTATCAGGTTATAGGAGAAAATCATACAACAAGCTAGCTAGCTACGTACCTATCATCAACAGCAACATTACTTTGGTTATCATAAAGCGAAGGAGAGATGAATCTATTAGCCATGGAAATTGATAAAGCCAATAGTATCAGTAATGCTTCTATTAGCGTTAAAGAAATGTTTCCATCCATTTGATAGCAATTTCTGGCTCCAACCTTCAGCAACCTGAAACTAAGGCCATCGAAAGAGCAAGTAAAAGTTTATTAGATCTACACAAGAAAAAACCAGAAATTAACAAATTTTTTTTGCACAATTTTTTCCTGTGAGAAGAAAACCATGAAAATATAATTCCGGGAAAATATTTGCAAAACGGAGGATCAGTGAGATGAAGCAAGTGGATATTATTAACCTGGTGGAATTGGTGGTAAGCAAAAGAAATAGCTCACAAGTTCTCAAAAATGTCAGCTCCGAGCTTTGCAAACTTCCTCCTCTTCAAACTAGTTCTTCGCATGTATCCATTACAAAAACTTGTCTTTGATTTACTTTCCATTAGTAAACACTAGAGAAGAAAACAGCAAATATTTTGCGGTGAAAAATATAAAGCAGGCACAAGTAAAGGAGAAGAAATAACCTGGATCGACGTGGAGGGAAGCGAAAGCAATAGGCCTCACAGAAGCTAAGGTCTCAAAAATGAAAGATAAAAGCTTCAAATTCCTATATGTTATTAATATTAATCATGTACATGTCCATTAACTCATATCTAGATCAATTTGCTCCTCCAGTCAACGTAATCTCTAAAATCAGATATTTTTGTTCATATACGATTACTGTAGCAAAATATGTACATTACTACAGCATGTGGATTACTGTAGCAAGAATAATTAATTTGTTCTTTAACACCTACAATGCAAAATTAAGCACAACGTAGCATCAAAAGTTTAAAGGATAATTATATAAAAAATAATCAATAAATTAAGACCATTTTACTCCTAATTCTCATTAATTCAAAACAATTGTCCCTAATCAAAATTAATGCTTCATAAAATGCATTTAAATCCCAAATAAATCATGAAAAGTTATGTAAAAATATGGTTAAATCACCCGAGTGCTAGGGGTCATGCTCGAGTGAGCTTTTCCCTCTGGCGTGGTCTATGCTCTCGGGTTGTCACTTCTTATGTCACACTTTCGGGTACTCGAGTGGATTTGGAGTCTTCCCCCGAGTGCAAAGTTTCATGCTCGAGTGATGTGAGCACTTTCGGGTTAGGGTAGTTGCTCACTGTCAAGCACTCGCAAGTGAGAGCCGTTCTCACTCAGGCACGAGTCGCTCATCACCCGAGTGAGGTCATCTTCACTTGAGTGAGCCAATCTAAAATCACTGCGTTGCCTTTCGAAAAAGGGGTTTTCAGGGTAGTTCTTCCAACCCTTTAGGCATATGTTTAGGCTTCTAATAGTCATCTAAAGAGTCCTAAAGGATAACCAACTTAGAGTATTATAGGAATATACCTTTGGAAAAGAGATTGATTGGTTGTCCCTAATTTGGTATAGGATTTGATATATGTCACCCTCGTGAGCCTGCGGAGCCAAAGAAAGTCAGGAAAGATTCAGGTAGTGACTTTTCCTTTATATCTTATGTGATGCATTGTATGTGTTATATCATTGGTTTGGGATGGATTCATATGCTGCAATATTTATGAAATTGTGTATGCACCGCTATACCAATAGTCCCTGAGTCGTTAACAACGGTTCGGGTAAGGGCTGTGTGCCTTCCCAGTTGTAAAAGGGGATGAGGTTAGGGTGTGATATTTATGATTATGTGAGCCGAAAGGCTATTTGTGGGCCGAAAGGCTATATGTGAGCCGTAAGGATATTCGTATGCACTGCCATACCAACAGTCCCTGAGTTGCTAACAACGGTTCGAGTTAGGATGGTGCGCCTTCCCGGCGGTAAAAGGGGATGAGGGTAGAGTGTGATTTGTGTTGTTGCTGTTATGTGATGATTTGCTTACATGCTATGTGATTACATGTGGTATGAATAATTTGTTACTACTGGGATTCTTTAGAATCTCACTCTTTCCAAATGACTAACATTTTCAGACAAGGTGAGTGGTTTCAAGGATAAGCGGCCAACTAGGAGTGGTTAGGGCTAGTAGGGACATACTAGAGTTTGGACCGTTGGTAATCCGTTTTGGATTTTGGATTTTGGGATTACTGTGTATATGAGATGTAAATATGAATCTTTGGTCATATAATCCCCATTTTGGGAAACCTTTAAACCCAATATATATATAAGTAACCCAGGGTTGTAGGGATTTTGGTTATGCACTCTAATATTTATTATGTGATATAACTGCACAGGTAATTGTATTTGAAAGTGAATGTGAGACCAGATGAATTCTGTTTTAAATGTTTGGTTTGTTAACCCCATCTCTTAGAGATGAGTGATTATAAAAATGATTTTTGTCTTATTGGTCTCTATTTCACTTAAATTTCGTAGTCCAGATATAATTACCGAGAGGGGGTTACAATCGCAACCTTGGTTGATCTTCCACATCAGAAACATGTTAATATAAAGCTAAGCCTTTACTTAATATAATTATTATCTGATAGCATGCAAGTTAGTTGATCTTATGATAACATATGAACTTCGTCTGTCTTTTCTAGGGCTATGGCAGTAAGTCTCAAAGGGTTAGGGTAGATAAGTCCAGATGCCTATTGTTCGAATGTTCATATGATATTGGGGTTCAACGTTTAAGGCATTGGCTAAGTGATAATAATATTTGCAGATTTTTATCTTTATAAGAACATACACAAAAATATTTATAATAACTCCATAAATAGCCCAGAAACTTCATCAGATCTAGCACAACTCTATAAACCTGAAGGTGAAGATATCAGAAGAAAAATTTATTATGTTTTTTAGATCTTTATCATTCCGCTCCAACTCTTTTCGCTCCTCTCGCTCTTCTGCTCCTTCTACATCTTCTCAAAATTCTGGTGTAACAGCCAACAAAAATTTAGGGAAATTCTCCCTCCAAAATAATATTTTCAACAATGAAATCCATTTTAAAGAAATTGACCAAAAATTTAGTGATTGGACCATTCCAGTCATTAACCCAAATGATTTATATAAACCAGAGGATAAAAAAATCTTTAAAAACCATGATTATATAATCAAAATGGTTCAAGAAACAATTCCTCTAAAATCTGAACCAACTGACATGTGCCTCTTGTCAGAAAATTCAATTTTAAAACACCAAAAGAAATATAAATTTATACACATTGGATGTGTTCAAGTGGCCATAAAGCCCTTAGTAAAAGCTGGTCTTGATGTCTCTACTTTAGTATGTGTTAGGGATGGTAGACAGCAAATCTTTTTTGAATCAATTTTCGGAATGGTTGAAGCTGGTCTCAATTATGGACCAATTTACTTCAATTGTTTCCCAAATTTGACAGCTTCATTGCACGATGATCCTGTCCTTGAAACTTTGAAATTAAGTTTGAAACTAAATGGATTCAACTTAAAACCTGGTGTTTCACCTATAGTTTTAATCTATAGGGTCCAGTACAAAGTTATGAATTCATGTACTTCAAACGTCAAAATGTTTGATCATAGAAAAGAAACCTATCTATTCCTAATAGATGAGACTAAGGCAAATGTTACAATTCCAAAACTAGTTAGATGGGATGAAATCACACTCCCTGATGATTGGGTCATGGTAAAAATTGCTCCTCCCATCCCAAAACCTGCACCTGATTCTTATAGAATTAGGCAAAATGAAAATAGAGTTGTTAGAATTACTTTTGATCAGAGACAATCATTTAGTATTTCTAGAACTCTATCAATTCAAGAAAGCTTCAAGACTGCTCTAAACAACCTTCTAGACATTCTTGTAGTTCTTATGTCAAAGAGCCTATAATTTCACCTTTAGTAATGCAAGGTTTAAATGAGTCAGCCAGTGTCGTAAGGCCTGTCTACCAAAACACTGAAGATGAACAAATTGAAACCCAAACTTGCCAATCCCCAACATATTCTGACATGAATGTGATTGAGCAACAATTTGAATTAGATAAAGAACTCTTGCGAACAGATTTCTATTCTAATGAAAATACTGAAAGCCAAAAATGGTTTTTCACAAAATATAAAACTGAAGAATTGCGAAAACTAATTCAAGAAAAGTTTTATAAAATGCTCGAAAGGTATAAACTTCATATTCCTTTCTTTCTTTGGTTTGAAACCTATGTGAAAGATCAGAATATAAAGGATTATCCTTTCAAACCATTCAAAGGGGTTAACGCCTCTTGAATTTTGAAAAATAAAGACAGATATGAATCTGATCTTCCTCCAAAACAATCTTACCATGTCCCTGGTACAAAAATTGGTGAAGCAACTGTCATTGCCTCTCCTTTCAAAATAAAGGATCCTAGAATAGATGCAAGTACTGATGATATCAAAAATATCATTGAACAAAACAATTATACAAAATCGTATTTGCAAACTCTAGGAAAACATATTTTGAAAAAACCTGTTACTAGTGAAGCTAAAGAAATTTCCTTTAGTTCCACCAGTACACAGCCAATTTTTAAACATTATTCTATTCCTGCAACCAGCTCGCATAGTATAAGGAAAGGAAATCTGGAAACAAGGATTAACGAAGAATTAAAAAAGTTAATAAAAGATATTCCAGAAACTCCCCAAAAATCTGAAAAATCTATATCTTCGATTTCAAAATTAGTAATTAACACTTGAAAAAACAATCAAACAAGTTCAAGTGAAGATTGTCCAAAAATCCGTGAAATAAAACAAGATTGGAAAAGACCAACAAAATTGTATTATCCGAGAGCCACTCCTCCGGATATAATGCTCGAAGAAAGGGATTTTGCTCTTTGACAATTTAATGCAAACAACATTTATGTCTGGAACATAGATGGCTAATTTGAAACAAATATTTTGGAAATCTGCCAATAAATGACGATGGTCAGCAATGCCTATGCAATATATAACAATTGTCAAGAGGAAGATGTTGTTCATATACTGCTATCTGGTTTTACTGAACAACTTAGAGGTTGGTGGGATTTTCATCTCACTCAAGAACAAAAAAAAAAATCTAATTTTGCAAACCAAAAAGACCACTCAAGATGGTATAATTATCACTGATAGTAATGGTGAACCAATGTCTGATGTTGTTAACTGTCTTATAGTTAATATCATAGCATATTTTGTTTGTGATCCATCACTATGGAGAGATAAATCAGTAGATCTTCTGTCAAACCTAAAATGTAAAACTCTATCCAACTTCAGATGGTATAGAGATAATTTTCTCTTAAGAGTAATGACCAGAGAAGATGGAAATCATCCAATCTGGAAAGAAAAATTCCTTGCTGGTCTTCCTAGATCTTTAGGAGATAAGATCAGAGAAAAATTAAGAAACCAAACTGGTGATGGTCAAATCTATTTCGAAAATTTAACATATGGACAGTTAATTGCATTTGTTCAAAAAACTGCTTTAAAAATTTGTCAAGAAGATAAACTTCAACATCAACTTGCCAAAGAAAAAGCATCAAATTGGAAAGACTTGGGAACTTTCTGTGAACAATTTGATTTTCCTGCATGTAAAAGTTCTAAAAAACTTATGTACAGACATGAAGACAAAGAACACAAGGCTAAAAGATATTATAAAAAATATCGAAAACCTTGGAAGAAACCAAAAACAAACAAACCCAGAAATTTAAAAAATGAATTCAAATCAAAACCTCCTATGGATCTTCCCAAGGGAAAAATTGTTTGTTTCCGTTGTGGCAAGGAAGGTCACATGGCAAAATATTGTAGGCTTAATAAAAGAATTAATGCCTTACAACTTGCAGAACTAGTTCTTCAACAACTAAACAAACTTTTGATTGAAGAAACCTCTTCTGAAGAAGAATATGAAGTATCATCCTCTGAAGAAATTAATGAACTTCAACTCGATGACATTTCATCTTCATCTGAAGAAGATGATTTTCAAATAAATTGTCTTGATAAGTTTGCTGAGAGTCCAGGAAATCCTGTACTTGATGACCCAATCAAGGAATCGGTCTTAACTGGTTTCAAGATAGACAATTTACAAATAAATGTCATTGAAGAAGATTTGGTTTTTGAAATTATTAACTCTCTTCCAACTAATGAAGAAAAGGTTAAGTTTTTCAATGAACTAAGAGAAAGCACAGCTTCTTCTTCTTCAAAATCAAACAAAAAATATTTGCAAAAGAATTTGCAAACAAAATATGATTTTTCGGTAATAATCAAAAGATTTCAGACTAATCCAAAACCTGTTTCAATTTCTGACCTTCAGAAAGAAATAAAAAATTTAAAAGAAGAGATAAGAAACCTGAAAAATACCCTGGAGTTCTATTCTCTTATTTTAAATCAAATTCAGGAAGAAAATCTTGATAAAGAAAAGAAAGTCGAGGAAGTTAACAATTCATCAACCAATGATGAAAAAACTTTTGAGAATCTCCTAAATCTTATATCAAGAATTTTAATCCAACAATGGCATGTGCCAATTAAAATTATTGTTGCTTATACCTTCATATTAGAAACAATAGCATTATTTGATACTGGTGCAGCTCTAAGCTGTATAAGAGAAGGTCTAATACCAACAAATTTTTTTGAAAAAACCACAGAAAATCTTTGTGGACCAAATACATCACCATTGGATGTCAGCTATAAACTTTCAAATGCAATAGTTGAAAACAATGGTATAGAAATCAAAAATCTTTTTATTCTAGAAAAAGTTTTATCTCAAGATGTAATTCTTGGTGCCCCTTTCATCAGCAAATTAAAACCTTTTTTAACAACTAATGAAGGCATTGAAACTGATGCTTTGGGTAAAAGGATTTTCTTCAAATTTGCTAATCCACCTTATACAAAGTTTATCAATCAAATTGAGTATAAGGAAAATCAAATTAATTTTCTAAAAGAGGAAGTTTCTTACAAAGCACTTGAAATTCAATTGAAGAAACCTTTTTAAACAGAAAAATTCAAAATGTTTTGAAAAATATTTAAGACACAATTTGTTCTGATTTTCCAAATGCTTTTTGGGAAAGAAAAAGACATATAATTGATTTACCTTATGAAAAGGATTTCAATGAAAGAGATATCCCAACAAAAGCTTGACTAATTCAAATGAACCAAGAACTTTTGGAACATTGCAAAAAAGAAATAACGGATTTACTTGCAAAAGGTTTAATCCGTAAGAACCAAAGTCCTTGGTCTTGTACAGCTTTCTATGTCAATAAGAATGCTGAACTTGAACGAGGAACTCCGAGACTTGTAATTAATTACAAGCCCCTCAACCAAGCTCTTCAATGGATTAGGTATCCAATACCTAACAAAAAGGATCTTTTAAATTGCCTTCATCAGGCCAAAATATTTTTAAAATTTGACATGAAATCTAGGTTTTGGCAAATCCAAATCTCAGAAAAAGATAGGTATAAGACTGCATTCACTGTCCCATTTGGGCAATATGAATGGAATGCTATGCCTTTCGATTTGAAAAATGCGCCCTCTGAATTTCAAAAGGTTATGAATGAAATTTTCAATCCTTTTACAAAATTCATCATTGTCTACATTGATGATGTTTTAATGTTTCCAGAATCAGTTGAACAACACTTTAAACATGTTAACATCTTTGTAGATGTTGCTAGGTTCAATGGCTTAGCAGTTTCTAAAACCAAAATTAGTCTCTTTCAAACAAAAATTCGGTTTCTTGGTCATCATATATACCAAGGAACTATTATTCCAATTAATCGTGCAATTCAGTTTGCCGATAAATTTCCAGACCAAATTATGGACAAAACTCAACTTCAAAGATTTTTAGGTTGTTTGAATTATATAGGAGATTTCATTCTTGACCTAAACAATATCATTAAGCCTCTTCATGAGCGTCTTAGCAAAACTCCTCGTCCATGGACAGATGATCACACTAATGTGGTTATCAAAATCAAGTCTTTGGTCAAAAATCTTCCATGCTTGTACCTCCCAAATCCACAAGCATTCAAAATTGTTGAAACTGATGCCTTTGACATAGGTTATGGTGGCATTCATAAACAAAAAATTGATGGTAAAGAGCATTGCATTGCATTTACTTCAAAAACATTGGAATAGGGCTCAACAAAACTATTTCACAATCAAAAAAGAAATTTTAGCAATTGTTTTGTGCATAAACAAATTTCAAAGCGATTTGCTAAATCAAAAATTTTTAATCAGAGTTGATTGAAAAGCTGCAAAAGATGTTTTGCAAAAAGATGTTAAAAATTTAGCATCAAAACAAATTTTTGCCCGTTGGTAAGCAATTTTATGTGTCTTTGATATTGAAATTGAATTTATCAAAGGTACTTCAAATTCTCTCCCAAACTTTCTAACTAGAGAGTTCTTGCAAGGGAAATAAGGCGACCAAAAATGAGTGACAAAGAGAAGAAAAAGAAAACAAAGGGCAAAGCCCAAATCAAAATTGATCTAGAAAGGATCGCAAAAGAAGAAGAAAAGTAGCTCAAGGCTACAATTGAATTATCAAAAAGGTCATTGACCCAAGGATCATCGATCCACCAAAAAGGATCCTCTTCAAGGTCCAAAACTTCTGAACAATCCATTCAAAAAACTTCTTGAACTATAATGGAACCTTCTCATAAGTTCCCAATTGAAACACTCAGCCTTACAAGCTAACCAAAATTTGGCCAAATTGCCAACCAAAAGATGGGCTAATATTGCCGAAGAAGAAGATTCTAAGGCTCTCACCCCATTTAACCTGGATCCTGAGTTTCTTGCCTTGGCTATAAAAAAAATCTTCCCAGGAAGTCATTAAGGCAGGTTCATCCAAAGAAGTAGTCTTATACTCCCAACCAACACAAACCACTTTTGTGTTACAACCAGAAAAGGTCTTCAACCATTTTCAAACAGATCAAGATTCTGTGACAAAAACCCAATTGCCTTGGCAACAAAAATTTTTCCAAAAGGATTTTTCTTCAAACCAAAAACTTTGGAGAAAACGCAAAAAATTTTATGAGCTTATTCTTATAAATACCAAATCTACAAAAATAAGACATTTTCCAGATCGTGACAATCCTGATAATAAAAATATCCATAAATATTCAACATTTAGAATATCTAAGTTTTTATTACCTCAAGATTGGGGTTAGGATCTGAACAAAAGAAAAAGATTTTCAATCAAAGACATATATCCAATTGGTTTCAATTATTGGGATGATTTGGATGCATGGTGGTGTACCTTATGGTACTAAAATCCAAATTTTAGTTATACTTGGCTTTTCTTATTCACATATGACACAAAATACCAATTTCCATTGTGGTTCAATTAGTGGTGGGATTATTTTGGTCCTATATAAGAAATTTTACCAACCACTGCGAAAATTGGGATCAACTATTTCAAGAGTCGGATCAATCTTAGTGAAGATCCCTTCCCAACAGATCTTCATTATTTTTCAAAATTCGATTTAGCCTGGGTATTCAAATGTAGCTTCAAATACAGGGCTTCTCAACATCAAAAATTGTTCCCCATGCTGTAGAGATCATCCTCAGTTAAATGGTGGGCAAAATTTTCAAATATCAAAAATGTATCCGAACCAAATCTCAAGAAATTGTTTAGACAAAATCCAAAATTCCTGATGGCGAGAGATCATGAATCAAGTGTTTCTCAATCAGAAGGCAAAAATCACAGCATGTTTGGCATTGGCAAAGACAAAGAAGCCCTTACCAAGCAGCTCTATGAAATTCTTGGGCTCCTCCCAACCCAAGAACCAAAATCCAGTCAATCGGCCCAATCCTCATATGGGTCAGAAGCTAAAGATCTGGCCCAATACTTTGGTCATGATTCAGATGATGAGATCATTAGCCTCAGCTAAGATTGATTCTGAAGCAAAACTATCGGAACAAGAGTCCAAGACCTGCTGACGCAAAAGATTCCCTGCTTTTGTAAAGTTGTACTTTTGTATTTACTTTAGCTGACAAATTGATTTAATTTACTTTTACTTTATGTAAAAGCAAAAGCAAAGTACTTTTACCCAAGTAACATGTTTTCTACTCTGGTTAAAGTAATTTTACCCAAAATGCATAACAACTTATCCGAATGCTTATAAAATGGCACTTCATTTTAGTTGTTAGGCATCTCGAGTTGTGTCGACGACTTAATTCCTCTCCCCTCCTCCTCTAGGGTGATAACCCTTTGTATGTTTTCTTGTTTTCTTTGTAATTTCTTTATGTTTGTATCGTTTTTTATCATTCAATAATATATCAGTTTTATAAATCTTCATCTCTTTTCTTTAAATTTTTGCATATCATACTGCATCTAATGAATTAACGACTTCGAGTCGGTCCTTACTTCTCTTCTCCTTCTGCCTCTTAGTTTTTTAGATCCTTATGTGGGATAATCTGAAAAATTTTAACATTTTAAAACTGGTTTATATAAAAATCGGTCTTAAATGTAAAATATTTAAGATCGGTTTTAATATTAAAATTGGTCTTAAATCTTTAACATTTAAGACTGGTTTTTATGTAAACCGATCTTAAATGTTAAAACATTTTTAATCTTAAAATTTTAATATTTTAAGACCGGTTTATACAAAAATCGGTCTTAAATGTAAACATTTAAGACCGATTTTTGTACAAACTGGTCTTAAATTTGAAATTTCACTCTTTTAAGACAAGTTTTTATTGAAAACCGGTCTAAAAGGTATGATTTTTCGCCCGTATTTTTACTCCCGCGCCCAGATCACGCGCTCTATGAACCCTTTCTTTTCTTTTCATCATTTCTCTATGAGCTCTATCTGTGCTTGTTTTGAACTCGTCCATGACATCCCGTCTCTCATTTGCTCAACTCTCCTCCGTCTTTACCGCTGTCGTTACTATTTTCGTCGTCGTTGTTCTTTAATTATCGTCAGTCTTCTCCACTGCCACCTCTATTCTCCGCAGTGACCATTCTCTTCTGCCTTGTCTTCCCTTTGTTAGTGCCGTGAATTTGAGGACTTCATTTTACCCTCAGTCGACACCACCGTGACTTTGGGTTGAAGCTCACTCCTTGGTCTTCAATCAGGTTAGTGTTTGATATGTTATTTAGCTGTACGTTGTTCAATAATTAATAATGTTATATGAAAAAATGGTTCTTGTTGTTGCTTTGAGCACTTAAATGTAATCTGGAAAAAAATTAAATCTGCACATTCTTGTTAGATATATGCTCTGACTTTTGATTACATCCCTGTGATATTTGGCTTGCTGTAATACCACTCTATGTTCTGTTTTAATTTAGTGCTATTGTTTGATTATTGTCAGTGTTATTGGTTTCTTAAAATAATACTAGTTTCAAACGGTGCCTGTTAATTTCATTGAAATCTCTAAAACTCTATTTTGTTGTTTTTTTGTCTATCCTTTTGTTGTTGAATATAGGGTTCTAGAAGTGTTGAGATATATATGGATCATAGTTGGATAAACGCTAAATGAACGAGTGATGAATATGATAATGGGGTGAGGGGGTTTTTAGACTTCGCTAGTAGAAATGCCGATGATGGTAGTGGGAAGTTGTATTGCTCTTGTGTAGTATGTTTGAATGAGAAGCGACTAAGTACTGCAGATATATATACACATTTAATTTGTGAAGGATTTTGTAAGAGTTATACAGTGTGGGTATGGCATGGTGAAGAATTAGAAATGCCAAGTTCATCTCACCAGGGGGAGTGAACTTTGATGATAATGACACGGATACGGATGATCAGATAGAGGATATTATTCGTGATGTAGGAGATGAGACTTTTGAGAAATCACATGCATATGGTAATATGTGTAGTGATGCTGAGACACCGTTGTACCCGTAGTGTAAAAAATACCAATTGTTGAAAGCAGTATTGAAATTGGTATGCTTGAAACCACGACATGGATGGAGCGACAAGAGTTTTTCAAAAATGCTTGAGGCTTTTAAGGACATGCTGCCAGATAATAATGTGTTGCCTTCTCATACTATGTGCTAAGAAAATAATGTGTCCACTAGGGATGAAGTATAAAAAGATCTATGCAAGCCCTAATGATTATATATTGTATATAAAAGAGCATGAAGAGGAACAACAGTGTCCAATATGTGAAACCCTGAGGTACAAATCAAGTAGCGCTCCTGCAAAAGTATTGTGGTACCTTCCAATCATACCAAGGTTCAAGTGCTTGTTTGCTAATGAAAATGATGCAAGAAATTTGAGATAGCATGTGGATAAGAGGATATCTGATGGAAAGTTTCGACATCCGGCTGATTCTTCTCAATGGAAGAAAATCGATCAATTATTTTCTGCCTTCGGTGAAGAGCCTAGGAACCTTAGGCTTAGGCTTAGCACGGATGGCATGAATCCTCTTGGTAGCCTGAGCAGTATACATAGTTCATGGCCTGTTCTATTGGTAATTTACAACTTATCTCCTCTGTTATGCATGAAATGAAAGTACATCATGTTATCTATGTTGATTTTAGGACCAAAATAACCCGAAAATGATAGATGTTTACCTGGAACCCTTGATCGAAGACTTGAAAGAGTTGTGAGATGAAGGTGTTGATGTTTTTGACACGAACAAGAAGGAGATTTTTAAAATGCGAGTCATGATCTTTTGTACTATAAATGACTTCCCTGCATATGGAAACTTGTCAAGATATAGTGTTAAAGGCCATAAAGCATGTCTGACTTGTGAAGAAGGAACATGCATACTATCAACTTCAACATGAAAGAAAGACAGTTTATCTTGGCCATAGGAGATTTCTTAGACGAGGCCACCCGTATCGTAGATTAAAGAAAGCTTTTTTTGGTGGACAAGAGTTTGAAGATGCTCCGAATGCATTGACTGGGGAGCAAGTTTAAGAAAAGGTGAAAAATATGAATGTTATCTTTGGTAAGACTACAAAGAATAGTAATGAGAAAAGTAAATGGAAAAAAAGGTATGTCTTCTTTAATCTTCCATATTGGCCAAAGCTTGATGTGAGACACTGTATTGATTTCATGCATGTGGAGAAAAATGTTTGTGATAGTATTGTTAGGACACTGCTTAACATATAAGGTAGTTCTAAGGATGGCATGAAGGCAAGATTAGATTTGCAAGAAATGGGAATACGAGAAGACTTGCATCTAAAGCCATATGGTAATAGAACTTTTTGTCCTCCAGCTGCTCATAGCATGGATGCTTTCAGAGATGGACTCTTTCCTTTCACTCGAATCTGTTACAGAAGAGTAAGGGTGAACGGGTAAACCTTGATTACAATTAAACCAAGCCATGAAAATTCAATCACAATACAATCTCAATGAATCACAAGAAGACTATCTAACTATAAACTATGAAAACTAAGAAAAAGAATCAAAGAGAATACAAATACAAATGAAAAGGTGGAAAAGGATTTCAAAATGACAAAAGATGCAATATGCTATGAATCAACTTAGAGACATGGTGAATTCAAACAAGTGAGCTCAAAATTATTTCAAATTGAATGCAACAACACCACACAGAAGCTACCAAGTCAAAACAATGCAAGAATGCAATCAATGCTATGCAAACTACCTAAATGCAAAAATCCTAAACTATGTGCAAAGAAATAACAAAATATGCAAAACTAACAAGCTTCACTTGAGAAACCCCTTGTCAAAAGTGAATTTGACAATTAGATTATCTAGGGAGCCAATTACTTAGTTCCCCAGCAACGGCGCCATTGATTTGATCGTGTCTTTATGCCTTGGGGTCAAATGCAAAATATTTGTATCCAAGAATTGCAGTACAATGCAACACTCAGGTCGTCTCACTTGAGGAGCTTTTTATTGAACTACCTAAGTAATCTATATGCTATGCGAATGCAATTAAAACAAGGGGAAAACGATTTTTGGATTTTTCTTTTGAATTAATGAATAAAAGAAAATGCAAATTAATTAAATGCAAAGCTATTGTTTCTTTTGTATTTTTCTTACAAAAATGGAGAATGAGTAAGAGTGATTGGAATGGTATGGAGTGGAAAATATGAATGATGAATGCTCTTGGTAATGAAGAAGTGACAATCCTTGCTTAAAAAGATTATGGGAGCTACTTTTCTCTAAGTTTTGAAATACAAAACCCCAAACAATCGCTCGGGTCTAGTGTTCTTAATTAATAGTTACTCCTGTGAACGCAGCTAGTAACTATCCCTTAAGGCACTATTAGGAACCACTTAGAATGCAATTAAAATGAATAAATGCAGCTAGCTTCCTCTTGATATAAATGCGATAACACGACACTCAATTGAATCAATTCAATTATACAATCTAACAATAATACGTAGAAAGCACAATTTCATTTAATCAATAAGGAAATATATATATATATATATATATATATATATATTCAACAAGCCACAAAAATCCAATCCAATCACATAAATTCAATCCACAAGATAATCCAAAAGGCAATCAAGTCTCAACAGCATAAAAAGATAATCCTACAATTTAGGTAATCAAAATATACAAATGAGAAAAGGAATATAACTAGTTAACTCCCCTATGTAGTTCTTGAAGCTCAAGCACATCCTCATCACTAAGAGTTGAAATCAGCTAGTCATCATGTGAGAAAATTCCCAATTCGTCCATCATAACACTGCCAATCCATGGAAAATGAGTGAAAGTTGAAATTGCTAGAGAAAGGTTGTGGGTTCTGATGGAGGTGATGAACAGAGGAGGTAGTGTGTTGGTGGTAAGGGTGAGAGCTATGGTGAAGCTCGTGGTAGTGACTACAGGCGATGGATGACGGTGGTCAAGCAAGGAGGGGGAGCTACAGTAGTGAACTGTGATTCGGTGGATGTGGGAAGTCTTCGACGGTAGTAGTGTTGTCTGTCTCTTTCCCGCTCCTCTCAAGTTATCTCCCACTCTCTCAAGCTCTCTGGTTCAGCTGAAGATCTCAGCTCTCGGGTCTGTGCATGGATGGAAAATAGAGGAGGGTCGCTGTCGGTGGTAGTGGTGAGGCTGGAAGCCACCGGTGACTGTGAAGAAAAGGAAGGTGGGTGATGGGAAGAAGGATGAAGATGAAGGCGATGATCCCTCCAGCTTGCGACACCCAGCTCCCTGTATATTCTCTCAGCTTCAGTTTGTCTCCATCCCGAATCCTCAGCTGCATCTCAGGTCGCGCCATTTCCACTTTGTATATCCATCAAGTCTGGTCCATGGGAATCGGATCCCTTGGTCAAAACGATGTGTTTTGACCAAGGGACCAAAATGAGAACTTTGAAAACTTTCGTTGAGGGACTTCATTGAACATATTTGAAATGTTTTGGAGTTGAACTAAAATTTCTACAGAGTTTGGGTAATTTTCAGGAAATTATAGGCCTTGTCTGTAATATTTCCCAGTCTTGAAAAATATTAATTCAACTCCAAATGCATTTTTTTTCAAGATTTCAATTTTCTTCCAAAACACCTGCAATACAAAATTAAGAACAAGTAGCATTAAAAGTCCAAGAAACAATTGCACAAAATAATTAACAAATTATGACCATTTTGCCCTTCATTACAATTAATTCAATACAATTGTCCCTAACTAAAATTAATGCTTAATCTTGCAATAATACTCCAGAAAATGCATTAAAAATCCCAAATTAATTATGAAATATCATGTAAAATATGTTTCAATCAAGAACCCTAACCGGCCTGAAGCATCTATTGTTTAGAAATATGTTTCTGAAAAAGCCATAGAGTTTTGTCAAGATTACTTGTCAAATGTAGGACACATTGAACTTCCTGAACGTCATGACGAAGAAGGCGGTAGACGCGGGGCTTCAGTCAAGAGTATGGATCCTGATGAATTGCAATAAGGCCACTTGTACATCTTGAATAATGTTGATGAAGTTTAAGAGTCCACTTGTACGGAAAGGAAATAGTCGAATAACTGAACAAAGGTTAATTAGGGAGCATAACAAAACTTTTACACATTGGTTCAAACAAAAGGTTGATGACGAAGAATGTGTTTCTGATACAATTAAATAGTTAGCACGTGGTCCTGAGGTTGATGTCATAAGTTGGACTTCATTTATGATCAATGGTTATACGTTTTACATGAAGTCCCTTGATGGTAGGAGCACTGTCCAGAACAGTGGGGTTATGTTAGTGGTTGAATCTATGCACTTCTCTAGTTCAAAATATAAGAATCCTAGATTGGCAGCAATACCTTATTATGGGGTGATTGATGAGATTTGGGTGGTTGATTATGTTAAAGTTAAACTTCTCATTTTCAAATGCAAGTGGGTTGATGTCAACAATGGTGTGATGATTGATCAATTGGGATTTACATTGGTTGATTTGAAGAGTAGAAGTTTTAGAGATGAACCTTTTATTATGGAATATCAAGGGAAACAAGTGTGTTATGTTACTGATCAAGCAAATAAAATGTTGTCTGTAGCTCTCCAAGGAAAAAGAGTCGTTGATATTAATCAGGAAAGTCATTCAATGAATGATCTTCTTGAGACTCCTTCTTTTTCTAGGGGTTTACCAGAATTGAACGAAGAAGATGAAGCAGAAAATGAACACGGCACAAGAAACGATCATCATGAAAGGATATGGGATGATATCCCTTTATAAAACTACATTAAAGGTTAGTTAGCTAAAATAATTATCATGAACTATATTTGAATTATGTATATTGTTATTGTGTATATATAAAAACTACTTTTTTTTGTCATAGGAAAATGAACGATATGAGGTGTCCATCTTATGTAGATTCTTCGAAGCCAGGCCAGCTAGTGATCATCAGCCTGAGAAGAGTGTGTATAAAGTATTTTGGCCCTAATGAATAACAGCATTGTCATTAATGTAATTTAATCTTTGATGTATGTATGTAAGTGAAAAGATAAGGAGCTTGGTCAAAACATCATTGTCATGGTTGTATGATTTCCTTGCATTATGATTTTGTCAATGATTGTGAGTTTATTATTCATGGTTGTTTTCCTTGCTTTTGTTTCGGCCAACACTGTTTAAGCACAAGGGAGTTGAGTTTTAATATGTTCCAATGAGTTTTGAGTCTCTCACATGTCATTAAGATGTTAGTTATAATCTATAAGAAAAGAATATTTATTTGAATGTCGTTGAACTGGTTGCTGCTTGCTGAGTGAAATGTTTTAACAGGGGAAATGGCTTGCTGGGTAAATGTTTTAAACAAAAATTTGAAAAAAAAACTACTTTTAAGATCGGTTCTCTCCAAAACCGGTCTGAAAAGTACAATTAAAGCCGGTTTTGGAGAGAACCGGTCTTAAAAAAAGTTTTAAGACCGGTTTACTTCAAAACCGGTTTTAAAAGTATTACTTTAAGACCAGTTTTGTAGAAAATTGATCTTAAAATTTCAACTTTTTAGACCGATTTTTCAGAAATGGGTCTAAGATTTGAACCTTTTAGACCGGTTCCTCTGATAACCGGTCTAAAAATATTTATTTTTAGATTAGTTTTATAATAACCAGCCTTAAAACTTTTT
Organism: Inga laurina; assembly: GCA_963855925.1. Taxonomy (NCBI): domain Eukaryota; kingdom Viridiplantae; phylum Streptophyta; class Magnoliopsida; order Fabales; family Fabaceae; genus Inga; species Inga laurina. The sequence continues at coordinate 75,300,137 of OY979701.1, read as the reverse complement.
CTTAAGACCGGTTCCATAACCGGTCTAAAAAGTAGCAGACTTTTAAGACCGACTGTATCAAGACCGGATCCAGAACCGGTTTAAAATGTCTTTTTTAACCGGCCTTAAAAATAATTTTTCCACTAATGATAGTTTTATATAAAAAAGGAGGTCAGGAGACATTATGGGCAAAAGAGAGAAGCTGCTTTCAGGTCAATGAGGGTCTGGTTTGTTTGAAACGAAATTATGAATCGAAATAGGGCCCATTTGGTTTCGAAAATATAATGTGCCTTTTTAGCATCTCATATTAAAATCATGATATAATGTATATATAATGTACCCACTCTATTTTAATATTTTGTTACGTGAATGGGATAAGTATGCGCACTAATTATAAAGCAAAAAACTGAGCTAATCCTTGGCAAAAAAAAAAAAACAAACTGAGCTAATCGGTGGTGTTGTTGTTGTTATTGCCGTCGCCGCCACCAACAGCAATCAGTCTACTTAGACCAAACAACTTCAGTTATTATTTTTGGTCCAAAAGAAATGCAATGACCGAATGCAATTCATTTTTGGAATGTAATTTTTTATTTTCTTGTATGTTAAACTAAGTTGTTTTATTCATTAAATTCACACACTCACTAAAATCAAATTCAGCGTAGGAAAGAGTGAAAATCAGTATATAAAAAGTAGATAAAGTAATTTTTAAGAAAATATAGAAAAGATTGATAATATTTAATTTATAGAAAAATATTTGAAAATGGGAGTTGGATTGAATATAATTGAGTATGATACGCACGGTTCCTAACGCGAAGAGAGAGAGCCTCTCGTCATGCTCTAGAAAATGTATAGTTGCAGTTGGCTACCCATATTCTGATGTGAGTAATATCATAATAGGCTTGTTTGGAATAAAGATTGGAATACTTAAAAATAGCTTTTCAATCATGATTTATGATATACATGGTAAGTATGTAAAAGGAGTTTTGTCTCGATTTACATGAAAAACAACTTATAAGCAATCCAAACGACATACCAAACATCTCCAATATCCCTACAACTACTCATGAATATCATCACCCCCTTAATAAAATCAACTGTTCAATCTAACCCCCTTAATAGAAAATCCTTGCTTTGAAATCAATTCTTCTTCCCCCTACACACGAAGCGATTAAGTAGTCATTAATAGAATAAGAAGACCAGCTATGGCTAAGTAAACTGAAGAAAATAGGGATCCCACCCACGCCATAAGTGATAGTGAGAGGCGTCCAACGTGAAGCGGATGATGGAATAATGTCGGGGAAAGAGAGTGTTACATCTAAGTGAGGTTTACTGCTTCTACAGTATTCATTAGAGAGTGGAAGTGATTTTAATGTCAGTTTCTTTAGTAATGACCAACGAGTGATGCTGTTGGGAAATCTTGTGAATGTAACAATAACACTCTTACTGTAACAATCTTCCATTAACACATCATCCTCTCCATCTTCCATTAATGACATCATCACCACTTGATGTTCATTCAACATTTCTCCTCTATCACCCCTCTCCTCCTTATCAACATCACTAATTAAGTCACCATAATCAGAATAATAGTCCATATCATCATCACCACCACCACCACCACCTCTCTCCTCCTCCTCCTCATCACTAACAACAACGTAAGCATCATCTCTAACAATGTGACAATAATAGTGATGATGTTGGTTGAAATCATGTCCAAACTCAATTGGACCCTCTAACCATTCAACTTTCCTCACAAATGGAAGTAAAGACCCCAAACTTTGTGTCCACTTTCTCAATTCTTCTCTCTCTTCTAATGGCATTACCTCATGTTTGAATCTAACACCACATATCATGTTGCCACATACGTACACCTTCATTGTCAATTTATGGAATAACATCCAGCGAAGATCAACAACACCGGACACAATCACTAACCCTGAACTTCTCCCTTTTATGCTGCCCCCAACCTTGATCTGCATTGGGCCACAATCATGTATCCCCAAAAGATACGGGACAGTTGTTGAAGAATGAATTTGAGACAAACTCACACAACCCTCAAGAGTCAACTCTTCAATCTTAGGCACGTGAGAGAGATCTGGCAGTGCAGTGAGATGTTTTGAACGTGATAAGTCAATTCTCTTTAAATTTGGAAAATGCTGAAAAAAGAAATAGAGTTTAATACATTAGATAACGACACATAACTACAATTTAATCAATAATTTCTCCCATGACAATTAACAAAAATGTGAGCTTATTATGGAAATAAGTTAATGCATTTAAAAGATGAATTGAGTTTCCTGCAAAAAAAAAACGATACGGCTGCTATTACCCCTCAATTTAAAGGTAGTAAAGCAAACATTTGCATTGTGCATTATTTGGTCAATGTTTCATAAATATAAGATCTTTAATTTGAATCACTCTGTTAAAAAAATTATGACATATGAATTATGGTACATACCTGATTTCCATTCCAAAGTTGTTGAATATTACTATTACGCATGTCAAGTGTAATAAGATTCTCTGCACAAAAATGTAATGGCACATGTGGTAGTGGACATTCTTCCCAACTCAGAAACCTCAGTTCCTCTGAAAGATAATCCAAAACTCCAAGAATATTCAACATCGAAGGCTTTTTCCAATCAGACTTGTAAATTTTAAGAAATATTAAATCATGTATCTTCCGAAAAATACTAGCCCTCAATGTGATACTTTTCATCCTGCTCACATCCAATGACAAGCATCGAATAGCCTCAATCCCCTGGTAATAGAAAATCAAGGGAAACATGATTATCATTACCTAAAAAATGACCAGAAATATACTGTAGAACAATTAAATACATATACTGCTAAAAATATCCAATTTAATAATGACATTGTATATTTTATTAACAAACTTCTACAATTCATATTTCCCTAATAGTAAATGAATTTCTAAACACTCATTAACTTGCAGACTCACTCATACGTATACCAACATGCTATTGCATGTGCAGATATTGAAACAGATATTCATTTAAAACACTTGGTATACATAATTTTCAATCTTTATTTAAATAAAAAAGCATAACTAAAGACTAACGACAAGACAAATTATAATAATACATCGAAAAACGAGCATCCCAACGGATCTCATGCACTATATAAGCAGAAGACAGTGACTCCTTCCCTCTCCATATATTTTATTTGTTTTCAACTTTCATATAATTTATTCCTCTAATAACATTAATTTCTTTACTATTATAAAAGCACGCTCATGTGAGCGTATGCATATATACCTTAACAGTACACCAATCAGACGAGAAAAATCAATTTTGTGAATCATGTTATCTTATCACATAATGAACAGTAGTTGTAGACTAATTTTATCTTTTAGAATAACACATATCACAATAGTCCCCAGTAATTTATATTTAAAGTTTAGGTCCATGAATAAATTACACCTAAATGCAATTTTAGTCATTTAAATAGAGACAGGATCTCTTATAGGAGTATCTAATTAAACAAAATAAATCAGAGAAACTTCAAGATAAATGTTGACACTTACCACCTAAGATTTTAATGAATAAAAAACATGTAGACAAACAAAATATCACAAGGAATCTGAAAATGAAGATAATAGTAATAACAATTACAATAATAATAAATAGAATAAATCATTACCTTGCCACGATTGAAAAAATCAGCAATGTCTTTGTGCTGCCATAGTCGAATAGGGGTTTTAGCATCAGAGGTTAGCTGGTTCCTAGCAATTTTAAGGCCCATTTTCTTCACAAGATCGTGCATCACAATGGGACAATGATTATTAAATGAAATGAGGGATTTTTCTTTAAGAACACTTATCTCAATAAGACCAGAAGAATCATATAATTGTCTTATTAAGTTGAAAGAAATATCAACTCTTTCATTAATTAAGAATGCTAGGTCAAGAAACACATTCTGTTGTTCCTCATCAAGTCCATCAAAACTTAACTTCAAAACATCAATAACGTTCTTGGGTGGATCTTTGTCTAGTTTTTCCAAAGCACTTTCCCACTCTTCTTTTTCTCTACCATAGAGAAAGAAACCCAACACAACCAAAGCTAATGGATTTCCTTGACAATATTTCACTACTGACATAGATAAATCCATGTAACCTTCAGATGGCTCATGTTGATTGAATGCTTTCGAACTAAAGAGACACAAGGAGTTGTGAAAATCCAAATCTGGAACATGATAAGTAGAAAAGGCCTCAGCTTTCTTAAGCACTTGCATGTCTCTTGATGTGATAATAATTTTACTTCCTTTCCCAAACCAATAAATCAAGCTAGTTAGATCTTTAGCCATTCTTGAATCGTCCACATCATCAAGTATAAGAAGAATTTTTTTGTGTCCAAGTCTATTTTTCACATAAGTGGATTTTATGTCATAGACACTAATCTCCTTATCTTTTAATAATTCTTTGAGGCAATTTTGTTGTAACTTGTCTAAACCAATTTTTTTAAATTTCTCTCTGACATTTTCAACAAAGGAGAAGGCATCAAATCTAGCTTTCAACTCTTGAAATATAACTCTAGCAAGAGTAGTTTTACCAACACCACCCATACCCCATATTCCCACAATGTGAGCCTCACTTAAAAGGTTTTCAATATTTCTAATATGACGAGCAATGCCAACGAGTCCTTCATGATGATATGATGAATTATAGTTCAGCTTGCTCAAAGCGTCTTTGACAATCTTTTCAACAAGTTTGAATTCAGGTCTATCACAAAGGTCAATCAAAAGAAAAGCCATATTTAATAAGTAGAAAACAAATAACATAAAATAAAAACAGTTAGAATTGTTGAGGCTAATCAAACAAATCCTTGAAATCAAGAACAAAGGGAACATTTTTGAAGCTACCTGATAATCTTGGAATCCCATCCAGAGAGAGTTGTAGCTTCCACTAAAGCATTTATCCACTTTTGTGATTTTTCTGGATTGTCTCTAAATCTTTGCTTCAATTCATTAAATCCATTTCCAAAACTCCCATTTTGCTTGCGTGTGTTTGAAGGATCTATATTATAGAAAATAGGTATTACAACCCTTCCAAATTTTTCCTTGCATTCCAATATGTGAACGAGTTCATCCAAACACCATGTAGAAGAAGCATAATTCTCAGAGAAAATAATTATAGATATTTCAGACTCCTCTATTATCCTCAGAAGAACCTGTGAGATATGTTCTCCTTTGCGGAGTTCAAAATCCATAAATGTGTGAATGCCTGCATTACAAAGTCCTTTGTAAAGATAACTTGCAAAAGTGTGGCGGGTATCTTCCCCTCTGAAGCTAAGGAACACATCATACTTTGTAGCAGGAGGAGAAACAACAATATGTGAAGTAGGAGAAGCCATTTGAGTTAAAATCTCGTCATCTTTAGTGCTACAAATAGAAACAAACCGTCAACAAACTTTGGGTTATATATAGGAGCAAATCAAACAAGAAAATAAAGAGTTTGAGGTTATTTAGAAAAAGGTAATTACCTATCATCAACAGCAACAAGTTGGTCACCATAAAGTGAAGGAGAGATGAATCTGATAGCTTTGGAAATTAATAAAGCTACTCGGATCAATAAAGCTTCAATAAGCATTAAAACAATTGTTCCACCCATGTGATAGCAATTTATGGTTCCGACCTTCAACAACCTAAAACTAATGTGATAGAAAGAGCAGGCAAAACAGCGTATCAATGGGATGAAGCAAGTGGAAGAGAGAGAAAAGAAAAGAAAAAAGAAAAAAGAATCAATGGATTATATTAACCTCATGTGGTGGAAAGCCAGAGAAATACCTCACAAGGTCTCATTATATTGTTGAAGGATAATTATTATATTTCTTATGAATATCAATTTTTTAAAAAACAAAATAGGGAGTAGAATTTCTCACACTTCTTTTTTTCCCGTCTTCCCTTTATCTCACAACAAAATGCGGGCGACGTAAAGATAATTACATGTTCGATTCTTTATTTTTTGTAGTAAAATATTGTTGAAAGTTTTGTAAATAAAAAAATCATTGTAAGATAACTTCCTTTCATTTGTAACCCAATAAAAATCTAACGGATATTAACTTGTAACAATATATATATACACATAAAGATTAGAGAGAATCTTAAAAAAAAAAAAAACTTGAAAATTGTAAAATAATAAATCAAGTTTTTTAACAAAAGTTGATTAGAAAATGTCGAAACTTCACAAACAATTTCCAATTTATTTTTTGAAAAATACCTAATTTATCATTTTACAATTTTCAAATTCTTTTTTAAGGATTTTCCCTATATATTACCACATATTAGATTGTTACTTGAACATGCCATGCAATAATTTTTGAAGTTGATGAACCAAACCAACCGCGTGAAAGATGAAAAAGCCTGTTGAATTACAGGAACTTAAAAGTACAGAAAATAATGTCAAACCGCTCCAATTAAATACAGGCATTGTTTGATTCTGTTTTAATTTTTAGGGAAAATATCAGCTAGGTCTCAAGCTAGGGAAACAATACCACAAAAGTTCCTTTGAAAATTCAACTGTCAAAAAAGTCCCTAGGGACTTTTCTGACATGAATTTCCAATGACCATTTACAAAAATACCCCCCAAGCAATTTAACCACTGTCATTAGTTACAACATGTTATGCTATGTTTACAACTTCGTAAGTCATATTAACAACATAGTAAGTTACGTTAACAACATGTATATAAAATGCGTGATTGTGTTGCATTTACAACCTCTTAAGTTACGTTTACAACTCATTAAATATAACGTAACATGTTGTAAACGTAACTGACTATGTTGTTAATATGACTCACGATGTTGTAAACATAGCATAACATGTTGTAACCAATTACAGTGGTTAAATTGGTTGGGGGTATTTTGGTAAATGATCATTGGGAATTCATGTCAGAAAAGTCCCTAGGGACTTTTCTGACAGTTGATTTTTTAAAGGGACTTTTGTGGTATTTTTTCCCTAACTTGGGACCTAGCTGACATTTTCCCTAATTTTTATGTCTTAGAGTAGTTTTCTGAAGTTATTTTTTAGAATAAATTTTAAGGAAAAAAAAAATCTGCATAATTGATTATTCTAAGAAATCATATTTTAGAACAAAGAAAGTATGAAATCATATATGAAACGATTGTTCTTGAAACCAACTTAATAAACAAAGGAGGAAAAGAATTGTATGACTAACCAATTTTTTATAATAACTTATATCTTTATGCATTTTTTTTGGGCCAATTATATCTGTATATTGATAAACTAATTTAATAAAGAATTTGAATAGCATGACTAATAAATCGGGATAAAAATAAGTTAGGCTAGATTTTATCTAAATAAGCCTGAGCCTGCAACAAAAATTTAACTCCTAAGTCTGTATGTAGACTTTTTTTTTTAGACCTGAATCTGGGCCTTTAAAAGACCTGACAAGGCCTGAAGTCTATTTAAAAGCCTGTTTAAAATATAGGCTTTTAAATAGCCTTTAAAACTTATACATCTAAATTCATACAAACACCTTCACGCTTATTTAAAATATTACATTATGTTTTAAAAGCTTGTCATCCATTCTTATTATAATATAAAGGTTTAGTAAGGAAAAGAAATGAATATCTAGTGATAACAATTGTTCGAGCAAATAGGAATAAGAAAAACCAATGTCTGCTGACTAATGAGATATATTTTTTAAAATTGACCAAGCATAATAAGTAATATGTAAAATTAGATTTTATCTCTTTTACTATTCCCACATAAATTGGGAAAAACTCCTTCTACTAAGATTATAATATTTCATTTGGCACTAAAAAAAATAATATAAATTATTATGCTTTAGTGGATAGTGCAAATCATGGGGGGGAGTGAGTTAGTATTGCCATCTCGAACGATCAGAGAGAAGAGAGGTAAAGGTTAATGATTGATGAGAAAGTAAGGGTTGAGAATAATAACGATAAAATATGAAACTTAGAATTAAGGTTATGTTAGTAAATTTATAAATACAACAACAATAACAAAGCATTTATCCCACTAGATGGGGTCGACTATATGGATAGCACGACGACATTGTGCTCTGTCAAAAACTATATCTTTAGGTATATTATTAATCAATAGGTCTCTCTCTATAACCTCATTGAGCGTCCGCTTCGACCTTCCGCGACCTCGTTTTTCAGGACTTCATACTGCTTGATCAACCCTCATCACCGGTGCATTCAATAGCCTTCGTTGAACATATCCAAACCACCTCAATCGACTTTCTACCATTTTTCCTTCAATAGAGGCCACTCCAACTCGTTCACGTATATGATTATTACTAATCTTATCTTTTCTTTATAGTAAATTTATAAATAATTTATACAATTATTTAGATAATATTATATATTCTTATATTATAGTATAAATTAAAAAAGTTAAATAGGTCAAGCCTGTAAGCTTTTTAGGCCAGGTTTTATGAAAATAGGCATAACCTATTTATCTAAATAAGTTAGGCAATAGGCCTGAGCCTAGCCTATTTACTAAATAACAAAAAAAAAATTCTACTAAATAGGCTAGGCTTTATATAGGCTAGGTCGTAGGCCCCTGTTAGGGGGTCTGGCATATTTCCATCCCTACTAATAAATAACAAAAATTCTACTAAAAAAATAATCTAGTTAAAATTAAAACTAAATAAACTCTATCTCACAGATAAGGTATTTATGCTTAACTAATTAAACACACCATCCACACGAAATTGTAAAACTGGTTCCACTTGTCAAAGTGATGGGCATTTAAAAATATATTTGAATAATTGTTGACACAAAAGCCACAAAGGGTTTAAAGTTTTATGAAGCTAATAATTAAAAGCTCAACGATGATTGATTTGAGTGAAAGAAAAAAGGGGTAAAAACAGAGAAATTTAGCTACCTCAGATAGTTGCAGGATTTTTTTCTGCACACGAACCCTACAAACTCATATCAAAATCTCGCAAAACAGTAAATATAAGGGATGAAGCAAGTGGAACAAAAAAAAAAAAAAACAGAACGAAAGAAGAAAGTAAGCACGAACCTGGATATGTGAAGGGAAGATAGTTCACAAAGATGACAAAAATGACAGCTTTGGGATCTGCAGAGGCTTCCTCCTCTTCCAAACAGTTTTTAAAATAAATGAAGATTTAAGTCAATAGATCAAGTCAAGCCAAACGTTTGGGACTTTGTATTTCAAAAGTAAAAGTACAATTCAAATGATTAGAAGAAAACAAGAAAAATCTTTTGCAGAAAAATGAAGGCAAAACATAAGAAGGATGATGAATCCATTGGGATAAAGCAAGCAAAAGAGAGAAATAACCTGGATCGTGAGTATGGAAGCGAAAAAGAAACAGTTCTCACAAGCTAAGTTCTCAAAAATGGCAGCTTCAGAATTTGCAGATGTTGCTTTGTCTTCAGAGATGAGCAAATAACAAATGTCTCCCTCACATATTTATCTCTCTTGCTTCAGTCTCTATTACTCCTCTTTCCGGGAAGCGTGCATGTTGGTGGTGATGCAATGATGCAACGCTGTCTTATCGTATGTGTAGGACAACTGTAGAAAATGTTACCCTCCGAGCGAGGCCCACACTTCATAAAAATTTGAATCATTTATCTACACAACAATGAATAATGAGTAGTGTCATTTTTAGTGCAGTTTGTGATTGGTTGAAGAAGTTTTTTTAAGTCAGATTTACTGTTTAAGAGGTAAATATATATATGTAAAGATGCTTTATAAATGCAAATTCAAACAGTTTGTAAGGGCCTGTTTGGTTGGGAGAGGAGGATAGATGATCTTTTATAATGAGAATTAAAAGTAAAGGAAAGAGAAGAAATGAAAGTCAAAATTTTAACTCCTATCTATCTAAAAATTCAAATCAAATAAGGGAATGAGGATCTCTCTCATTCTCTCTACTCAAATCAAACACACCCTTAAAAAAATAATTCAAATGTTTTGCTTTACGTTGAGCTACAAGTCACCCAATAAAATATTTTTTCATGAGCAGGGCATAAACTTATCTTAAGTGCGAATGTGCACAAAAATGATCATGACATAAAATATTTAGCTAGAAACTTTATAAACAAACAAAGTTAATTGACTTAGAGTGTGTGTTTGGATTAGGTTTTCGAGAATAGTTTATGGGAAAAAAGTGAAAAAGTGATTTTAAAAAATAAATTCTGAGCAAAATAGATTATGAGAAAAAAAAATGATTTTGATAAAATAAGAGAGTTTAGATATTGTGATCAGAATATCTGTTTTTCATGGTCAAATTACTAAAAAGAACATTAACTTTTGTGATAATTACATATAAAGGATAAAATTATATTTTATGTATTATTTAACATTAAATTTCATAATTAATACCAAAAATAACATAAATTTATCTAAAAAACTTAAAATAATAACTTTAGTCATTTAACTTTGAATTTCATATTTTAAGGTGTAGTTTAATTATGAAAATTTAAAACATAGAAACAAATTAAATTGAAGCACTTTGAAGGTAAATATATTCAGACAAATTTAAATAATAACCTAAAAAATTTATATAATAATTAAAATCTGAACCACTTTGGTGCATGCAGAACATCGTAATGAACGAGGAAAACGTCGAGGAAAGAAAGTTTAACATCTGAAAGAAAATGAATGAGTCTAACATCTAAGTGAGGTTGAATCCTTGTGCAATAATCATATAAGTGATTTGAGGAATGCTACAAACTTCATTTTTATTCCCAATCATAATATCACTCTCTTTTCATGTGAGCGCTGTTAATAATGACCAGCGAGTGATGCTGTTGGGAACTCTTGTGAATGTAACACTCTTACTCATCATCCTCCTCTTCTTCCTCAACTTCCATTAATGTAGCATTCTTACTGTACTTTTCTTCTTCTCTAATTAAATCATCTTCTTTTTCGATCTTCTGATCCCCATTCTGCGTCATCACCCCGCATCTTCATATTAATGACAAGCGAACCATGATAATGGCAAGCATAATAAGGATGACAGAAAAAGTTTTTTAAACCATGATACTCAGACTCAATTGGACTCTCTAACCACTCAACTTTCCTCACAAGTGATTTTGGAAGTAGAGACCGGAAACTTTGTGTCCCCCTTCTCAATTCTTCTATTTCTTCAAATGGCATTACCACACGTTTCAATCCAATACCAAGCATGTTGAGGCCACATACGATGACCTCCATTGTCACTCCATCCAATGGCAACTCGTCAACATCCAAATAATTGTGCGCAATCACTAATCCTGAACTTTCCCCTCTCATACTTCCCCCAATCTTTATCTGCATTGGTTTATTATCATCTATATATAATTCGACCTTCTTTCTCGGGAAAGTTGAAGAATGAATTTGAGCCAATTTCACACAACCCTCAAGAAACAACTTTTCAATCTTAGGGGCATGAGAGAGATCTAGGAGTGCAATGAGATGTTTTGAACCCGACAAAACGATTTCCTTTAGATTTGGAAAGTGCTGGAAAAAAATAAGCATTGTTAAATAGATTAGATAACTACCCAAACAATTTTAATCAAGAATTTCTCCCATGGCGATTAGAAAATGAATTGGATTGCCGGCATAAATTACAACTACGGTTTAGCCAACAATTTAAAGGTAGTAAAGCAAACATATATTTGATTAATGTTGGCAACATCTTATAATCACCACAAGGGGAAAAAAATTTGACATGAAAAATGATACGTACCTAATTTTCATTCCCAAGTTGTTGGATATTACTATTAGGCATATTAAGTATAACAAGATTCTCAGCACACAAATGCAATGGAACACATGGTAGTGGATATTCTTCCCAAATGAAACATCTTAATTCTTCAGGAAGAGAACCCAAATCTCCATGAATATTCAACGCTGAAGGTTTTCTCTGATCAGACTTATAAATTTTAAGAAATATTAAGTTATGCATCTTTTGAAAATTACCAGCCCTCCATGTAATCCTTTTCATCTTGCTTGCATCCAAAGACAAGCATCGAATTGCCTCAATCCCCTAATATGTTATAGCAAATCAAGGAAAACACAATTATCATTACCTAGAAAAATGACCAAAAACATATTGCACAACAATTAAATATCCAAACTAATTACCACGTTGTGCATTATATTAAAAAATTCTTGCTATTCTTATTTCCCCTTTAATAATAAATGAATTCTAAAAACTCAAACATGCAGAAACACTCATACGTATACCGGCATATATACTTGTGTGTGCAGATATTTAATATGTGTATTTATACTTGTCATACATAAATTTTTAATAATTTCATAGAGACTTACCAAAGATTTCAATGAACAAGAAAAATAACTTTTAGGAAAATAAATGAGAAAAAAAAAATATTAAGAAAATAAAGAATACAATAAAACAAAAAAAATAAATTATTATTACCCTGTCAATGTGGAAAACATCATAAATATCCTCATGCCTCCATAGTCGAATGGGTCTTTCAAGGTTAGATATTAATTGTTGCCTAGAAATTTGGAACCCCATGTCCATTATAAGGGGATGCATCGTAATACTATCAAATTCATCCACTGAAATGAGAGATCTCTCTTTAAGTACACCAATACCAATATGCGCATAAGAACCATACAAGTGTCTTGCATGATCCAGAGAAACCTTCCATGCCTTTTGGTTCAGGAAAAATGCTAGGTCAAGAAATAAATTCTTCTGTGTGTCATCAAGTCCATCAAAACTCAATTTCAACACATTAAAAATGTCCTTGTGAAGAGCTTGATTTAGATTTTCTAGAGCACTTTCCCACTCTTCTTTTCCTCTTCCTTCAAGAAAGCAACCCAACACTATTAGAGCCAATGGATTTCCTTTACAATAATGCACTATCCGCTCTGACAACTCCAAATAACTTTTAAATAGCTCATTTTGCTTGAAAGCATTCAAACTAAAGAGATGTAGAGCATGAGAGAACTCTAATTTTTGAACATGATATGCCATTGAAGCAGAGGTATTCTTAAGCACTTGCATGTCTCTTGATGTGATAATAATTTTACTTCCTTCTCCAAACCAACCACATGCTTTGATTAAATCTTTAATTGCTATAGAATTGTGAACATCATCAAGTACAAGAAGAATTTTTTTACGCTGAAGCCTCTTCTTCACAAAGGTTGATCTTAAATTGTAAGTGTTTATATTCTCATCTTTTAACAATTCTTTAAGGCATTTTTCCTGTAATTCACCGAATCCAGTCCTTTCTAGTTGTACTCTTAAATTTTCAACAAATGAGAAAGCTTCAAACTTTTCCTTCAACCTGTCAAATATAGCTCTGGCAAGAGTGGTCTTACCTATACCACCCATACCCCATATCCCCACAATACGAGCTTCACTTAGTAACCCTTCAATTTTTTGAATCTGATGATCAATCCCAACTAATCCTTCCAAATAAAAGGGTGACTTGTTATTCAATTTGCTCAAAACATCATTGACAATCACTTTAGTAAGTTGGGACTCAGGCCTAACACAAATACAAAGTAAGAGAATGATCATGTTTCATGCCCAAAGAAAGAAAACAATAAGTGAAAAATGTGTAAAAGCTACCTGAAATTCTTTGAATCCCACCCAGAGAGATTTGTTGATCGCATCAAAGCATTTTCCCATTTCTGCACTTTTTCTTGGTCATGCTCAAATCTCTGCTTAAGCTTAGCAAATCCATCTCCAAAACTTGCATTTTGTTTGTGAACATTTGATGGATCCACATTGTAGAAAATAGAGATGACAAGTCTTCCATATTGATCCTTACATTTCATGATATGAACAAGCTCATCCATACACCAAGTTGAAGAAGCATAATTTTTGGAAAAAATGATCAAAGATATCTCTGATTCGCCTATTGTTTTCAGAAGAATTGGTGAGATATGATCTCCTTTGTGGAGCTTGTGATCCATAAAAGTTTGAATCTTTGCATCACAGAGTGCTTCATAGAGATAACTTGAAAAAGTGTCAAAAGTGTCTTCTCCTCTAAAGCTAAGAAAGACATCATACTTGGTTACAGAAGGAGAAACCATTTGAGTTAAAATCACATCATCTTCAGAACTGGAGAGATAGACGCAAACCATCAAGAAATATCAAGTTGTAGGAATAAATCAAACAAGAAGCTAGCTACGTACCTATTATCAACAACAACAGTACATTGGTTACCACAAAGCGAAGGAGAGATGAATCTGATAGCCATGGAAACTGAAACAGCCAATAGGATCAATAAAGCTTCTATGAGCGTTAAAGCAATGGTTCCATCCATTTGATAGCAATTTCTGGCTTCAACCTTCAACAACCAGAAACTAAGGTGATAGAAAGAGCAAGCGGAAGTTGATTTGATTTACAATAGAAGAAACTAGAAGTTTAAAAAAATGCAGAATTTTTCCTGTGAGAAGAAAACCCTGAAAATTCTGGGAAAGTGCTTGCAAGATAGTTTTTTGTTTTTTTTTTTTTCGCCAACACAATATAGCATATCAATGGGATGAAGCAAGTGAATAGTATTAACCCGGTGTATGTGATGGCAGCAAAAGAAATAGCTCAAATGTTTTAAAAAATGTCAGATTCGAGAGCTTTGCAGACTCCCTCCTCTTCAAAACAAGTTCTTCACACAATATTAGTTTTTATACAATAATATTAAAAAATATTATACTTAATAATATCATATTTTATATTTATAGAAGAATATTATTATAACTTATAGAATAAAAAGTAAAAATATTACAGGGACATAATTAAAAACTAGATGAAAATGTAAGGACCTTATAAAAAAAACTATAGGAATTTGATTAAAAACAAATGAGAGTTTAATGACATGATAAAAAGAAGAAAAACTACAAAGAGTTAATTAAAAATTGGTTGAAACTTAAGGACTTACAGATTAATTATTCCTACTTGTTATCTTCTTACATTGATAAACTAATTTAATAATAAAATTGAATAACACGACTAATAAATAATGTAAAAATAATTTTATGCTAACAAAAATTACATAGTTAAATAATTCATCATTTGTAACAGTATTCAGATCTCACATGTTCATAAGTTTCATTGGATCGAGGAGTAAAAGTAGATAACCATAAGGTAGTTGCAGAATTTTTTCTGTGAACAAACCCTAAAAACTCAGATAAAAATGCTCTCAAAACAGTAAATGGATGGGATGTAGCAAGTGGAAGAATTACAAGAGAAGAAAGTATGAACCTGGAAGTGAAAGGAAGATAGTTCACAAAGATCGCAAAAATGTCAGCTTTGGGATAAAAAAAATGAAAAATGGAAAAGCTTCAGAATTTGCAGAGACTCGCTTTCTCTTCAAACAAGCTCTTCAGATTCAGTGATGAACAAATGCCTCACTCACATATTTATATTTTGTTTCAGTATTCTTTTATTCCTCTTTCCGGGAAGCTCGTTTGTCGGTGATGTTGCCGTGTTGTGATGCTCCGCTTTATCATTGTACGCCTTGCACAGCTTTTGAAAAAGTTACTCCCCCAGTTCATGAATATTAGAACAATTTACCATAAACTAAAGTATAAATGATTGAAATAATTATTATTCAAAATTACTTGAAATTTGTTTAAGGACCTAGACGTATCTTATTTTTAGTGTAACTTTTCTTCATTCGTGTATAACTTATCTTTAATTATAAAGTTGAAAGACAAAGTAGAATTGAATCTTATATTTAGTATGGAGGTAAGTCAATTATCTAATGCTTGTTAAAGATAAGAAGCTAGTAATTTTTAAAAACTCCTTACCCTTCCATATCATACTCCTTGTCATAAAAATAAAATGATTTTCAATCTTATCCATATTAACTACACTATACTCATACATCATACTTCATCTGATCCTAAATAATAAAATATTTAGTTGACTTTTTTTTTTTGAGAGGTTAATGAAGCTAAATATATTACTTAATCAAAGTATATGTTGTGTATCTGTAGATTATATTTTAGTTTATAAGTCAGACTAATTAGTTTAGAAGAAAAACGATAGATATAAATAATTTAAAATAATTTATTTATTTATCTTTGTTAATTCCTTTAAAAAAGTCAACAGGATCTTATACTATCTCCAATCCTAATTATAAGGCATAGTTGACTTTTTTTGAAAAGATTAAAGAAGCTAAATAAATTATATTAAAATATTTGTTTTTATTGTTTTTCTCCAAATTAATTCACTTGGCTTATAAACTAATATATAATCTAATAATACACAACATATTCTACGATTAAGTAATTTTTTTAACTTTTTAATCTCTAAAAAAAATCAACTGAATGTTACACTCAGAAGTAGAGGAAGAAATTTTTTTTTGATGCAGTGCTGAAACTATCAAAAGTGTCTTATAAAAAAAAGACCAAAAATTATGTTATAGAAGTTGTCCTCTTGGAGAGACCGGAGGGGCCTACGTACGTGCCTTCATGGTCGATCAACAAGTGAAGTCAAGTCCTCCCTCGTTTGTGACTTTTGCGAATTGGCGTGATGCTTCATTGTAGTTGCACCAACCCTTTGCTTTTGGGAAACACTTAGAAACTGAAGGGCCCACTTATTTGTGGCATATAATTTGGGTCTTTGCTTGTTCGGATTTTTCTTTGAAAAAATACATATATAAGAAATAACTAGTTGGAATCAACCCAGGTCAATTAGGCTTAGGATATTGTTCTGAGTCTGCACGTGGTACATAATAGCAATCCAGTCTAAAGGATAATTCATGGTCGTAAAAAGTACACGCCTCATGATTTTTCTTAAACACTTATATGTAATATTATAATATCTATTCGTTTATAAATGAATTAATTTGGAAAAAATGATAAGTATAAGAAAATAAAATGAAAAAAATATCTTATATTTAAGACTAAAATCCACTCTCAAAGTAGGTTTTACATTTAGGAGAGGAGGGGTAATATTTAGAAGGCATTTCATATATTTTGTCTTCTAATGAAGGAAAAACCATTTTGCGTATATTTATATTCTTGCTCATTTTATCATTAAATATTTGTAAAAACATTTTGTTAAATCCATTACCCTCCAGAGATTGGAAAATGCATTGAAAGACTAGCGCAGGAGATAACATAGGTTGAAATTAAAAAAGGATGGGTTTTCTATAGGTGAATAAAAAATAAAAATAAGAGTATGAAAATGGTTTTGATAATCTTATTTTCATTTTTAGGCATATATTTTTAATGGAAAGCTTTTGATGAAAATTTGTTTTATTTTATTTTATTTTATTTTGATAGTAAAAGAGAAGGTATAGTCCTACAGTCTCTATTCTACTAACTCAGTACAAATATAATGATTTGCAACATCTTCCATGATCAGTCGTCTGACTTCATCAGGTTCTCTGTCAACCACAAGAAAATCCACCGTCATATTCCATGCTCTGTTTGCCAAGTAATCCGCCACCCTATTCGCCTCCTTACAACAATGTAGAATATCCACCTCCCAGTCACGTTTCAGCATCGATTGGATTTCCAAGATTAAAGTAGCATCATGATGTTCATCAGGTACCATTCCTTGAATAAGATCCAGTACTTCACTGCAGTCACTCTCCACAATAATATGCCTAAATCCTCCGTCCCAAGCTAATTTCATACCCCACAAAATTCCCCAGGCCTCTGCTGTGATTACCGACCCGCTTCCAATCCTAAACATAAACCCTTGAATAAATCCGTTTTTTTCATCCCTTATCACCCCACCACAGGTATAGCATCCCGTCGCTTCATTCCTGGATCCATCTGTATTAATTTTAACCATCCCAGGAGGTGGAGGTCGCCAACCCATTCTTGTTGCGGTATAAGACCTGGGTTGCATGTGGGTAGACATACCCCAAGACAACACCGAACCAGTACGTGCCAATAACTCCTGTTTATTCCATTGTTTATTGTTGAAGATACGGTCATTCCTTGCCAACCAAATGTGCCTGCATAGTACCGTAAACCAATGTCGAAACTCGTAGCCATACACATGATCACGACGGCGTAAACACCATGTTAACCAAGTGTTTCTATCATTTGAGCCAAAGAAATGGCGATGCCATGGACTAGGTAATGTCTCACTCCATATATCTTTTACCATCACACAATCTCGAAGTACATGCATAATTGATTTAGTCTTGTCTTGACAAGTAGGGCACATCCCATTTGTGTGGATTCCCCGTTGAGCTCTTGCCAAATTAGTAAGTAAACGACCATGAGCGCATAACCATAAAAACATTCTGTAACGTTGAAGGACCTTCAACTTCCATATAAGCCTCTATCCGAAACAAGAACTGTTTTCACCTTGCCCAGCTAACCTCTTGTACGCCTCTTTTAGTGCAAATTTACCATCAGATGTCCATCTCCAAATAGGAAAATCACCACTAGTATTGCGGTTAATATTCACCCTTTGGATTGCAGCGACGACATGTTTAGGTAATAAATGCCCAAACTTATCCATATCCCATTGACCCGATGGAGTAATACAGTCGGCCATCTTCCATTCTCTTATTTCATCTGTTAATGGTTGAAATGTCAAACTCTCTAATCTGTCAAAATGGGGAACCCATAGATCATGCCAAAAAGACACCAAAGTTCCATCAGTAATCTTCCAGGCAATACTCTCAGTTACACTTTCCCAATTTTGTCTAATTCCCTTCCATGTGCTTGATTCTGACCGTCTTTTTTCTACTTGTGGCACCAAATCACTTCCCATCTTGTACTTCTCGCAAAGAAAACAAACCCACAGTGCATCTCGTTTATGTATCAAGCTCCACCCCAATTTCGTCATGTAAGCCTGATTTTGAAGCCTTGCTTGTCTTAAGCCTAGTCCACCATCATTTTTCCGAGAGCACACACGACCCCAAGCTACCATATGTGGCTTACGACTCGTGGATGTACTTCCCCAAAGAAATTGCCTGCACTTTTTATCTATCTCATCACAGGTACCCAGTGGGAGTGGTATAGTTTGCATTGCATAGGATGGCATAGCTGACATGACTGATGATACTAGAGTATGTCTAGCTGCCATCGATAACATGTTCGGTTTCCAGCTTGCCAAGCGAACATTCATCTTATCAAGAATAAATCTGTATGAGGACTTAGTACTTCGCTCATGCAAGATTGGCATTCCTAAATATTTTCCCAAGTTGGAAGACAGGGAAAAATTCAAGAACTCACTAATGTCCTTTCTTCTCGTATTACCCACGTTCTTGGAGAAGTAAATGTGTGATTTTGCATTATTTACTTTCTGACCCGAAATAGCACAAAAATCATCCAGTATGGCTTTCACCACCCCAGCTTGGTCCATATTTGCTTCTGCAAACAGAATAAGGTCATCAGTGAAAAAAACATGAGAAATAGACGTACCTTGCCTGGACAACTTAAAAGGTTTCCAATCTCCATCTTCTACTGTAGTCTGGATTAAATGCCCCAACCTCTCCATCATAATAACAAATAGAGACGGTGAAATAGGATCTCCTTGACGAACTCCTCTGGAAAGATAAAAAGATTTTGTAGCACAACCATTCCAAAGTAACTGCATTTGTGGAGTAGATACACAAGCTTGAATGACGTCACAGAGGTACTTAGGAATCCTCAATTCATTCAAACATTCAAAAAGAAAACTCCATCTGACTCGGTCGTATGCTTTCTCCAAGTCAATCTTTATTGCCATAAATCCCTGCTTCTTCTTCATGCTCCGCATAGAGTCAATGATTTCCTGCACTAGAATAATATTGTCAGTACTTTGGCGCCCCTTCACAAAACTACATTGGTTCGGGGCCACAACCAATGGCATAATAGATTTTAATCTATTTGAAATAACTTTTGTAACAATCTTATACACTACATTACAGAGGCTTATTGGCCGAAAATCACGGAAAGATTGTGGATGATCACTTTTTGGAATAAGTACAATTTGAGTATCATTAATATTATGTACCCAATCCGGATTAGAAAATACCCTTTTAACCAAAGATGTCACTGAAAGACCAACCGTATCCCATTGGCTCTGATAAAAAAGAGGATTTAACCCATCTGGACCCGGAGCTTTTAGAGAACCCATATCGAACAAAGCTCGTTTAATTTCCATTTCATCAACCTGTCTTCCCAAAGCATATCTATCAGTTGTGTCAATCACAGGATAAGTGCACCCAAACACCAAGGAAAGAGCTAAGATCTGATTCCTCCTTCTTCGACCATTTGCCTTTGAATGAAAATATCTTGTATTTCGGTCACCCTGAATATACCAAGTAGCACGAGAGTATTGGATCCACATAATTTCCTCCTGTGCCAATACTTTCTCAAGATCCTTCCATAATTCACATTGCAAATTCTCTAATCTCACTGATGGCCCAACTCTAGCAATTGTGGTATTAATCCCATCAAGACGTCTATATAGCTTGTTCTTCATATAAATTAGATTCCCAAATACCTCTTTGTTCCAAATTTTCAGTTGCTCAGTAAAATTCTCTAAAGATCCACACCAATCTTCCTTAACATTCCATTGTTGCTTAACAAAATCTGAGAATTCATCATGCATAACCCAAGGGGCAAAGAAACGGAAAGGCCTTTGTTTATTCTCACTATGCGCTACCTTGTCAGTATTAACCAGAATGGGGCAATGATCTGATTTGTACTTTGGTAGATGAAGCACCGAAGCATTTGGAAACTGCGTATGCCATCTGCCATCCACCAATGCTCTATCAATTCTGCTTTGACTAGACCACGTCCCCCATGTAAATCGAGGACCACTAAAGCCAATATCAATTAATCCAGTATCAGTAATCCACTCCTGAAAAAATCTGTCAACTCCACTGGTTTCCTGAATTTTCCTGCTCCATCTATCCTCATGACACGATACAACATTGAAATCCCCGATTACCAACCAACTCCCACGAACAACCCGACTAATGTCTCTTAATGAAGACCATAGCAGGCGCCTCGGGTAGATATTAGGATGTCCGTAAACAATTGTAAGGGACCATTCAATATCCTTACCTGCATTAACAATTCCATGAACAAATTGCTCACCCACTGAAAGAATCGAAAAGTTGCAACTTGCATCCCAAAATAACCAAATGCCCCCACTAAATCCCCGTGCATCAACCACATGCATATTAGACCATCCAATCTTTCGAGCCAATAACTTTGCTTTTATTCCCGCCTGTCTAGGTTCCAGAAGAGCGAAAAGATTAACTCCTTGTTTATCAATAATGTCACTGATTAAACGATGAGAAGAGGCACCACCGGCACCCCGAGTATTCCATGTCATAACTATCATTAAACAAATAATAAAAGATAAAGGTTTCCCAAAATTTCAGGAAAACACTACTGGGACTTAGGCCCATATGCTCCCTCACCTGACTCCTTCATAACAACATCACCCACCTTACTTGGGAGATTAATACTAGTTGAATAGATAATCTTCCTACCTGCACCTGGATCAATAAGGTCAGAAGCACTATTTGTATTAGATTTTGGTGGTTGAATTTTCACACCTTCAGATTTTAAAGGCGTCCCCGAATAGGCCTTAATTGGTTGCAATTTAGACGAACCCGCGACACTCTTCCTTCCTTCATTAATACCTTTTGCCAAGACCATAGCACTATAGACTTTTCCACTTTCTGAGGTCAAACTAGAATTATCTTGGTCTACCATTTTATTCTTCACTTGTTGATAATGTTCCATTGGGTTCACCAAACCCGTCTTACGTTCCACCACACTTTGTTTAGTCCCAGGATTAGTCACCACAAGCTTCTTCTTACTAGGCAAGGACCCACATGATTTAATAATTCGGACTTGTGAAGATTCTGTAGCATCATGTGCCGAATTATTGGGTGCCCTTAAAGTGATTTCATTTCCTTTCTCTTCCGTATTCTCATCTGTTAATGCTGCAAATCTTGATCCTCCACCATTATTGTTTCTATGCAAATCACGAACTCCTCCCCGTCTAATATTCAATTCTCCTCCAGTACCACGCTGCATCCTTCGACGTCTAGGTGCCACCATCCATTCACCATAGGTTATGGCTTCTTGGTTATGGTTAGTCGACGTCGAATCCGCCGATCTTCCATCATTCTCAATCTCCGAACTTTGAACTCCTGAAGGTCCAGATTCTTTCTTGCGTGAGCAATGTTCGGATCCATGCCCATACCTCCCACATGAAAAACATATCAGGTATAGACCCTCGTATACTATTTTTTTTTCCTTGCCATTAATCATAATTGATGGGAGTAACGGGGAATTCAGGTCTATTTCAACACATAATCGAGCAAAACGGCCTTTTGTTTGTTTCAAAGTATTATTATCCACCTTAACCACCCTTCCAATCTGACTACCCACCACGTATAAAATACCCTTATCATAAAAATCTACTGGAAATTTTGGAATACGTACCCATGCTACGATCTTCGGTACCTCCCCAGTATCAGGATCGAACTCAGGTTTCCATGGCTGTACAGCTAGGTAATGTTCCATGTATAACCATGGGCCACCAGTCAAAGCAAATTCATAATCCTCCTCGCTTGTTAGACGAACCA
The DNA here is from genome assembly GCA_963855925.1 of Inga laurina. Taxonomy (NCBI): domain Eukaryota; kingdom Viridiplantae; phylum Streptophyta; class Magnoliopsida; order Fabales; family Fabaceae; genus Inga; species Inga laurina. Next base: position 75,277,650 of record OY979701.1, on the reverse strand, counting down.
AGAAATATCCAGACCCAATTTCTATTGTAGTTACCTCACCCCTTCGACCCCATAGTTGCTGCAACTTTCTACCAAGTTGTTCTTCACGAACCATACGTCCCAGAAGCCTCACAATCAAAGAAGTCCTCCATTTCTTTGCTAGTTTTTGACGAAATTCCGGTGAGACAACAATATTTGGACCTTTCTGAGTGATCTCAACCTCAATTCTTGATTTCCATCCATCCCCACGCCACCATTCTTCCTCCTCGTCAGACATATCTCCCGCCATCGGTATATCGACACAAGCTTCCTTGTAAGATTTCTTCGGTTGTGAAGAAACCTCCTCCACCACCTCTTCATCAGTTATCCAATCCTCCACCCTTGGTACAAGGGATTGGTGTTCAGAGAACTCATCTTTCCCATCTCTAACTTTCTTTCGGCTTCGTACCATAGCATCTTATTCTTCCGACGACGGCACCGGAGATACTCTCTCACAACTTCTATCCCGTTCACGTATATTACTTCCCATACTGTTCTCAGATTACACACAAATCTCTGAAAACTTTGGAAAGCCAGAACAACGTCTTATCCCACAGATCACCGATGACTAAAACTGAAACTAGAGCCAAAGATCAGCGTTCTTCCAAAAACAGCAAAGAAAAACAGTGACGACGACAGATTTTTACTGAGACAGAAACTTCCGACTTAAAACACAAATCTGAAGCAAGATGAAAAAACAGCCTCCTTTGTAGAGATCCTCACGACAGCGTACATGCGGAGCTCAGCAAAAGAAGTTCAGTTCGCCGGGAAAAAAAAAAAGAAAAAACAGAGTGCCGCAGAAACAGAACCTAATGTCGAATGAGAGAAAGCTCCTCAACGCTAGACGATGATGCTGCGAGACTCCCAGCGTTGCAGAAGTAAACAGCAGCTCCGACGGTGCAGATCCAAACCGGCGATCGTCGACGCTGAAGTTACCGTTGCACTGCAACGGTAATCACGACAGAGGAAAGCTATTACTGTTCACTCAGAGAAAAGCATTCGAAAGCGCTCCTGGGGGTCATTTCTTTGTTTTATTTTTTGAAACTCCTACTTTCCTATATCATTGTAGTCAACAAGTCAACTAATCAGGTGGAGTCGGCCCCTTTACTTTTGGGACAAATTACACATTTACATCCTGGAGCGCACTTGCTTGTTTGGAATTTTTTAAAAAAGGTATTCTATTGTTACTTTTTTTTAAAAAAATAATCGATTAAACCTTCGTTAATGAAAGAAACATAAGCAAATTGTGAGAACATTTATTAAAATTTTGATGGGAAAAAAATCGTTAATTACTTTTACACAACACTTTATATCTTAGAGTAAAAGATTTTCTTACAAACTACCTAATATAGGTGTATTTTAGTTTGTTGATTTAGATTCTAATAAATTAATTTAATTTTTTATTATGTGCCTATAGATCCAAGTATAAAGAGTAATGTCTTGATAAAGCCATAAAAGTCACAGGAAATTAATAAAGAAATATATAGATTGAAATATTACATTGATTTAAGATAAGATAGGGTTTTTTTCTTATATTTATTCTATTTTTTCTTCAATCATCAAATATATCCTTATGGTCAACAGGTGAAGTCACTCAGGCTATAGCTTTAGGGGTTATTGTCACTTAATTGTTTGCTGTTTTGTGGAATGCCGTGTTGTTTCGCTTTTCCTGCGCTACCACATGGCTTTTTTTTTTTTTTTTAACCCAACTGCAACTTTTATTGCCAATAATAGTCATAAGGGAAATAACAACCAACAATAGAAAAAGGTTCACGAAGTGAAAAGAAAAGATAAGCAAAAGAAAAGGCCCCAAGCACAAAGGAAGATCCGCCAACACCCATTCTGGTAGGTGGTATGGCATCAGTAGCAGTCGATCCATGATTTCCTTGGAAATCACCTTCTCATGCCCAAGATCAATTGCTAAAAGTAAAGCTCGTTTCAAAGCTAATGCCTCTGACATGAAGGCCGAGAGAGATTTGATCACCATTGAAATACTTCCTGCTTGTTACGACAAACCACTCCAAGAACTGCTTGTTCTGGGTACAATTGGAAAGCTCCATCACAATTTGTTTTTAGAAAATCATCAGGTGGGAATGACCACTAAGCTTCTTGGATAGTAGGTTCAGTCAGATTTCATATTCGATTCACATGCTCCCCAATACTTCAAGTTAGCTCGTGCAGCCTGTTCAATGATTAGCAACGGGTTTGGATCCAAACGGTTAAAGATTTTCCCATTCCTTTGTTTCCAGATAAGCCACAAGGTCCAGCAAATGAGGGATATATCACAGTCCATCAAATTGGAGGCTTCTGACGAGATTAACAGCCACCACGAATTGAAGTTAGAAACCTTATGGGTATCCAATTTCACACCTAAATTGCTGCCAAACCAGATACATCTAGTCCAGGGGCAGAAAAAGAAAAGATGCTCTATGGATTCATTTTCAGCTTCACAGATCGGGCACAATGGGGTGGGAGTTCTCTTACGCTTGAATAATGCTTCATTAGTTGCTACAGTTTTTCTCAAAAGTCTCCATATGAAATTTCTAACACGTGGGATAACCCTTAGTTTTCAGATAGACCTCCAATCTGCCTGAGAGAAAGTACATGATGTCCTCGTCTTGTGCCGAGACTGAAGGTGGCGATTTTTGCCTTTCCTGTAACCAAGTTTGACTGTATGATTGCCATTTGCTGCTGGTTGCCATATGGTTTTATCAGTGATTCCATTCTGTGGGATCGGGATAGCAGCAATGGCTTCCAATATGAACTCTAGAACCAGATTCCAAATACGATTAAGATCCCATGAACCCTGCACATCAGGTCGCTTGCCTTACCATGCTGCACAATATAGTCATTGTTATTCTCAGGTTTTTTTGGGAACTTGACACGGGGGACCCAATTATGATCCCATATTTTAATCATAGACCTTGACACAGCATCCCAGAAAAGATTCTCCTTCAGAAATTCCCTTCCCTCAAGGATGCTAGACCAGCACCAAGAGGCTTTGTAGCCCTTCTTCACAGTCATAAAATCATCCTTTGGATAATACACGCTCTGAAGTACTCTAGCCCAAGTACTGTCAGGATTGTTCAAGAGGCGCCTTGCTGTATTTGCAAGCAGAGCATCATTCATTGCAATAAAATCCTTGAATCCCTAATACACTCCCTTTTAATCGTCTCAGGGTTATCCAGAATAAACTCGAATTAATGTAATATAGTGTATAACTCGGGTCGTTTCACTTTGAGGAGCTGATTATGAAACTAATTTCTAATAAGCTAAGCAATTATAATGCAAAATTGATAAGGATAAAGATTGATTAGTTTTCAAAACTATGAATTGAATGCAATCAAAATAAATGTTTTTGGGATTTTTCAAATAAAGAGGAATGAAAATGGGTTAAGAATGCAAATGATGAAGATGCTCTTGGAAATGGTTTTCAATGTCTATCCTTTCTCAATTAAAATATTTGGAAAGTTAATACACTAAGCTTCGAATATTCTAAATCTCATTAATCAATGAGTCTACCATCATAAGAGAGGGATCCCTACTCTTGAAATACTGTTAAGCTCTCTTAGTGTAATGAGTTTATCTATGTTTTCTAATTTACCAAACCTCAATTATTATTTGATCTAACCATGTCTTTACACCTTGGGGTCAAATGCAAAATATTTTTTTATTCAAGAATTGCAGTATAATGCAAAACTCGGGTCGTCTCACTTGAGGAGCCTTTATTGAACTACCTAAGTAATCTAATTATAATGCAAATACACTAAAACAAGGAGAAATGGATTTTGGATTTTTCTCAAACTAATAGTTAAAAGAAAATGCAATTTTTTTTATTACATGCTAATATAATATTTTTGGTATTTTCTTTATAAAAATGGAGAATGATTAAGAGTGAATGGAATAGTATGAAGTGAAAAATATGAATGAAGAATGATCTTGGTAATGAAGAAGTGACAATCCTTGCTCAAAAGATTATGAGAGTTAATTTTCTCTAAGTCTTGAAAGCAATACCCCAAACGATCGCTCGGGTCTAGTGTTCTTAATTAATAGTTACTCCTACGATCGCAGCTAGTAACTATCTCTTAAGGCACTATTAGGAACCACTTAGAGTGCAATTAAAATAGATAACTATAAATTGTTTTCTCTTAATATGAATGCGCTAACACGACACTCAATTGATCCAATTCAATTATACAATCTAACAATAACACGTAGAAAGCACAATATCTTTAAATCAATAAGGAAATGTATATATAAAAATCCCACAAGCTATAAAAATCCAATCCAATCACAAATATCAAACCAACAGAGACAATTAACATCAATCTTAGTTCCAAAATAATATACAATAATTCCTAAAACTAGGCAATTTAAATATATAATTCTAGATAAATGGAATGATAGAAAAACTCCCATATGTAGTCCAATAAGCTCAAGCACAAATCCCACTGCCAAGAAGCACAAATGAATCGGCCTCTCATTCTGTTAAGTATAAACACAGCTTCTTTAAAATAACACCAGAACCCATGGAAATTGAAGGAACGAAATTGGAGAGACAAAACCAGAAGAAGGCTGTCAGTGGTGTTGATGTTGTGAAGATGATGATGGAATGAAGAAAGAAGATGATGGAGGTGAAGTGCAGAGAACAGAGGAAGAAACGGTGATATGGTGAAGGTGGAGGCTATCGGCTATGGGTGTGGAGAAAACAGAGAAGGAACCAGCGGTGTTGAGGTGAGACAACAGAGAAAACCGACGATGGCTTATGGTGCTTGCGATGGAGGAAGAAGGTTTGATTCGGTGGTGGTGTGCAGGTGGTCTGCGGTGGTCTGTTCCCAGTCTCCTTCTAACTCTCAGCTCAGCTCTCCGTCTGCGGACCTCTCATCCTCAGATCTGTATCTCCTCTGTTTCGGCCACTCCAAGCTTGAGTTCTCTCTCGCTGACGGCTGAGTTGCAGTGATGGGTGTCGTCGACGGTGGTGGTGCTCCGTCTCTTTCCCTTCACCTCTCAAGCTCTCTCCCCAATCCGCGGCACTCCCACTAGCTCCAGACTCTCAGCTTCTGTCTCCTCTCCCTCAATCTATGGTTCTCAAAACTAAAGGGCCTCTAACAGCGTCTTGCCGGTGGTTGAGGGAGGGCTGCCGAGCAAGAAGAAGACTATGGTGGTTGATGTGTGGCCCTCCCTCTCATCTCCAACTCCGGATCTGGCGCTACTCTCTGCTCACCTCCCCATAGCTCGTGTCTATTTCTTTTTGCTAATTAAGATGCTCTACAGTACCCTAGGACCTGGTCAAAACACAAGTTTTGACCAGGGACCTCCTTGCAAACCTGAAAACATTGGAGGAGGGACTAAAGTGCACAGTTTTGAAACCTTGGTGGGGTTAACTATAATTTCTAAAGACTTGGGTCATTGTCTATCATTTTCCTGGGCCCTTTTCTTTCATAAACTGTAATTTCTCAAAAATATGGGGACCTTTCTGTGATTTTTCCCCAATCTTCAAAATATTAATTTGACCTCCAAAATCTCAAATTTCCTTTTTGAGCACCTATAATGCAAAAATTAAGAACAAAATAATATCAAAAGTCCAATAAAACATTTGTATGAATAATTAACAAATTTATGACTATTTTGCCCCTATTTACAATTAATTCAATACAAATGTTTCTAATTTAAAATAGTGCTTAATCATGCAATTATGTCCCATAAAAAACATTAAAAATCCCAATTTAACCATGAAAAAGTATATCAAATTATGGTTCAATCATTATTGCATCTAATGCTCAAACTCATGAACCCATTAACTTAAGCATTATTAAAACCCCTTACACCTTGTTTGGTACATGAGAATTGAAGGTAGGGAAGTGGAGGTGAAAGTGGAATTCAAAAATTAGTTTGTTTGGTACGTTGAATTCCACTTCCATGTGGAACTCACTTCCATAAAAAATGATGGAAGTGAGTTCCTTGAGTAGTCCTATGGAAGTGTGAGTAGTTCCCTGGAGGTGAAAGTTTGGGACCATTTTACCCTCCTATATTTTATCAATTTACCACTTTGCCCCTCCTGTGTTAACTTTCATCTCTCTCAACCCTCAATCGAAGGCCTCCCTCTCCATCCCTTCCAATGACGACGAGGCACTAGCAACGGTGAAGGGCGGCGAGCATCAGCAACAACGTGGACAATGTGCCACCAAAAACCGTGAAGGACGGCTTGGCACCAACAATCTCCACCCCTTACAGTGATGGAGAGACACTAGCAACGGTGAAGGACGGCGAGCATCAGCGATGGCATAGGATAGTGAACCACCAGAAACTGCGAAGGTTAACAAAGGACGACATCGTCTCCTCCTTCTTCAGATCTGCAATGGCAAAGGATCGAGGAAGATGACTTTTTTAACTTCTCCTCCTTCTTTAGATCTGCAACAGTGAAGGCTGAAAAGGACGACGACGTTCTGTCTTCTCCTCCCTCTTCAGATATGCGTCGATGAAGATGGATAACAACCGCCCTTTGACAGTTCAACTTCAGATCTATTTTCGTTCTTCAGTCTTATCATTTCCATTCTCCTTCACCTTTGATTTTGGTTATGATTCGTTCTTTTGGTTCATGTTCCTGATTTCATTTGTTATTGGTTTCTTCCTTGATTTGGTTTGATCTTTCTTTGTTGGGGTTTGATTTCTTGTAATCAACTTGTTCATGTGAACCCATTCCTATTTTTGAACAGATATTCCACCTTCTCTCTTGAATCCTATTATACATTTGTTGCTTTTGATGTTATGCGATTATAGGAGGGGGATGTTCTTCCTTTTATTTTTAAGGACACTTTGTTTGATTCAGATTTGATGCTTCTATGTTTTGCGATTTTCAGATCTATGGATTGATTAATTTTGATTCCAATATTTGAGTTCGAATTCAAGATCTGGTTTGGTGGCTTAAGTCGTCGGAAGTGATTCTTTGTGGTGGTGGTTTATTGTTGGGTGGATGTTTTTTTTAAAAAAAATGGCAAGGTCCTTTTAGTCTTTTTATATGAAAAATATACATATTTATTAAAAATTATACCTCACTTCCATGGGCATACCAAACAGACTTTTAGAACTCACTTCCTTCTCCACTTCCTCTTCCAATTCCACTTCTATGTCCACTTCCACCTCCATCAAAAACTCTTCCATGATACCAAACGAGGCATTAGAGAGTATAAATGAGGTGAAACACATGGAGTATCAAAGAATTTCTTCTAAGAAAGTGAAACTTTTTACCGACTGGCCTAAGTATATAGTGCTACCTCATATTCTTAATATCTTCTTCTATATTTAATATAAGACTCATTTAACTTTTTGAACATATTAATGAAGCTAATACAAGACCCATTTTAATTTAAAGTATTTATATTCATCGTTTTTCTCTAAACTAATTTATTTCAATTATAAACTGATGCATAATCTAATAATATACAATATATATTATGATTAATTTATTTATTTAGTTTCTCTAATTTCTATAAAAAAAAAAAAGTGAATTGGGTCTTATATTAAAGACCAGGGTAGCAAAAGAGCTAGTAGAATATTGGATTTGGTCATAAATATAAAACTTCAATTTACTTTATCTCCTAAATTTATAATTTTTTTTCAAAAGTAAATATATTGATTCCACACCAAAAGCGGTTTTCATCCTCTAATAGTCATAATAAAATATAGTATGTTTTAAACAATCAACTCACATTTTTTATAAATAACTAATATAATTAACTTTCTTATTACCTGTTTAAGAAAGCTTGAAAGAGGGAAAAACTACGGTGGACAGTGAAAAAGTCAGGTTTTGTAACACCTCATTTGAAAAGACATATATATACTTAACGTTCAATCCTTTAAAATGTCACTTATGAACTTGGGGATCCTATCCGAACAAAGCTTGAACAACAATTACTTGATACTTTCAACTATTAGTTCAAAGTTTCAAACAAATATTTATCAACCAAAATATTTTACGACGAAAAATGATCCTAGTGTCATGGCAATAAAATATAAAGTGGCATAAAAGTGCATATGGAGCACAAAAGAGCCTTCGAGGCTCACTCCACAGGTGCCTTCCCTTGCTTCTTACTACAATATTCACCTGAAAAATGTTAATATAATAGGATGAGATTCAACGTCTCAGTAACTACTGAAAGTTTCTACCGTACACAAGCAAATCATATATGATAAAAAGAAGGAACTGATTCCATATATACTTGTATATACTGAGATCCTCATACAAGACAAAACCAAGTTTAATCATCATCAAGCCAATCTGTATTTTCATCATAACATATAATATATGATTATATAATATGCAATATGTAAGATGCAACCTCCCTTATATCACCGTCCATCCTTATTCCGCTGACTAGAGCCATAGGCTAACACATAGTCCAACAGAAACCCATCCATTTGACTGGATTGTCCTAAGCTCACCAGTTCTTAAGATACACCCGGCCAAAGGTGTAGAGCTTAAGTCTGGACTATGGCTCCCCTCCTTAAAAGAACACAACTAAGGAGGTGTCACATGTCCCACAGCTCCAATGCAATCCCGGCCAAAGGAAAACATGGAAGAAGGGGCCCTGACAAGTGCCATCCACTGTGCACCGAGTGATGGCATACCACGTGGTAAAAGATCTCAACATACAAATTCCTCCTTACTCCAACCCATCACAAATGCAACCGCCATGACAGTTATGTTTAATCACCAATAATATAATTAACAAACAAGGTACAATAAATTATGCTTCCATTCATATAAAATATTATCACATATTCAAACACATCTAAAAGGAAGCAATAATCCAACCATACATTAATTATAATTAAACTATTAACTATGTGAATAAAGTGAGTTATAAAGAAATTTACTTGAAACATTACTAACTTGGGACTTTTAATACATACACATATACATATAATTCAGTCCTTTTTTTTTAATAAAAGATAGTCATTCACAATCATCACAATTCACAAGTATATGGAAGAATATTCAGAGTTACCTGCTACTCCTTAGCACACAAGTAATCACACAAGAGTTACTCCAAAGCTCTCAATGAGAGTCTACAAGGTCACCAATACAAATATCTATCAATATATAACTCAAAACTACATTGGCGTTACTCTAATACGACTCTAAAGCCTAAATCTACCCTTCTAGAAATTGATATTATAGGAATACATACTTATTAGTTACCACATATTCACTTTTACATTTAGATTTAACTTTTCTAGAAATAAAAATAATTATACAAATGCATCATATTAAACATGAAGACCTAGAACTCATATATGTGCATTCTAGTAAGCAAAGAAAGCCCCTTTATGCAGTGATGCCTTGCATATATATGTATATATTAAAGAAGAGAGAATAATTTAAAGGTGTCAGTGCAAAACAGAAGTGACAGTGAGGACACAAATTCTTCAATATATATCTTTTTATTTGAGTAAGCTTAAAGTAGTGAGAATAATAAAAGTATGAACAGGGAATGCCCCACCCAAATAGATTATTTTATTTTGAGGTAGAAGAAAAACTGAGACCTACCCATAAAAACTTTAATAGAAATTGGTGGGAACTGGAAGCGTTTTGCATAGAAGAACACACACACAGAGATATACACTCACGCCAAATAAATTATGGAAGAGGAGGAGGTTGAACATGAATGAAGAAAAAGGGTGAAAGAAGTAATATAATATATATATATATATATTTATATGTACCTAGGCCAACAGCTTCACGAAAAGGAAATGGGTATGAGAAATGATGAATATATATATACACCTAGCCACAGTGATTGACAAGACAACAAAAATAAAATAAAATAAAATAAAAAGAATGGGAGGTGTAATAAAATGATTGAAAAGACATTGTCACAGTGAAATGAAGTTAAAGACCAGATTTAGGACGCATGAGGGAGATGAAGAAGAAAGAAGAATCGACCTGGATATTCGAGAGCACATGCGGCGTCGAAGTGTGAGAAGTATGTGGGAGAAGAAGGATTTATAGGAGAGAAGATAGGGTTAGGGTTCACTTTTTTATTAAAATAATATTTTTTTAAAAAAATATTCATAATACTAATAATAGCTGTGGCAATAATACTCAGACATTTTTTTTTACTTATTCCAATAATAAGATTTATTTACATAAATATACCCATATATTTGAAATAATTATTTTAAGGAGATATTTCATTTGTATTATTTTTTTATAGAATAATATTCAGAATTTACTGTTTCTTTTAAAATATTAATTTATCATATACTCTTGACTAAATAAAACTTAGACTGCAACTAATCTTAAGTGCTAGTAAAAATTAGGATGTTACAGGTTTGGGTAGGGGTGTTCAAAGTGTCCTGGTCCCGGTCCCAGACATTTTGATCCCGAGAATTTCCCGTCCCGGCCGGGACCGAGACCAGGAAAACCGGGACTGGTCACACACCTTGTGATCCCGGCCCCGGTCCCAGTTTTTTTATTTTTATTTTAATTTTTTTCTTTAAAACTAAGTTATTGTTTTATTTTTGTATTTTTTATCCTATAATTTAAGTTATCATTTGATAAAATGTGTATCACATATTTAGTTAGAGTTAAACTGTATATATCGTGATACTAATCCTACTATATAATGTATAAAAATAATAACAAAAATGATGAAGGTGATCATAATAATAATAATAAAATGTTATTCTTCAATTCTAGATTAATTTATGTGATTACTATGGCCTTATTAGGTGTTAAATAATTACTTTAAACACTAGATTATAGAAAATTTAACTAAGATAATAATATTTTTTAAATTTAATTTTTTTTTAAAAAAAACCAGGATTTCCCGGTTTGATCCCGATCCTGCCCGGGATTATCGGGACCGGTACAGGGACCAAACCTAGACCGGGACTGGTACAAGGATGCAATTAGCATCCCGGCCAAAATCCGGGACTGGGACCAGGAGTGGTGGATCCCGATCCCAGTCCCAGATTTGAACACCCCTAGGTTTGGGTTGCTTTTGACTGAGTAGGGGTGTTTGGGTTCACAGTAGAGCAAATGGGTTTTTTGAAAATTAAAAAAAAACACTGCGATGGTTGAGAAACAGCAATTTGTTGCGTTTCCTTTTATAACGTGGAGAGAGAAAACTTAGGGAAAAAGGTTAACCAAATGCTATTAATTTTCTCCGCCCTTCTCTCCTTAGACCCTTTTTTTTTCCGCCAATCCTTCTCTCTTTTCAGTTACGGCTGACATCTTCTTCTGCCTAGTTCTTGCATGCAAAATTGGTTATGGAGTAGCTGATGGCCGTCCGTCTTGTCGTAGCCCGATGGTCTTGTTGTCGTCCGCGAGTCATGCTTTTCTGATCTCTCCTTCCTCGGTTTTGGCATGCCATATCTGTTCTGATATCTAGTCGTTGAATCTCTTCCCATTGCCAAATCTCCACTGAGGCCAGATCTCGTCTGCTTGATGGATCTACTCTATTAACAGTGGCCTTTCATGGTGTTTGGACATGCGATTGGGCCCATCAATAGTGCGATCCAAAGGCAAAAGCCTGATAGGCTGAAGCAATTTTTTTTTAAGTGTTTGGTTGAGTGCTTTGCTTTAAGAGCCTTTGCAATCTTAAGCAGCTTTTACTAAAAGCAAATGTGGAACTTATAATAGCAATTTTTTTTTTTGACCTTGAACTTATAATAGCAATTGGGAGCTTATTGTTACCATTAAAATGTAATAATTGTGTCCCACCTAATATTTTATTCTTTTCTCTCTCACCTGCATCAACATCTTCCTCCACTCTCCTCCAGGGGACTGACTTGCATCCTTTTCTTTTAAAAAAATGATGGTCTTTTCTTTATATGGACTGTTGGATTAAAAATAATGTGTGTGTTTGGGGAGGCCAAAAAGCTCGATTGGGGAGGTAAAAGCCCAATTGGCAGCAAATATGTGTGTGTTTGGGAACCCCTTTTAAGCTTAATTGAAGACCATAAGCTCAATTGCCAATTGAAAACTTAAATTTGAGTGTTTGGAAAGGTCAATTGACAGTTGAACTTTTGCCAAAACTCAATTGGTGAAAGCTCAATTGGGAAAAGCTAGAAAATGGAGCTTTTGTTAAAAGCTAATGACATTTTATACTAGATTGGGTTGTCTGGAAATTAGTTATATGATATTGGCTTTTTCCATAAAATGTTTTTTAAATAGTATGTAGTATCAAAAAATATTTTTTGAGTGTTTTTAACTCCTTAAAATATTTTTCTAGTTACACCTACTACCTAGTGTGCTATCAAACTGATTACAATTTTACCCACTTTCTAGTTGTACCACTCAAAAAAAAAAAAATTTGAGTGTTTTTAAACCCTTAAAATATTTTTTCAGCTGTATCTAGTGTGTTATCAGACTGATTTTAATTTTACCTTTAATGTACTTTTTCAGCTCCAAAAATTACTTTAAAATATTTTTTTGGTGTTTTTAAACCCTTAAAATATTTTTCAAGTTGTACCTAGTGTGTTATCAGATTTATTATAATTTTACCTTTAATGTACTTTTTCAGCTTCAAAAATTACTTTAAAATATTTTTTTGTGCTTTTAACTCTTTAAAATAATTTTTAAGTAGTACCCAATCTGAGGAGATTGACTACAATTTTATCTTTAATGTGCTTTTTTTTAGTAGTAAAAAACACTCAAAATTTAGATTATTGATTTATTGATTTCCACCCACTCTAAAATATTTTTCCAGTAACACCTAATATTTTAAAGTAATTTTTAAATATTTACTTGATTTTTTAAATATTTTTTCACCCACTCTCTCTTATCATTATCATAAAAGCTCTTATGCTTAAGCTAATCCAAACATAAATTACATTACATGATTTGGCTTTTACCAAAAGTAATATCACAACAAGCCCAATTAAAATAAGCCCAATTATCAATCGCTGTTCCAAATAATGAAAAGCCAATATCATTGAGATTTTAAGCCAATGGTCCACATAATGAAAAGGATCTTCCTTTTCTTAAAGAAAAGGATGCAAGCTGGTTCCTAGTTTGATACGCTTTCTAGTAGCTTCTTGACTTTCTGGTTAGTCCACTTCTTTCCTTCTTATTTTATCTTCCAATTCCACAATTTTTCTTTAATGGGAAGAAACCAGCAGTTTGAAAAGGGGATAAACTAGAAGGAAAGCGGAATATTACAACTTCACTCTTAGCTTTTCATGTCTATGCTTGATGCATTCTTCTCTGGCTTTACTGGATTCTGCATATTTCATGTCCACTGACTCAAGTTCTGGCGTATTGAAGATGGGATTGTATCAGTGGATTAGTTGTTTGGACTGTTTTGATTTTCTTCCTTTTGGTTCCATTTTAGACAGTTATTATAGCTGCTAGTTCTGTTCTGTTCTGCACTATCCCAATTGAAAAAATACCATGGAGGGACAAAGCTTCTATGTTTGTATTGAGAATGTGCTTTTTGTTTATAATTTTCATTGGCATTACATAAGTAATATGACAAATCACTTAGAAGAGACAATTCCGTGAAGAAACCAGGAAACTTTTGTCCATGTGGAAGCTGAGGTTTGGTTCTTTTTTATGACATTTTGAGGACATGCGGTCTTTACATGGTTCCATATTCAGGATTATGAAGTTAAATGTCTGAAAATATGCCTCTTTGTCAGTTAGGGACTCACAAAACGGTGATTATTTCTCCAAATATGGGAGTGCAGCATAAGCTTGGGAGATTGCAGAGAGCACAACTGATTCATATGCAGATATTTTGACTCCAGTTGTCAGCAACGTTTCCCAGCTTGAAGTTTGAGGATGCTGCTACAGAGGTCTAGGTGGTTTTGTTCATTCCTTAGAGCCCTCAAATCTGCGCTCTAGTGTGTGGATTGAGAACTTCCTCATCTGAGAGTAGTTGTTCTTGTGAATAGCTCTTGGTCTGTATTTGCTAGAAATAGGGTGGTCTACTTTGTTTATTATTAGGACTAGATTTGAGTTCATATTTCTGTTTTCACTGGCTTCCAATGCAGTTCAATGTAAAAATGACCAATAAGTTGAAAATTCCCAGTTTAATGACCCAAATTGAAAGCAAACAACTTACTCGCCCGTTCCTTCCTTCTAAGCAGTAAAAGCTCAAGAGGAACAAAACTATTCATGTCTTGTATAATCTTTGTCTACAACCAAAAAATGACGCCCATTTATGGTTTTGTGAATGCAAATACAAGGTTGTGGAACATTATAAGTTGGCTCAGTTGCGGAAAGAATAAGGTGGCAGTAGTGTTATGGTACTTACCCTCAAACATAATAACAACGAAATTATATTTCAGTGCACTTTTTCTATCTTTAATCAGCTCTGTAGCATGAGCCATAGTCTGTATAATGTTTTTTTTTTTCTATCTTACAAAAGTCATAAACCGGACACTAATCAAATAGTTGTTTACAAGCCTACGGCTAAGCTTGTTTCCAAGGCCACTGTTTCTCTTTTGGCAAATATGGTCAGTATTATATGCATATCTTAACAAGACTAGGTTGCTTATGTGAGATTGAGTTCATGAGTTCTTTTTTTTTTTTAGCATTCACTTAAGGGAAATTATAGTACCAGTCATAGCCAGCAGTTTCAACATCCCAATCAGGAGAAACTGAGGACCAATTTGAGCTCAATTAATCATCAGAATAATAACACCCTACGTGCAGAACCAAATCCTGCGATTGAATGTTTCAAGATGGCACATCAAGCCCAGAGGAGAACCAGAAAACTTCACCATCCACTAGTAATGGTGGTGATAGACCTTGTTATGATGGGTATAACTGGAGGAAATGTAATATCCCAATTTTCGATTAAGGGATAATCATGATTATTAATGATAATTATGAATTAATTGGGATTATTATGTGATTTATGGCTATATTAATTAATGTTATAATTAGTGGAAATTGGAAATATTAGTGCATATGTGTGGTATTTAAGATCAAGGGTGGTGATTCTTTGACCGTGGGTCGGGATCCAGTGTGCTTAGCTTGTGTGAGCTTATTGAGGGAATGAAGGAGATGCTGACATGTGGCATTGTGGTGGCCATTGGATGAGATCATATGAGGACAAGGAAACACTTTTCTCTTTTCTCTCTCTCCATCTCTCCATTTCTCTCTCTCGTTTCTCTCTCCTCTCTTCCTCCATTTCCGGCGGAAGTTTTAGGCAAGAAAGAGAAAGAAGAACTTGTGATTTTGGGTAAGTAAATGATCTTCTTTGCTCAAACACCATTCATAAATGTTGATCCTTGAATCATGGGCTTCATTTTGGTGTGTATAGTTGGGCCATTTGGTGTTGTTTGGTGCCACACGAAAATCTGATTGTTGGTGGATCAAGAACTCCCTTTGGAGAAGTTGATAAGGTGAGTGAAACTAACCTATCTATCTAAGTTTCATGCCATTTGGAATAGTTTATAAATTCTGGGAATTTTGGCCTAATCATGAGAATGAGTGCCACTGTTCATTTGGTATGGTTATGGCATGAGAATGACATTTTGGAATGAGTTTATGTTAGATAGATAGATTAGAGATTGAAATATGATGTTAGGATGAAATGGGAATTTTGATGAAATTATTGCCCAAAACCCAAACCATGATAATGGAGTAGGATTTTGATGATTCTGAGTATTCCATTGAATTTGTGGGGTGTTTTTGTGTGGGAATGGCTTTGGGTTAAGTTTTATGGCCATAGGAATCAATTGGGCAAGGGTTGAGGAGAGTGCCTCTGTTCTGCGTTTTCTGCTATCTGAGGGATTCACTCGAGCAGGGACGGCTCTGCTCGAGTGAAGGATGAACATCACCCGAGCAGAGAGGGGTCTGCTCGAGTGAGGGATGAATATCACCCGAGCAGAGATGGGTCTGCTCGAGTGCGGAAGTGCAATTCTCGTTTCTTGCTTTCTGTGTTCTTATTGCACTCTCTGGGTCATAGCAAGCAGAGCCTCACTCGCAAGTGAGGGATGAACATCACTCGAGTGAGGATTTTGTGCTCGAGTGATGAGTGTATTTGACACCAAAGGGCTTGCTTCTCGGGTTGTCACTCGCGAGTAGGTGCACGGGTGTGCCTTCTCACTCGCGGGTATGGGCACCGTGCTCGAGTGAGCCGTGTGTGCTCGAGTGAGATTGTGCTTCAGGTGAGAGTTGTGCTTTCGGGTTGATGCTCGCGGGAAAGTTGCACGAGTGTGCTTTCTCACTCGCGGGTAAGGGGTGTGTGCTCGAGCACACCTGGCTGTACTCGAGTGATCCAGTGCTTGAAGAGTTTCGTGGTGCTCTCGGGCGTGTGCTTTCTGTCTCACTTCCTTGTGCTTGAAGTGATTTCCGTACGTGTGCTCGAGTGAGGATTTTGTGCTCGAGTGAGCCAGTTCCTGAAAGTTTCTTTGTGCTCTCGGGTGAGCACTCGCAGTCTCACTTTCTCTTGTGCTCGAGTGTCCGTACATCTGTGCTCGAGCATGGTCATCTGTGCTCGAGTGAGGCAGTGTAAAATTTCAGTTTTGTGCTTCCAAAAGGGGATCTTTGGGATAGTTCTTCCTACCCTTTAGGAGTGTTGTTAGGAGTATTTAGTGACTCTAAAAGAGCAATAATGATAACCAATTAAGTATTATGAAGTGAATTAAGTCTTGGAATAGAGAATGACTCTTCGTCCCTAATTGTGAAAATAGGATTTGATATTTGCCTTCCTCGGGAGAGACCGGCGCTAGGACACGTCCGGAAGAACTCAGGTAGTGACTTTTCTCTCATATCTTGTATGATGTTTTGGTATGCATATCTTATCATTGAACTTGTGAAATGTGTGCCATGGTCCGTTACGGCGCGAGCAGGTCAGCGTAAGCCGTATAGGGAGTGACAGTGGTCATCTCTAGTCGGCCGTTGGACTGCCGTCGTAATCGACATGGATCTTTGTGAACCCGACCCGTGGGGGCGACGTATGTGAAAATCAGCCGTGGGCTGTGTGTGTGTATCTTGCCTATGTGGCTTGCGAATATGATATACTTTATATGGATCCCAGCTGTGGTGAATTATACTGTGTTGACTGTTGTGATGCAATACAGCGTGAGCAATTCAGCGTGAGCAATCGTCAGGGATGATATGTGTCATACTAACCATTGCCGCTGCAACTGCCGTTGTAGTTGCTTGTGTAGATGATGATTTGATTACATGCATTATTGTTGTACATTATATGATTGACTTGTTACTACGGGGATTCTTTAGAATCTCACTCTCCCAAAATTAAACCTTTTAGACAGGGCAGAAGGATCGAGTGGCAAACGGGCGACGAAGAGTAGTTAGAGCTCCTGTTTGGGAGTATATTTTGGAAATATGGTTATCATTGTATATTTTGGACTTGTATTTGTAGATTTTGTGTAATCCCCAAGTTAAGGGTATAGAATTGTGGCTTTGTGCCTTTATAAATCCCTTATCTAATGAATGGAACCCGAGTGAGTCGGGAATTTATTTGCACTCTGATATTTGTAAATGGAATCCACCTGTTCAGGCCAGTGTTATTTTGTATTGAGAACTTGAGACCATTGTGAATAAGCTTTGAAAAATGTTTTTGCAAATCCGATTTTTGGGCAAAAGTGTAGCTAATTAAGTCCCAAATTTCATTATGGTCTCTAATTACAACTTAATTATGAGTTTAAGAACTAAATCCCGGCCTAAGGTGGGAAGGGGGTTACAGGAAATATGGGCAGAAGCAAGTTAAATATGGGTGTGTTTGGAACAACGATAGGAAAAATGGAGTTTCTCAATTTAACTTTTGGTAATTTTATTTTTGGTAAAAGCCCGATTGTGTAATGTGATTTATGTTTGGAACAGCGATTGTATAAATGACTTTTGCAAAAGTAAAACTTGTTTGGATTGACTTAAGCATAAGTGACTTTTGTGATAATAGTAAGAGAGAGTGGGTAAAAAAATATTTTAAAGGGTTAAAAACACCAAAAAATAGTTTAAAATAATTTTTGGAGCTGAAAAAGTATATTAAAGATAAAATTGCAATCAGTCTTATAACACACTGGGTACAGTTGAAAAAATATTTTAAGGGTTAAAAACACCAAACAATAGTTGAAATTAATTTTTGTAGCAAAAAAAGTACATTAAGGGTAAAATTGCAAAAAGTCTGATAGTACACTGGACACAACTGAAAAAATATTTTATCCATTCTCACTCTCCCCAAAAGCTAAATCAGTAAAAGCTGAGAAATAGAGCTTATGGTAAAAGCTATTAAGATAGAATTAAGCTCGATTGTTCACTTTGGGAAACAAACACTCAAATTTTTTTTTTTTTTTTTAAGATTGTCCATTGAGCTTATAAGAGCAATTTGGCGTTTGGGGGTTCAAACACTCCCCCCAAACACACACTATGGGTGTGTTTGGAACAGTGATAGATAATTGGGCTTGTTTCAATTAGACTTATTGTAATATTACTTTTAGTAAAAGTCAAATTGTGTAATGTGATATGTTTGGATTGGCGATTGTCAATTGAGCTTTTGCAAAAATAAAAACTTGTTTGGATTGACTTAAGCATAAGAGCTTTTGTGATAATGGTAAGAGAGAGTGGGTGAAAAAATATTTAAAAAATCAAGTAAATATTTAAAAATCACTTTAAAATATTAGGTGCTACTGGAAAAATATTTTAGAGTAGGTGGAAATCAATAAATCAGTATTATAAGTTTTGGGTGCTCTTTACTATTAAAAAAAAATATATTAAAGGTAAAATTGTAATCGGTCTCCTAAGACTGGGTACAACTGAAAAATTATTTTAAAAAGTTAAACACACAAAAAAATATTTTAAAGTAAATTTTGGCGCTGAAAAACTACATTAAAGGTAAAATTGCAATCAGTCTGATAACACACTGGATACAACTGAAAAAATATTTTAAGGGGTTGAAAACACTCAAAAAATATTTTTTGAGTGGGTACAACTAGAAAGTGGGTAAAATTGCAATCAGTATGATAGTAAACTAGGTGGTGGATACAACTAGAAAAATATTTTAAGGGGTTAAAAATACTTAAAAAATATTTTTTTGATACTACATACTATTTAAAAAACATTTTATGGGAAAAACTAATATCATATAACTAATTTTCAAATAACCTAATCTAACATAAAATGCCATTAGTTTTTAACAAAAGCTCATTTCTCTAACTTGTCTCAATTAAGCTTTCACCAATTGAGCTTTGGCAAAAGCTCAATTGTCAATAGGCCTCTCCAAACACTCAAAAAAAAAAAAAAAAAATTGCTGGTTATCAATTGGGCTTTTGCCTCCTCCACTTAAGCTTATTAGCCTCCCCAAACATAAATATTGGAAAAAGCCATTTTTGCTACCGTTAATATACGAAGTATTACTATTATTCTATATAGTAAGAGGATTTTTACCAAGAGGTAATTCTGACGAACAAGGAGGTTATTTTAGATATACCAACGGTTTGATTTTTGATGCAATGGCAAAATGGAACAACTTTTTTACTTTACCAGGCAAACGACGTCTCCGGTGAAGATCATATGAGGAGCAGAGCGCCGCTTGTGCGTTGGACACCAGAGATGAGAGAGCAGAGAGCATATCCAAAGTTCAGCTACCAAACTCACCCAAAGAGCCTCTGATGCATAGATCGGTCACCCTTAGAGTCAGAAGCTTGCCACCAGACTCCAGAAGACACCGGCCGACAGTTGTCCGAACTTGACTAGCTTGAACAGAAACTTAAAGGCATGCCGGATTTTCTGCTAGCTACCGCAAGCAACGCCCCGGAACAGGACCCCGTACAAGACACACCTGAAGGGAAGGAAAAATTTTGCGCTCCAACGCCGTTCAGGTGGGCAGCGACGGAGGGACAAACAGCGACGAGCGTGAGGAGAGGAGGAAAGAAGAGAAGGGAAGAGAGAGAAAAGAAATATATGATGATGAGATGTCTAATAGCGCATTAAATGACCCATAACGGTAATAAATTCCAATCGCTGGATCATTAAACACCAATTCTCAGCTTTTCAAATAAGTAGCCTATTTTTCACAAGCTAGATAAACCAAACGCTCAACCAAACATCACTTAACACCACCCGCCCTTTCAATTGGGCTTAAGCCTTTCAATCGGGCTTATGAAGGCCCAAACGCCAAACACAAACATGCTGAATATAGATATAAATGTTGTGCTAATGAGGTTTGACACAGTTGGTTAAGGTTTTGCCACCTTGATCACAAGGGAGTGTGTTTGAACCCTCTGATCGATAGGGAGACCTCGTTGGTAGGCGATTTCGTAAGTCCCTTGTAAGCGCTCGAAGAGCCCTGGGGCCATACCCTGGCCTTGGTAGGGGACTGGTGTCGAACCTACCTAAAATTTTAAAAAAAAATACAAATATTGTTTTTAACCCTTGAAATTTGTGCCCTCAATTTAAGGTATTTTGGTCATTTGGTCAAAATTAAAAATCCCAAATTTCTACTTTAATTTTGACTTGGGATTTGATAAATTCACAACACCAATTTATTTTTTCTCATTTTTAATTGTATTTTTTATGGAATTTTATTAGTCAAACTGAAGAATTCTTATCCTTCAAAAGAATGAAAATCCAGAAAAGATGAAGGGACTTCTACTTCTCCTATATAGCTAGTTATAATGAAGACGCGTAGAGGAAAGATTCACGTGAGTTTAAAAAATATTGATAGTCAAGTTAGACGGTATAGAATTAAAAACTATTGAAGTCTCATGATAGTTGTATGTGCTGAGAGACTGAGAGATTTAGGATGATAATCAAGTTATGCCTTGTTTGATTTTTTGTTTTCTAACTTTTTCCTCAGAATAGTTTTAAAAATTGTTTTTTTAATACAAGTTTTGGGAAAAAATAAAAAAAAATCCATTTGGATGATATATTGATTTGAAAAAAAAAAAATATAGAAACTTGTTTAAAATAATTGTTCTTAAAATCAGCTTTGATGAGCCTCGAGTAGGGTGGAGAGTAGAGACGAAATGTAGATTAAAACATGAGAGTGGCAAGTTTGAGTTTAAGAGATGAAAACTCATTTCATCAAATGTTAAAGGAAGATAGTGCTTTTCATTTATTGCCGAAATTTATAGAATAAAAGAATAAAAAATAAGAGAACATATAAAATTTGTCCTTTTTATTTTTTGAAACTGATTATTGTTTCTTGTTTTACAAAGCACTTACCTTAAAAAAAAAAAAAATTACCAAACAGGTTTTTTTTTTTTGTTTTAAAAAACAGAAAACTGTCTTCAAGATAGGAAAACAAACAAGCCCTTGATTTTTTCAGTTCTTAAAATTAAAAGTTAAAAGTGAAATTAGTTTTGGCTGTTGTTAAAACTCAAAAAGTCATTAGAAGCTTTAGCACATAGATTTAAACTAAAACTTACTTGTCAGTGCACTGGGCTATGAGTTAGTGTCTTAACTAATTTAATGGACATGAATTTTCTTTAATGGAAGCAATCTTATTCGAGACATTATTAGATACTACCTCCGGTCCTAAATATAGGACAAAGTTTGTAGTGCAATTTGCACTATAAATTTTGTCTTATATTTAGGACCGGAGGGAGTAGTAAATATGAGCACATCTCTTAATGGTGATTCATATTATTGCTTCCACTGTTAGACCTACAAAGGTTGACAAGAGAAAGAAAGCAAAGAAAGAAACCAAGCAATTACACACACACACGAACGCATATATATATATATATATATATAGAGAGAGAGAGAGAGAGAGAGAGAGAGAGAGAGAGAGAGAGAGAGAGAGAGAGAGAGAGAGAGAGAGAGAGAGAGAGAGAGAGAGAAACGCATACTAGAAGAGTCTAAATATGGTAATGGAAGATTATTTGTCTAGTATTCTATAAGTTATAGGCGCACAAGAACAGTAACACACAACAAAGCCATTATGAAATGCCTCCGTAAATTGTACAAGTAATATTTGATAAACATAAGAATGAGTAATTTAAATAATATGATAAAATCCCTACAACTCGTGAGTATAACTAAAATAAAATATGAACAACCCGTAAATAAAATTAATGTGAGTGGCGACTCAAGTTTATATGCTATTAGTGTTACTCGTACCATATTTCCAAATACTTCAAAGTTTATTTAGAACATTAATAATCACACCGAACACAAATGCATGGCCCAAACAATTTTAGTCATTTTCTTAAAAAGAACTTTTTGATGTGAAGTCTAATTAAAAAATTTAAAACAAAGAAAACAAATTAAACTGAAGAACTTCAAGATAAACATTGATACTTGCTGAAGATTTTAATGAATAAATAAATACTTTTTAGGCAAATACATGACAAGGAAATAAAAAAAAATTAAGAGGATGAAGAATATAATAACAAAATAAAATGAACTATTACTTTGTCATTAATGATAAATACATATAATTTTGCCACTATCAATAGAGAGAAAATATGTGTAAAAATAATAAAAAAAATTAATTAAAATCTTCAAACCCCACTTCTTAAAATGTAAAGAAATGGAATTTAATAAATTATTTTTATTCCAATCTCCATATGTAACACATAAGAAGGAGTTATTATTAGAATGAAGAGACTAAATTAGTAACACTGCATCCAAGTTAGGAAAAAAGAGAATATGCCTTGTTGGTTTAAATCGATTGCTTTATTACACATAACAACGAAATAGGAAGTGATTAATTAAGGTAAATGAACAAACAAGCGCTTTGCGTTTTCAATAAAATAAATAAATAAATTAGTTGTTCACTTCATTAAAAAAATTTGAATAAAACAAATGAAGACTTTAGTTAATAGATTCAGTCCACTCATGCGTTTGAAAGTTTTGGGATTTTGTTTTTCAGAAGTTAAAGCATAAGGTCATAAAGAATTAAAGTGTAATGTCTTGATTAAATATTAAAGTCACAGGAAATTAAAGAAATGACTAAAGAGAATAATGAAATCTTAGATAATTGATCTGATATAGGATGAAGTTTTTTATATTCATTACCAAACATGTTCTTACGGTCAATAGGTCAAGTCGTGGCTAGCTTCAGAAGTTATTGTTACTTTGTTGTTGTTTTGTGTATTACTATATTGTTTTATTCATTTGTCCCGCACAACCACATGGCTTTGAAGGGAAAAACATAAATAGAGCCTCCATTGATACTCTTCTCTTTAATATAAGATTCATTTTGTATTTCAATTTTTTTAATTAAAATTGATACAGCTTGGGAAATATTATAATGGAACATCTGATTTTCTGATGTGTGGGGTGCCTTTCGGCGCAAATCGATGAGGGTCTAGTGTGTGTGCAATTAGAAACAACTATTAAAATCAAATTAGGGAAAAGTGAAAATTAATATACAAACAGTAAATAAAGTAGTAATGATGTGAATAATATAATAATATCCCTACACTTACTCATGAATATAACTGACTCTATGATCACCCTCTTGATAAAATCAACTGTCCTATCAAACCCCGCTTCCTTCCAATCCATGCTTCTAAATCATTTATTCGTCCCCAAACGTCTTGACACAAAACCTTTAAGGTGCCATAAATAGAATCAAGAGACCAACCGAAAAGCATACAACTTAAGTAAACAGGAAAAGGAACTGGGAAGCCACTTTGTTGGATCGCGTCCAAGTTATACTTAATAAAGAGAACGTGGCTACGTAAAGGGGATGGTGGAATAATGTCGGGGAAAGAGCATGTTACATCTAAGCGAGGTTTAATCCTTCTGCAATATTCATGAGAGAGTGGAAGTGATTTTAATGTCAGTTTCTTCAATAATGACCAGCGAGTGAAGTTGGGAACTCTTGTAAATGTAACATTCTTGCTGCAGCAATCCTCCATTAACACATCATCCTCTTGGCCATCTTCCATTAATGACATCGTCACCACTTGATGTTCATTCATCATTTCTCCTCTATCACCCCTCGCCTCCTTATAAGTATAATAGTCAAAATGTTGGTTGAAATCATGCCCAAATTCAATTGGACCTTCTAACCATTCAACTTCCCTCACAAATGGAAGTAAAGACCCCAAACTTTGTGTCCCCTTTCTCAATTCTTCTATCTCTTCCAATGGCATTACCTCATGTTTGAATCTAACACCACATATCATGTTGCCACATACGAACACTTTCATTGTCAATTTGTTGAATGAAAAATTGTGAAGATCCAAACAACTCGACACAATCACGAACCCTAAACTTCTCCCTTTCATACTGCTCCCAACCTTTATTTGCACTACACCACTATCTTCTATGCTTAAATTGAGCCGCTTTACCAGTAAAGTTGAAGAATGAATTTTAGACAAATTCACACAACCCTTAAGATTCAACTCTCCAATCTTAGGGGCTTGAGAGAGATTCGGCAGTGCATTGAGATGTTTTGAATGCGATAAATCAATTTTCTCTAAATTTGGAAAATGCTGAACAAAGAAATAGTTTAATACATTAGATAACTTCACTAAACTACAATTTAATCAATAATTTCTCCCATACCAATTAACAAAAATGTGAGCTTATTATGGAAATAAGATGTTCCAGCCAAATAAAAGTACAGCTGCTATTAACCCTCAATTTAAAGGTAGTAAAGCAAACAGTTGCATTGTGCATTATTTGGTCAATGTTTCATATATATGAGATCCTTGAATCACTCCATTAAAAAAAATTATGACATGAATTATGTACATACCTGAGTTCCTTTCCAAAGTTGTTGGATATTACTATCACGCATTTCAAGTGTAATAAGATTCTCCGCACAGAAATGTAATGGCACATATGATAGTGGACATTCTTCCCAACTCAAAAACCTTAGTTCTTCTGAAAGATAATCCAAAGCTCCACGAATATTCAACATCGAAGGCTTTCTCCAATAAGACTTGTAAATTTTAAGAAATATTAAATTACGTATCTTCCGAAAAATACTAGCCCTCAATGTAATACTTTTCTTCATGTTCATGTCCAATGACAAGCATCGAATTGCCTCGATCCCCTAGTAATAGAAAATCAAGGGAAACATGATTATCATTACCTAAAAATGACCAAAAATATACTGTAGAACAATTAAATATATATGCTATTAAAAATATCCAATTTAATAATGACATTGTGCATTTTATTAAAAAAAATTCTACAATTCATATTTCCCTAATAATAAATGAATTTTTAAAAACTCATCAGCTTGCAGACACACTCATACGTATACCTACATGTTATTGCATGCGCAGATATTCGTTTAAAACACTTGGCATAAATAATTTTCAATTTTTATTTAAAGAAAAAGGCATAACTAAAGAATAACGACAAGGCAAATTATGATAATACATCAAAAAACGACTATCCCTACAAATCTCATGCACTATACAAGCAGAAGACAGTGCCTCCTTCCCTCTCCATATATTTTATTTGATTTCAACTTTCATATAATTTGTTCCTCTAATAACATTAAGGGCCTGTTTGGAACAAGGAAGATCTGGGAAGGGAAGGGAACATGCACAAGTTTCCTCATTTGATACGCAATTTTGACCCAATCTTCTTGGGAACTCAAGCTCCCAAACCCACCCCGAGCCCACCAATGTTCCCTTATTCATGAGAAGATTAGATCCTACCAAAATTGGTGGGATCCAAAATTCCTTCAATGGAGGAAGTTCTGAAAGACAAATATGCCCCTAAAATATTTAAATTAAAAGGTGGGAAATTCAAATTTACTACAAAATTTGCTTATCAAATTAAGGATTCCCGCTTTTCAAATTCAAATTTCATCAATAAATTTGAATTTTTCAAGATTTCCATCTTACAAATTCGAATTTCTACAAAATTTGCTTATCATATAAAAAAATAATTTCAATTTCATTAATAAAAAATAATTTTTTTATTTATTTAAATTATAATTTATATTTGATTCATTTTATTTAATTTTTAAATTATTGTACTACTAATTATTTAATTTATGAATTGAAATATAAATTTAATTAATATATAATTATTAATTTATGTTGAGGGTAAAATGGGCATTTCTCTTTTTTTCCCCAAAATTCCACCCTCAAATTTCTTCCTACTAAACAACCCATCTTCCCCCAACCCATCTTCCATCATCCTTTATAATCTTCCTTTCCCTTTTCTCAGTTCCTTTCCCTCCTCAAATTTTCCCCCATACCGAACGGGCCCTAAGTTCTTTACTATTACAAAAGCATGCTCATGCTAGCGTATACATATACACCTTTACACTACACCAATTAGTAAGAGAAAAATCAATCTTATGAATGAACATTAATAGTTGTAGACTAATTTTATCTTTTACAATAACACATATCACAATAGTTCTCATTAATTTATATTTAAAGTTTAGGTAGATGAACAAATTACACCTCAATGCAATTTTAGTCATTTAAATCGAGAAAGGATCTCTTATAGGAATATCTAGTTAAAGAAAATAAAACAGAGAAACTTCAAAATAAATGTTGACACTTGCCACCAAAGATTTTAACGAATAAAAAACATTTAGACAAACAAAATAACACAAGGAATCTGACAATGAAGATAAGAATAATAACAATTACAATAATAAAAAAATAATAAATCATCACCTTGCCATGATTGAAAAAATCAGCAATGTCTTCAGACCACCACAGTCGAATAGGGGTTTGAGCATTAGAGATTAATTGGTTCCTAGCAATTTTAAGGCCCATTTTCTTCATGAGATCGTGCATCACAATAGGACAATGATTATTAAATGAAATGAGGGATTTCTCTTTAAGAACACTTATCTCGATAAGAGAAGAGTCATATAATTGTCTTATAAGGTTCAAAAAAATATCAACTCTTTCATTGATTAAGAATGCTAAGTCAAGAAACACATTCTGTTGTTTCTCATCAAGTCCATCAAAACTCAACTTCAAAACATCAATAATGTCGTTGGGTGGATCTTTGTCTAGTTTTTCCAAAGCACTTTCCCACTCTTCTTTTTCTCTACCATAGAGAAAGCAACCCAATACTATCAAGGCTAATGGATTTCCTTGGCAATATTTCACTACTGATTTTGATAACTCCATGTAACCTTCAGATGGCTCATGTTGCTTGAATGCTTTCAAACTAAAGAGATGAATGGCATCATGAAAATCCAAATCTGGAACATGATATGTTGAAAGTGCAGATGCATTCTGAAGCACTTGCATGTCTCTTGATGTAATAATAATTCTACTTCCTTCCCCAAACCAATTAAGCACTTCAGTTAAATCTGCAGCTATTTTTGAATTGTCCACATCATCAAGCATGAGAAGGATTTTTGTACGACCAAGCCTATTTTTCACAGAAGTTGATTTTATGTCATAGACACTAATATCTTTATCTTTTAATAATTCTTTGAGACATTTTTGCTGAAATTCATCCAAAGTAATTCTTGTTAATTGTTCTTTGACATTTTCAATAAAGGAGAAAGCATCAAATTGATCTCTCAACACTTGAAATATAGCTTTAGCAAGTGTGGTCTTACCAACACCACCCATACCCCATATTCCCACAATGCGAGCCTCACTTAAAAGCTTACCAACATTTTCAATATGATGAGCAATGCCAACGAGTCCTTCAGGATGAGGTGATGGTTTATTGTTCAACTTGCTCAAAGTGTCTTTGACAATCTCTTCAATAAGTTTGAATTCAGGTCTAACATAAATGTCAATGAAAAGAAAAGGCATATTTAATATGTAGAAAATAAATAAAATAAAAAAAACAACTATACTAATTTGTTAGAGTCCTAAATATTAATTAAATAAATCCCCAAAACCAACAACAAAGGGAATATTTTTGAAGCTACCTGGTACAATTGGAAACCCATCCAGAGAAACTTGCAGATTGGATTAAAGCATTTCTCCACCTTTGCCATTTTTTTGGGTTGTCTTTAAATCTTTGCTTCAACTCATCAAATCCATTTCCAAAACTCCCATTTTGTTTTCGTATGTTTGAAGGATCTACATTATAGAAAATAGGTATGACAACCCTTCCACATTTTTTTTTGCATTCCAATATGTGAACAAGTTCATCCATACACCATGTTAAAGAAGCATAATTCTCAGAGAAAACAATCATTGATATTTTTGATTCCTCTATTGTCCTCAAAAGAACTGGGGAGATCTGTTTTCCTTTGCAGAGTTCATAATCCAAAAAAGTGTGAATGCCTGCATCATGTAGTCCTTTGTAAAGATGACTTGCAAAATTGTAGCGAGTGTCTCCCCCCCTAAAGCTAAGGAACACATCATACTTGATTGCACAAGGAGAAACAACAATATGAGAAGATGGAGGAGAAACTGTTTGAGTTAAAATCACATCATCTTGAGAACTGCAAATAGAAACAAACGGTCAACAAATATTGGGTTATGTAGTAGAAGCAAATCGAACAAGAAAATATGGAGTGTGAGGTTATATAGAAGAAGGTAGCTACCTATCATCAACAGCAATAGGTTGGTTACCATTAAGCGAAGGAGAGATGAATCTAATAGCTTTGCAAATTAATAAAGCTGATAGGATCAATAAGGCTTCTATGAGCATTAAAACAATTGTTCCACCCATGTGACAGCAACTTATAGTTCCAACCTTTAACCACCTGAATTAGATGAACCAAACCAACCGCGTTAAAGATGAAAAAGCCCGTTGAATTCTAGGAACTTAAAAGTATGGAAAAGGATGTCAAACCCCTCAAATTAAATATACGCATTGTTTGATTCTGTTTAAATTTTTTTGTCTTAGAGTAGTTTTCTGAAGTTATTTTTTAGAATAAATTCTGTCAAGGAAAAAAAAAATCTGCATAATTGATTATTCTAAGAAATCGTATTTTAGAACAAAGAAAGTATGAAATCATATATGAAACGATTGTTCTTAAAACCAACTTAATAAACAAAGAAGGAAAAGAATTGTATGACTAACCAATTTTTTATAATAACTCATATCTTTGTGTATTGATAAACTAATTTAATTAAGAATATGAATAGCATGACTAATAAATAACAAAAAAAAATCTACTAAAAAAATAACCTAGTTAAAATTAAAACTAAATAGACTTTATCTCCCACAAACGGTATTTAAGCATAACTAATTAAACACATCATCTACACGAAATTGTAAAACGGTTCAACTTGTCAAAGTGACAGGTGCATTTAACAATATATTTGAATAATTGTTGCCATAAAAGCCACAAAGGATTTAAAGTTTCATGAAGCTAATAATTGAAAGCTTAACAAGTATTGATTTGAGTCAAAGAAAAAAGGGGTGAAAACATAAATTTAGCTACCTCAGATAGTTGCAGGATTTTTTTCAGCACAAGAACCCTAAAAACTCAGATCAAATCTAGCAAAACAGTAAATAGAAGGGATGAAGCAAGTGGAATAAAATAAAAAAGAGAAAGAAGAAAGTAAGCACAAACCTGGATATGTGAAGGGAAGATAGTTCACAAAGATGGCAAAAATGTCAGCTTTGGGATCTGCAGAGACTTCCTCCTCTTCCAAACAGTTCTTAAAATAAATGAAGATTTAACTCAATAGATCAAGTCGAGCCATAATGTTTGAAGGTTATGGGACTTTGTATTTCAGAAGTAAAAGTATAAAAATTTCAAATGATTAAAAGAAAACATAAAAAATCTTTTGCAGAAAAATGAAGGCAGAACATAAGAGGGATGATGGATCCATTGGGATAAAGCAAGCAACAGAGAAGAAAAAACCTGGATGGATGAATATGGAAGCGAAGAAGAAATAGCTCTCACAAGCAAAGTTCTCAAAAATGGCAGCTCCAGAATTTGCAGATGTCGCCTTCTCTTGCAGAGATGAACAAACAACAAATGTCTCCCTCACATATTTATCTCTCTTGTTTCGGTCTCTATTACTCCTCTTTCCGGGAAGCTCGCTTGACGGTGGTGATGCAATGCCATGCTGTCTCATCGTGCGTCTTGGACAGCTGTAGAAAAAGTTACTCTCCGAGCGAGGCCCACACTTCATAAAAATAAAAAATTGGAATAATTTACCTACACAACAAAGAATAATGAATAGTGTCATTCATAGTGCAGACTGTTAAGAGGCAAATATGCAAATATGTAAACCGGCTTTTTAAATGCAAATTTAAACAGTTTCAAAGGGCCTGTTTGATTTGTGGGGGAGGAGAGAAGATTTTTTGTAATGAGAGTGAAAATAAAAAGAAAAGGAAGAAAATCAGAATTAAATTTTGACTTCCCTCAATCTAAAAATTCAAACTAAATGAGTGAGTAAGGACCTCTCTCATCCCTTCCACTCAAACAAAACACACCCTAAAAAATTAATTTAAATGTTTTGTTTTACGTTAAGCTACAAGTCATCCAATAAAATATTTTTTCATGAGCACATGGCAGCTTAAACTTATCTTAAGTGCAGATGTACTCATAAACTGTCATGACATAAAATATTTAGCTAGAAACTTTATGTGTATATTTGCATTTTCTTGAATAACATATTTGTTAAATGGACAAAGTTAGTTAACTTAAAGAAAAAACCATTTTGTTAGTGTTATATTTTTTTCTCAGTTTTTTCTTTTTATGTCCTCTTTCAACTTGTGTCTCTTAATTCCATTGCCCCTCCAGCTTGGAAAAATGGATCAAAAGACCAATGGTAGAGATGACGCGTTAAAATAAAAAGAAGATCGATGATCTCCAACACTCATGGAACTGGGCATGGAAATGGCCAGGTCCTCAAAGAATCCAAACCTTCCTATGACTGGCAATGAAACAGAGACTTCTGACCAACTCAGATAATAGCATGAAGGGGGATGACACAAGACACATCCTGTGAACTATGTAATGTCGCATCTGAAGATCTAAATCATGTCCTGCGAACGTGCCTCATTGCCAAATCATGCTGGCAATGAATACTACCCCCGCCTTATCACAGGACTTCTTCACCCAAGACGTTCCCAATTGTAGTGGAGGCTATTTTTTGGTATCTTACTGTAGAAATTATGGGACAACAGAAATAAGACTATTTTTGTAAACTAATCCCTATCCCCAGAACCCATTCTCCTTTCTGTTGCCACTCTTGTCAATCACACCACTAGCGTCAACAACCCACTTAAATAAGTAGGCACTACCACTGGTAAAAAAAAAAAAAAAGTAGGCACTAATTGCCAGAGGGTAGAGTCTTGTATCCTATAAATATTAGTTAATGTATCTCCCATTTCATTCAAAAAAAGAAGAAGTTGAGATTCAATTTTACCTCATAAGTTGTCACATTTGAGCAATATGGCCCCAGATATTTTTTGAGAAGTAATGTTGTCTCGGAAATTTTTAAATCATTGCAATTTCATCCTAACTATTGTTCTTATTATGTTTGCCTGTTAGTTGGTTGACCAAATAACAAATGTCTCCCTCACATATTTTTATCTTGTTTTAGTCTCTTACTACTCTTCCCAGCAAGCTCCTTACTTTTTTTTTGGTTAGTGAAACGAAACTCCTTACTTTCTTATATCGTGCGTGCCTAGTCAAGTCGTCTGGCCTTGAAACTTTTGTGGATAGTCATGCATTGCTTGTTTGGAATAGCGATTAAAATGTTTAAAAGTAGATTTTCAATTATGATTTTTAGTATACGAGGAAGCAAGGGAGAAAAGATTTGTCTTTGTGTGAATAAGCAATTCTCATGCTTTTGGGAAAAGTTACATTCTGTGGGGCCCACTTATTTGTGTATCCTGAATTTTTGAATTTTTTTTAGTTCAAAGGGCATGCCTAAACGGCTTACATTATAAGTGAGATTGAACTTGTAATCTTTGACTTACAAGAGAGTATCCATGTCACTAAACTACAAGGCAATTGACAATTTTTGGAATGTTTTCAATCAACTATCACTTCCAAGAAATCAGGCAAAGCAACACTTTTGTTATGTGCTCCCTCGAACCCGGCTTTGGTCCTTTACCCACAAAGAAAAGGAGGGTCCTTTTTCTTTAATAGGCCATTGGATCAAAATCTCAAAGGTCCATATTTAATATATTATAATAGTATTATTATTATTATATTTTTATAATACATTAAATCTGAACCGTTGAGATCTTGATCCAACAGCCCATAGGAGGAAAGACCCTTCTTTTCTTTGAGGGTAAAGGACCAAAGCCAGTTCTCCCTCATATGTCCTACCCTTATTAACATTTTCATACATATTAATTTAAGTTTATTATGTTTTTAAATTTGTCAAAATAATCCAAAAATTTCAATTACACATTCCATAATGAAACAAAAATAAGCAATTTATGAGACCATCTATCAAATTCTAATGGATTACGGAGAAATTAGAGAAAAATTCTCAATTAATATTTTATAGAATTCAAGTCAAAATATTTTTTTTACGGTCATCGTATGTACATTGCTACGTTGCCCCCATGTGTGTTGTTTAACATTACCCATATTAACTAATTAATACACTAAACTCCTACGTCATATAATTTCTACCCTTTCTCACTACCATTAGGAATTGTTTTAAGGTCTTAAATAAGGGACTTAATTATTAAGAAGTTCCAATAACAAATAAAGCATTGTCATTTCTTGCTTTAGAATTTGTCATTTCACATGCTCAATGAGAAGAGATTTGTCTCTGAATAAGCTATTCTCCAAACATATACTCAGAAACTATTAAAGGGTCTTATAAAAAGGGGGAAAAATTAGAAGGCATTTACTAATAGGGACAGGAGGCCGTGCAAGTATTGTGGTCATTGGTCACCAAGTCAAGTTGTAACGCGTTCGTGACTTTTGGGATTGCCCGCCGGGATACTTCGTTGTACACTGGTAGTTGTACCGCACATGTCCTTTGCTTTTGGTAAAGACTTGGAATCTTTTTTATTTTCATCAAAGGTAAAAACGTACAATATGTTTAAATTAATTTTTAGAGACTAACTTATAAATAAAAAATAAAAAAAGTTATTTAACAAAATAGATTTTGAAGAATAACTTCTAAATATGTATTTGGTTTTACTTTTAAAACTATGATTTTAAAAGTGAAGTTGCCAAAAATATTTTTTCAAACTTACTTAATTTTGTTTAAGGATCTAAGCCTATCTTATTTTTAAGGGTGTCTTTGAATTAGCTTTTGAAGAAAAAATGAAAAAAATTATTTCAGAAAATAGATTTTGGAAATAGCTTCTGGAAGGTTAAAAAAATAGTTTCTAGGAAAATCATAGTTTTAAACCCCAAACCATGGTTTTCAATTAAAACCACAGTTCTGCAGAATTTGACAGTGTTTGAGTAATTTAATCTAAACCATGGTTTTGGAGAGAAAAAATGATTCTGTATTTTTTTCAAGTGTTTGGGTCATTTTTTTCAAAACTATGGTTTTGCCTCTAGAGGCACTT
The DNA here is from genome assembly GCA_963855925.1 of Inga laurina. Taxonomy (NCBI): domain Eukaryota; kingdom Viridiplantae; phylum Streptophyta; class Magnoliopsida; order Fabales; family Fabaceae; genus Inga; species Inga laurina. The sequence continues at coordinate 75,244,343 of OY979701.1, read as the reverse complement.
TTTTCTTTTTATCTAAACACTCACTTAGTGTAATTTCATGTACGATTTACCTTTAATTATAACATTAAAAAACTAACTGGATTTAGGTTTTATATATAGAATTAAAGTAAGTCACTTATCTATTTCTTATAAATACTAAATATAAGAAGTAATAATATTTTTTGGAGCTGCTTACCCTCCCATATCATACTCCCCCTTGACCTAAAATTAAAATGGTTTTCAATCTTATCCATATTAACTATAAAGTTTCTTCTTTTCCTATTCTTATTAAACATGGACATGTATAAAAAATATTTAATGCAGTGTTGAAACCATCAAAAGTGTCTTATAAAAAAAGAGACAAAATTATGTTTTAAAAGTTGTCCTCTAGAAGACATCGGAGGGGCCTACGTATATGCCCTTGTGGGCCACAACGGAAGTCAAGTCGTCCCTCCTTTGTGACTTTTGCGAATTGGTGTGATGCTTCGTGGCAGTTGTACTGCACGAGCCCTTGCTTCTGGGAAGAACTTAAGAAACTGAAGGACCCACTTATTTGTGTCACCTAATTTGGGTCTTTGGTTGTTCGGATTTTTCTTTTGAAAAATTCATATCCAAATAACTTATATATAATAATGAATAAATCACAATTATGCACCCTGCCTGTACCCATCTCAATACTTGTTATAAGAACTCGAAAGTATTTTTAGAAAGTAGTTAAAATTAGTTTAAAAATAATAAATGTGTCAGAAATAAACTTTCTTTTTAAGGCCAAAGTATACATTTAGTCCTTTAACTTTGTATTCAGGTTCAATTTAATCCTTTAAGTTTAAAAAGTGTAGTTTTAATCCCACAAACAGAACACCGTTAATCTCACTAACTGAAAATTTTTACTCAACAAAGTTAAAATGATGACTCAGCAATGAAATGCTGACTCATTTTAATTTAAAATATATATAAATTGAAAAATAACTAAAAAAATAATAAACAAATGCTATGCGATCTACACAGACAACCGGCGTTTTGAGAGGACGGCGAGGCCAAAACTGGAATCAAGCATTAATTTGTGTTGCTTTTATCTCATCGGAATGCTAGTTGCTTTGTGGCTTAGTTTCTACACAAGCTCTGACTTCAAGGGCTTGTGGCTTAGTCTTATGGCCGCTCAAGCTTTGTGTATGGTCACCATATTGTTCACGTTGGTTCGGACTAATTGGGAAGGTCAAGCCATGAGAGCTCAGGAGCTCACATCGTTTTCTGTCATTTACAGTCATCCCTCATGATCCTCCGCTGCTCAAATCTCCATCTCCGTCGTTGCCCGTGAATTTCCCACAACTTGTGCTCCTAAATGCAGATAAGGTATCTCCCGTTTTTGTAGTAGCTAGATGGATACCCTGGTTTTGATTCTAAAGAAAAATGAATCTTCAAATCTTTGGATTTTGATTCATCCATGCTAATGAATTCTTCTTGCCATCAAAGGCACTCCTGCGCTAATTCGACGCTTCTTCTTCAATTCTCCCACCCACGTGTTGCTTTTTTCGTCAAATTAGGGTTTTAATAAATTTTCAATTTAGATATATTTTAAATTATAAATTCATGAATCGTCATTTAATTGTTGAGTCAATATTTTAAATTTGCTGACTAAGCATTTTCCGTTAGTATGGCCACCGGTGTTAAGTTAATGGGACTAAAAATATACTTTTTAAACTTAAAGGACTAAATTGAATCTTAATGTAAATTTAAAGGACTAAAAGTATACTTTAGCCTTCTTTTTAAATATGTCCTTATCTATAATAAAGCAAGTGAAAGAGATAGAGTAAATATAGGCATCGACCACCTTTTAATTAATATAGTTTATATAATTAATAAAGATAAAAATGAAAAAAAAAACTATTAAATATTCAAACAACTCTTACTGTACTCTTATAAAAAAAATAAGATAACTTAAATTTTAAGTTGTTATAAGAAAAAATAGCACAGGTGTTTGATCATAAGTACAAATCACTAATGTATCAAAAAAAAAAAAGTACAAGTCACTTTATAAAAAGCCAATAATATTAAATTCTTCCTTTCCACACAAATGTCCTTATCAATTGTGTTGCAGAGAGAGATTATATAAGAATTTAATGCATAGTTGCGATTGATTCATTTATAAATAAATGCCCAATTTAATTCCGATAATTAGGAACCTACACCTTATTCTTATTAAGAAGACACAATCCTCTATCTGTTTTTTTTTTTTTTTTTTTATCAACAATCCTCTTTCAATCTACCTATAACTCACATGAGACTATAGGGAACGGGATAATTAAGTTAATATCATATTTGATCCTTTAAATTTACCTTCATTTTAATTTTGATTCCTCAAGTTTCTAGTCATTGATTTTATTCCTTTAGAGGCAAAATGGTATAAGTTTTTATTGATGAGTTATAAGGACCAAAGTTTTAAACTAAATGAAATTTGAGGGACCAAAACCTATGATTTAAAACTTGAAGGGCCAATTTGAGAAATCAAAATTATATTAACCTCAAATAATCTAATGACTGGTATTGCTCAATTATGTAAAATTGTTCATGTTTTGAAGAGAGAAGCCCATGAGAGTCAGATGTAACAGTGTGAGCAAATCAGGCATGGAAAGTTGTAATAGATTCGAAATTTTGCTGGTTAATTTCTGGTTGGCAACCTTTCACTTGTTTTTATAACATCAATCACTATATCCGTAAGCAAAGAGTAAGACTCGGTATCAGTAAATTAAAACGAGAGAAAAACTTACATTCAATGTAAATGTTAATAGAAAACTGTGGCCAAATTTAAATTCTGAACATTGAAGCATGGAGGCTGCATGAAAACGTTTGATTAGAACTCTTAATATTCCATGACAATGAGATGTAATATTACATGCTAGTCATCACCATTCCTATCAAACATTTTAAACGATGACATGGTACAAAGGAGCTATATATAATTAGAAAAACTTGGCGGGGAAAAAATCTAAGAGAGAAAACAAAGGAAAATAATTTAGATATTAACAATATTCATCAAAGAACAGAGAGAAATATAGTATCAAAAGGGCATTTGAACTTACTGTGAGAGGCCTCTCTAGCAATTGGAGGCCGAAAGAGCAGCTCAACCTTCCTTTGAGAATGTCCATAAGATTTGCATGCTTTTTTTTTTTTTTTTTTTTTGTGAAAATGTGTGTATTTTTTTGTTTTGTGTGTGGCAAAGCCTTCAATCGGGAAAAACGTGTGTTTCAGAGTACGTGTGCTCATAGGACGGGGTTAACTGTGGGCCTATTGGGCCTGGAGGCAGCTGTTTCAGCCCAAACATAAAAGGCCCAACATGCCTCTTTTGCCATGAACTCACCCTGTAACACCCATTAATGCTCTCTCTACTCCTTATTAGGCATTAATTAATAAGTACTCTCATCTTTTCTATTTAGAAGAGCTTCATAATCAAATTATGTGACTTAAGAGAATAGTTAAAATTAGTTAAAAATAATATATATGTCTGAAATAAACTTTTTTCCTCAAGTATGCCCCCTATTTATGAAGCAATAAGTAAAGGAGAGAAATTGAGTAAATATAAATATTACTAATCTTTTAATTAATACAATACATATAATTAATTGGATGTGAAAATAGGGATAAAATTCATTAAATATTTAAACAACTCTTATTAGACTCTTCTAAAAAGCATCAAGGCAATTCAAATTTTTTGCTCTTATAAAAATTAAAAGACAGAAGGGAGTATTTTAATTGGTCCTTTTTACAAAGCACTTGTTATTTTCTCATGAGTATTAAATATTTTTTTCAATGTTTTCTTATATTTAAAATGGTTAACAAGAGATAGTAATAATTACCCTCTCTGTCCTTAATTATAAAATTCAAACAACCGATTTATGTTTATCAAGAAATTAATTAAAATTAGTTAAGAGCAATAAATATAAATTTTTTCAACTATTCCATTATTTGCAAAGAGGATAAGTGAGAGACAATAAATGTAACAAATATAATTAAGGGGTAAAGTTGGGAAAAGCATAGTAAATATTTTGACAAATTTAAAATAAAGGTTATAGTTTGGGACACTTTCATTCACAAATTTAAAGCTTATATTTTAAGACTCATAGAGTAATATAATATTATTTAAGTTTAGTGTAGTTAGTAAAGCTTTTAATGAAAATCACTTAAATTGTATCACAAATCTAATGTTTTGAATTGTTTTTATTGATAATTTTCTAGTCATATTTATAAGATGCTTCCCAAATGTTTCACACATACTGTACCTTAAAACTTTAAACTTCATTCACTTTACATCAAAATTCAACAACTCTCAGATTTTCCCTCTACTTAAGTGCAATCTCCAAGAATAGTTATCCACTAAAAAATAAATAAAATTAGTTACGGAGTTTTCCCATCTAGGATAAGTGTCAAATGTTTTTTTTCCCCTTTATCCAAGTGCTATGCATATATCTTGTGGCTTACTTGTGTCCCGATAATTTGCGGCACATTATTCTCGGACATTTGCTTTTGTCTAGGTGGTCCATGTTTGGATGATAGCCAAACACTGTCTCAAACTGGAAATTTTTTTATACGTGACTAAGAAAAATACAAATTACATAAAATTCAAAGATGGGGATAAGATTCGGAAAGACAAAAAAGGAAGTGGGGATGATATAACTTGAGTTTATATTATAGTTAATCCTCATAGTTTGATTGAATTTTCTATTTTTATTTATATAGTTTCAAATCGTTGGTTTTAGTTCTATAGTTTCATAAAAATTTGGTTAATAATTCATTAGCAAGTGATCGAGTTCTACAAAAATTAACTATCACATACAATGAGATGCTTCGCTGTATCAGTAATAAAAAAAAATGCGAAGAAATAGAAGCCAAGGAAAAGATTAGACAAAGCTTCCCTGAGAGATCAATCTTAACTGTAAAGCAAAAAACTGAACACCTTTCTTACTGTTTGGAAATTTCTACTTTTTTTCCCAATATAGCACCGGTGCAGAAGCACGGCAATATTTGTATGTGTTTGAAATAGTGGTGACAAAAGTGACTTTTTTTTTTTTTTTTTCAATCAGACTTTAATAAACTTAGATTGAGTCAAAATCAGATTGTGTAATATGAATTGTTATTAATCCAAGAAGCCAAACAACATAATTTTCACGGCCACTCATTTCTTTAACGCACTTTTGTTCCTTAAAAGGTTAAAAATATCGCATTTTTCTCTCTTTTATCTAAAATATGGAAAGATCACCTAACCAATAAGAAAAACAAAAGTTTTCCTTCAAACGCCAGTAACCCAAAATAAAAAGTGACACCAACCAAAACAGATAATAAAGAATCAACAACCATAGCACTATCACAATCCCCAGAATTATTTTTAGTTGTAAAAAACAAGAAACAAGAATCAAAGTTCAGAAGCAACAATTAGCCCTAATTCAATGGATGAATATCACAAGGTATGAAGGTAAAGTATACGCATAGAGCTTTCATTCTTAATTAAACATACATAAGCTTTATTCCAAGGCAAATCGTTTGCCATTTATTTATATGGCAATACATACATAGTACAACACCTAACTGGGTTTAGGTTCTCTCATAATCCTTTTTCTCATTGTCTTCTCAGAGTAGGTGAAGTATGTATTTCTTGGCTTCATTAAACGACAAATGGTGTGCCATTTATTTATAAATAATACGTGCATAGCATTTACAACACATAATTGGTGTTCTTCATACAACTACTATAGCTAGAGGGTGTGCTTCATATAGAAGTACCAAGCTCCAATACAAGCGTTTCTTTGTTTCTTTTGGTTGGATATGTACTGAAATAATTTATGTCACATGCTCATTGAATAGCACCCGTATTTCTTTTGATGTAACGCAAATATCTCCATCAATATTTGACAATAAAATAACTCCAACCATTTCCCGATGGAACATATCCCACAATTAATATGGTATGATTAGTTTTTCATTAATTAATTATTTTTTTTTAATGGCTGAGCAATCTTCCCCATTAAATATTCTCTTTTGAAGTTAATATAATATCTATGATGACTTTTCAAATGTGTCTTGTTGCTATGGACAAACTGGTGAGGTAATAAAAATTGTACTCACACTATTGGAACATGAAGTACAAACTTACAGATAGAAAGATACTAACAAATTACTTGAAAACAAAACAACAGGGAAAACTTTTGAATATAAGTTTGTGATATCAAAAATCACAGTCATCGATAATAGCAAATTAGTTTTCTTCCTATATCAAATCAAACTAAGATAAAATTAATTCGAAATATTTAACTTCCTAATTAGAAGACACAACATGCAGAATTGCAAGCACAATTGTCAGTAGTATAAGCATAACTCAGCTCTAAGGCAAAATCATCATTCTTGATGACATTCAAATGCACTAAATACCTTCTTTATAGCCTTTGTTACTTAATGCAAGATACGAGGAGTTGCTCATAAAGAACCAAAAACATTGTGAGACTATTTGATTTATTCCTTCCATAAATCGAATAGCAGAGAATGCCCAACGGTCACTTATAAAAATAAATTTGATTTGCTATTATGCATATGTTAAATGCTACCATTAGGATGTATGAGTGTGTTTATATATATATATATATGTATGTATATGTATATACATAGAAAACAACCCTAACTTAAACGCATGTGACATATGCATAATCGTAAAACTAGTCTATGTTTGTAGGAAGTTGTTGAAAATTCTTTGTAATTGGAATTATAGAAGGAATTAAAAAATAGTCTCAAGGTGTCTTCGAACTCTTTGAACAACAATTCATATCTTACCATAAGAATAACGATGACTGCAAAGGAAGGTGGTTTGGTGACGCATTTCAATATGTCATCAACAATGATGGTATTGCTTTAGAGCTAGATTATCTATACACGTACAGCTGACAATAGTGCTTGGAATTTCACACTTGTTAGTGTTTATACTTGTGTCAACTAATTGGATAGTTTAAACATATGTATTTATTTTCATTTTTTATTACTTCCATGAAGGAAGTGCTACTATTGATATTTATAATTATTGATTTGGCGCCTTTATATCAACAAGTTCTCTATGTTGTTTGATTTTCAAGCAATTTATTAATGTTCCCTTTTTGCAAGCTCAGATTCTGAGTTTTACAATAATGTAAGTCATATTTCAATTACTTTGTCATCCAATAAGAAACATTTGCAAAATAATTAATAATTGTTTTCTAAACTTTAACAAGGAATTTTTAAGGAGGTAACTGCTCAGGCATCGGATCATGTTAAGATGATGATGATGATGTATTAATCGTAGGATATGGTGTTGGTCAAGATTATTAGATTGTCAAGAAGTTATAAGGACTCAACTTGGTACAAGATGTTTACATCTTCATAAAATTAAAGCTCGGGATATTTGTAAAATAAATTGTAGTTATGGTGTAAACCCAACCAAAGGGAATAAAGAAAGACCAACTCTAATAAAGCTTTCCGCTTCTATTTGAAGTACACCTTGAGCGATAAAGAATAAAGCCAAGCAATATATAGTTATCTATAGACATTGTAAGCCTTGCCCGCTATATATGTATTTGGGATAAATAAATGGCATATTGCCTATGAAATAAGGATTGTGTCTTAATTATGAATGAGAGCTCTAGATGCACTCTAATACTTTCAAATCGTTAAAACGAATTGAGTCTTAATTGTTGTGCTGAGGAAATGTTAAAGGGCAGTAAATAATGCCAATGAAATTCTGAGTGTCGTTTATATAAAAGGGTAATATAATTTTAAGCACTAAAATTGAAACCCAGATAAATCTTCACTAGCCCTGCACAATAGCGAGTTTGAGATAAAGTTAAATTAAAGAGATAAACATATACAGACCAAACAAAGTAATAACTTGGCATATGATGTTAAATAATCTTGTGAAGCAAAAAGATGAGTATACTTAATTTTTGCCCCCAGTATTTAATACGAAATCAACTTCCTCTCTTCTCCTTATGAATCACTAATAGACGTTTTCTTCAAGCATAAATAATTTCCTACAAGCATCGTTTGAATCATTAACAGACATTTTGAATTAATTCATGATTCTCATACAATTTATCAAGAGACATAAGCAATCATGAAACCTAATTCATTATATTTGTTACCACATGCATGGTATTATTTTATAAGACCATTTGATTAATCCTCCTTTACTTTAGGATTCTTGTCGACATAAAAGTCTAAATCAACAGAACCAAAAGGAGTAAAAGAAATTGGTGGTACGGAAAAAATATAGAATCTTACCTCTCTTCTCCAGATAAAGATGCGGATTAGTGCAAGTGTTTGAGTTAAGTTAGGATTCTGAACAGCAAAAGCATGGTAGAAGTAAGTACCTATCAATGTAATACTTTCTTTTCAGTCTTCAATGCTTCATTTACTAAGAACAACCTCCAACCTTCCTTCTTTCTTTAAATAACCCGCTGCAAAAAAAAAAAAAAAATGGAAAAATTATTTCAATCCTTCATTTCCCAAATGTCTCGGCAGCGAAGAAAGGGAAAGAACAATAATGCTCAACCCAGACTCACGAACAAAGCATAGGGAGAGAGAGAGAGAGATTTTGGGCTCACTACACACTCTTAGCTGACGCATCAAAGGAGAAAGAAGAAGAGAAAAAAATGAAGCTTGGTCTCACACACACCTCGGTGATGGAAGAACGGCGACGAGGTGAAAAGCAGCGGTGGCGCAGAGCTAAGCCAAGAAATCTCCCACTGCTTCTACCGTGGATGACGCCGGCTGAGGAGGAAAAGACCGAAGGCACACACCGGCGGCGGTGGGAAAGACGACGGAGGACGATGGGAGGAGCAAATGAAATGAGGCTTTACTTTATCTCTCTTCCTCTGCCTGAAATCTATGGGAAGGTTGGATGTGGTTGTGGAGAACCACAGTTTCGAAGTTCTGCCATTTTTCCAGTTGATTTTTCAGTTTCGATGCTTGCCTTGTCGACTTCGGCTTCAAGGATGGGTTATCTGAACAAAAACATAACAGATAGAAAAAGATAGATCAAGGATGGACATTATTTTTTTTTTCAGTTTCGGTGCTATTGATTCAATTACGTTTTCTAGGTATTCAATGGAAGCTTTTATTTGATCCAAAAAAAAATTTGACTGTGTGAGATTTCATCCGGCCCCCAGAGGCAAGTTTCGTAGGGATGGGATTTTGGGGAACATTTTATTTTATTTTTTTTTTAATTTAAAGGGGCATTTTGGTCTTTTCATGTAAAAACCAGATCTTATTTCCATGATAAACCAAACACACTTTTAAATCTCATTTTCATATCTATATCTATCTAAATCAATCGTGCGTACCAAACAGGCCCTTAATCTTTGTGGAAAATTTCACTTTAACAAATTATTCTCAAACATCGTCCAAAACTTTTTAAAACTTCACTGCATCTAGGGCTAAATTAAAATTACATCCTTTTATTGAAAAAATATTTATGCCCTTATCTTGTACATATAAATTCCCACATGTATCTTATAAATATACATATTTAATTTATATATTCTGTGCTATAAATAGCATGTATTCTTGTGAATTTGCTTATTATCTTGTATATGATCAAAATGATATTGGAATTTTACTTACAGCGTGTTTGGCACAATGAAAATCAGGCACAATCGCACGATTGGTTGCCACATTTAAAATTTCCTATGTTTGTTTCAGCGACTAGGCAACAACATATTCCCCTGAATCGCACGATCAGGAAGAAGTGAGCCAGGTGAGCTTTTAGCTTATGAGAACATCCCATTTGACTACTAATTTATATTAAATGCCTTTTAAATTTGTCATATATAACATCCTAATTTTGTTTTATATCATTGGGGATCAATAAGATACTCAAAATCACGTCTAATCATAAAACTTTTTTTATGAAAAATGTTCTAAATAATTTTCTCTTTTTTTAGATACTAATCTTCTACTAGTTAGAGAATACTTTGGAGTAAGATTTTAGGAAAGTTTTAAATTTTGTCAATATATAACTGTAGAAATGTAGAGAATAATTAATTTTAATCAGTTTAGATTTATTATTTGTTGTTTTATGATTTTATAATCAATTTCTTTTATAATCATGTCATAAATTAGTTTCTATATGGTGTTTTTACAGATTAAATTTGGTTTAAATAATTTATTTGGATTATTGGAGGTATTTTTAAAGTTTTAATTGGTTTATTTTATTAGATTTTGAGCTATATGAAAATATGAGTTAGGATTTAATATTTAAATTAGAGTTTGATATGATTTTTGATTATGTAGAGGTGAAACTTTAATTTATAAATTTTAAGCTTGAAGTGCAGAATATAAAGGACTTTTGAAGTGTGAAAAAATAGGTTCAAAATATTACAAAAAATGCGCAAGTACAACTTTGACATGCAAGTCTGCATTGGTTGTGCAACAATGGCTATATATAATTTCATTAGAAGAAATTCCCAAACTGATGTGGACTTTAGAGATGCTGAAAATGAGAATATAGTTAATGTAGATAATAGTTAACATCAAGTGTCATTATCGACAAATGGTGCTCATACATCTTCAACCCAGATGAATAATTTCATAACACCATCAGGGGCCAGATTGTACGGGACCTTTGATCTAATTAATTCTATTATATTTTACTTTATCAAAAACTTTAAGTTTGTATAATTTCTAATTTATCCACATTTTTATTGTAATTTTATTATGTATTTGACCATTGCCAAATTTTTAAGGTTATCTTTTTCACTTTTCATAATTTTTTAAAATTTTTTCTTTTAAAATATCATAAAAGCCATTTATGTAAAAGCCAAACCAAACACCTTTTATTTTCATAAAAACACTTGTCCAATCGCCAATCCAAACATTAATCATTTTACCCAATCTTAGTTTCCCCCAATATTAAGATTCCATAAGTCAAATTGAAAAAAAAAAAACGCCACTTTTCCCACCGCTATTCCAAACACATCATTATTTGTCTTGTAAATAAGCATATTTAACTTGTAAATTCTTATAGATACATATATCTTGAAAATAATCATATTTGACTTATAAAGTAAGGACGTAATTGTCTTTTCATCCACAAAGTTTAACTTCAATTTAACAACCTTACAGATGAAGTGAAATTTCAAAAAATTTTAGGGTTGTCTGAGAATAATTTACTACAGTGGGTTGCAGTGAAGTTTTCCCTTAACATTTATCCTCAGAAAGAGTGATGTGTCATTTTCTCTTGGCAGCAAAAGTAGGAGTTCCGGTCTGTGCGGGTGAGCCCCAACCTGTGAGTTTGGCTTGTGGCTCAGTTGACAGCAGGGAATCCAACGAAGAAGTCAAAGCCACCACATTGCTGCCTCTGATCCAAGTATTATGTTCCTCCTCTTTCGTTCCCTCTTTTTCATGTTTAATTTTGGGAGAATCGTTAAAAAAGAATTTATTGGTAACTTAATTGTCAAATGGGATTTGGGAAGATTTTTGCACATGGAGGGAAGATTTTTGCATACAAGGAAGATATTCTACACAAAGGGGAAGATATTCTGCACACCCGGAAGATATTCTGCACGCGAAGGTCTCATTTGATAAATATGTTTCTAATAAAGTATTTTTTCACAATCTTTTAATATTGTGGCCCTAAATGTAAGACAATTAATTAAGAATATTAATTAATTTGAATAAATTAAGAATATTAATTAAGTTAGTTAATATGATATATTTTTTTCTAAAATACCCTAAACATCTTCTTTAATTCTCTCCCTCATTGAAGAATATCAATGGGTTTAATTTGAAAAAAAAAAAAGGATAAACATATAAAATAGGTCTTTCATTTATGATCAACATTAATTCCCCAGTTTGGTTCTTCGTTAAGAACAAAAAGGAGTATTATCTACTATTCTTTGCTGCAAGTTAAGATTTGGTGCAAGTGATGGCTAGCACTAAAAATTAGTCTAGTTAGTAAAAAATAAAACTCATGACTCAAGAAAGTATTAAGTTTGTACCCCATCATCGATGTACATTATTGGTATAATCCGCAAATACCCATATAAATGTTATTTAAAACTTAAGACTTGTCGGTCTTTCAAATTCACTTAACCTAACCTTATATATATATATAGACACACATATATTTCATTCGATCCTAAACGTGAGAGATGAATAGATCATAGAGAGATTTGTTTTGATATTAAATATAATACCTTAATCCATTTTATATCTTAAATTCATATTGTTTTTCCAAACTCTGTGTTGAATGTAAATACTAAGAGAGTTTTCGATTAAGAGAATAATTTCTCATGCTAATGATCAAAATGGGTATTTGAGTTAAATTAATGCTCGTTTTTTCACAAATAACTTACTAAACTAATTTTCTTAACCCCTATGAATTAGTTATTTTGTTTCAATATTTAGGATCACAGGATTATAAAGAAATTGTCAATTCTACCCCTTTAAACGAGTACAAGCTGTCCTATATTCCCATTCATATTGATCTTAACGGCCTAATTAAATCTCTGATCAATTGGGTAATTGTGATGAAAACTTCTCAGTAGAAAATTAAATATCTAATTTATAAAGTCTCTAGATGATTGAATATATAAATAATAGTACGCATGATGGGAAAACTCTGTTTTTTATTTATTTGGGAGGTCGTTGTATATCGTGATTGTCTCTTATTTATTTTTAGTAAATTTATATATAGTCTTTTATTAACACAAGTTGAATTTGTTTCTTATGTTTTTTGTGCTTAAATTTTGGGATTCTTCACTGTGGTCGAATAACACTAATTTGTCTTAATAATACAATGTTGCAGGTTGTGGTTCCTGCAATATATACAGGGGGTGAGTATACAAAATTAACCTGCTAATTAGTTAATTAATAAAATATGAATGTTAAAACTATCGAATCTGAAATCAGAATAAAAACTTTGGATAATTTATCATATCTTGGGTTCAATATTTCGTTTTTAATATGCTCATGAAATTAAAGAAAAAATGTTGATTATATCACTTTTAAAACAGTAAAATCAAGCTAATTTAATTGTTTATACTGGGTTGTCTAACTTGCAACAATTTACTAATCCCTTTGTTATTTAGCTATTTTGAAATTTCTTGCAGGAGATGAATATGGCTCACTTAAGGAATTGGTAAATTCAAAAGACTAGTTTTCGGCCACATAAGTGTGTTTGGTTTGAGGGGAGGGTAGGGGAGGGAGGGGAGGAGGGGGGGTTAAATTACCTTTTTAGATTGAAGGTATTTAAATTTTGGGCGGGAACCCAAAATTTTAAAAAAATGAGAGAGTAAATTTTAGGTTTCTCTTGTCCAAAATGGTAATTTACCAATCATCCCCCCTTCCTCTCCTACGCCCTCCCCTCAAACCAAACACACCACAAATATAGCGGGCTAAGGAATTTGGAATTTGCTATATTATATTTTGTGACTAAGGAATTTGCTAACTCATGCCTTTTGTTTTTTACTAAATATAGAATCTAAATTTAAAACGAAAATATTTTTCTTTGGTGGTCACCACTCAAGTGAAAAAATTCATCATTTGAAAAGTTAAAAACTTTGAATCTAGAGTATGAAAATTAAAAAAACAAATAGATGAGCATGTGGTGCTCATAATTGTAATGAGCATTGAATTTGGACTCTGTAATCATACATGATACAATATACTCCCTCCGATACTTAATACAAGACATATTTACCTAATTTAATTAGATTAAGAAGTTGGTTGAGTTAGTTAATATGATATGAATTTTATAAAAATAATACCTTAGTCATCTTCCTTAATTCCCTCATTTTCTTTTCCTTTTGGTTATTGTTGAGGGAGTCTTAATCGAAGCAGGTTAGAAAATGATTGATAAATATGAAAACTATGCCTTATATTTAGGATAAAGATCAACTTTCCAAATATATTTTATATTAAGGATCGGATGGATGGAGTAGTTAGATTAATTATTCAGTTGAAGGATTATTACAAAAAAAAAAAAAAAAGAAGTAATTGTCAAAGTTCAATAATGAACATTATTTTACAAACTGGAACACAAATCAAATAGATCATGATAACTTCAAAACTTTCAATATAAAGCATGCAAATACAGGCAACAAAAATCTACTGTATGCAGATCAAACTTCCATAATCCAAATCTTTCATCTCAACAATAAGTACGTGCTCTCTTATTTATTAAAATCATTTTGCCTTATTATAAATTTTAAAAAAAAAACATGTTATGTTCATCATATAATTAACGAGTATTGAGTCTGCACTCTTCATACTCAGACATCATACGATTGGATTAAATAAACAGTAGAAGGATAACGAAGTTGTTCAAAAAAAAAAAAAAAAACCAAACAAAAGTAGAAAGAAGTATTATGAAACAAAATTGATCAAAGTTGAATCTGCCTTTCTTGTGATATGAACACACACAGAGAAGATGGTGTGTGGCAAAACCAGGGACAGAAGAAGCAGCATTAAGAGCAAAAATAGATTGTGGGTGTACAAGATTGGACTGTTCAGATATTCAACAGGGCAATGCATGCTTCCACCCAAACACACTATGGAACCATGCCTCTTTTGTTATGGTCAATAAAATTGCAGGTTGTGGGATGTGCAGTTACAGGAGAAGAGACTTGGGGGGGGGGGTCCATGTATGACTGGTTTTGTTTTGACTTGTTAGACATATTTACCTAATTTGATAGTTAGATTAAGAAAGTTAGTTGCATTAATTAATATAATATATATTTCATAAAACACCCTACTGATCTTCTTTAATTCCCTCCTTTTCTCTTATCTTTGATTATTGTTGAGAGAACATTAATTGAAATAAATTAAGAAAAGTTTGGTAAATATAGAAACTCCGTCTTATATTCAGAAACAAGATTAAATCCCTAAATCTGTCTTATATTAAGAACATGAGGGAGTCGCTTTCTGTGAAAGAAGAAAAAATTATGGAGAAAAGAGAGTGTTGAAAATTATTGTGGGAAAAATGTGCGTTTGGACTCCCTCCCCCAAAACCATGGTTTCCTCTTCAAAACTGGTTTGGTTTTTGTTGTACTCTATAACGAATATTTCAACCCCATCATAAGTGTACCTTGATTTATAATTTATAATTCATCTAATTTTTATTAACGATTTCTTTATAATTCTGTTCAGTTATCACATTATTCCTAATGGTGTCATTTTTAGCAACTTAACTTGATAAATAATAAACTTTGCGTACAACATTATTATTGCTCTTTTGCACAACAACATTATTCCTAATTTAAAGAATATTATGGCGCTTGGGAAGCGCCGTAGCTTCCAGCGCCGTTAAAATAAGCTACAACGCTTCTTCAATATATGGAAGTGCCATAACTTGATTATTATTTTTTAAAAAAAATATAACTTCCTACGGCGCTTGATTTGACTGTGTCTTTACACCTTGGGGTCACATGCAAAATATTTTTAATCCAAGAATTGCAGTACAATGCAACACTTGGGTCGTCTCACTTAAGGAGCTTTTTATTGAACTACCTAAGTAATCTATATGCCATGCAAATGCAATTAAAACAAGGGGAAAAAGATTTTTGGATTTTTTAAATTAATAGTTAAAAGAAAATGCAATTTTTTGATTAAATGCTAATATAATATTTTTGGTATTTTCTTTATAAAAATGGAGAATGATTAAGAGTGAATGGAATGGTATGAAGTGGAAAATATGAATGAAGAATGCTCTTGATAATGAAGAAGTGACAATCCTCGTTCAAAAAGATTATGGGAGTTAATTTTTTTTAAGTTTTGAAAATAAAACCTCAAACGATCGCTCGGGTCTAATGTTCTTAATTAATAATTACTCCTACAATCGCAGCTAGTAACTATCTCTTAAGGCACTATTAGGAACCACTTAGAGTGCAATTAAAATGGATAACTATAACTTATTTCCTTTTAATATGAATGCGATAACACAACACTCAATTGAGCCAATTCAATTATACAATCTAACAATAACACGTAGAAAGCACAATTTCATTGAATCAATAAGGAAATATATATAAATTCAACAAGCTGTAAAAATCCAATCCAATCACAAATATCAAACCAACCGAGACAATTAACATCAATCTCAGTTCCAAAATCATATACAATAATTCCTAAAACTAGGCAATTAAATATATAATTCTAGACTAATGGAATAATAGAAAAGAACTCCCCCATGTATTTCATTGAGCTCAAGCAAATATCCTCTTCACCAAGAAGCAAGAATTAGTCACTCATGAGCCACTGTAATCCTTATAGAATCCATAAAAATTGGAGTGAAGACAGAGGAGGCACAATGAAGTCACGGGTGTGTTGAAGAAGGAGTTTGAATTATGTAATGGAAGAGGAAGGAATTTATGATGGTGAGGAAGAGAATGGGAACGTGGAAGGCACTGATGATAATAATGGTGATTCAGTGGTGGTGAAAGTGAGAAAGAGAAGGATGAAATGGTGGTGAGAGAGTAAGAATAGATAGAGAGACGATGGTATATGGAGGAGGAGGAAAGGCAGTGGCGATGAGAGTGAAATGTAAAGGAGAAACAAGGAGCAATGACGGTGGTGGTGAAGATCTCTCAGCTCCCTCAACGGCAATGGAGGTGGTGGTGCGTTGGGTAAGGCCGCCAGATCTGTGGTACTGGGTTCAAGCTTCTCAGGTTGTCTCTGGTTCGAATCTCAACGGTGCCCAACTCCCTCCTTCAACCGTGTATGGTGCAGTGTGGTGGAGAACAGAGGAAGATGATGCAGCTCTACTCTCTCCCCACAGACGGCGCACACAAAGATTTCAGCTCCCACTCTATTTTTGTATCAGTCGGTCTCTGCTCTCAGCTCCATGGCGCTCAACTGTCCTCTGGTTCAAGGGGGTCGCCGACGGCAATGGTGAAGAGAAGAAGCTTGCGCCGCCGGCGACACAAGAAGGAGAAGGGAGGAAGAAGATGTATGTGATGATCCGAGCTGATGTTGCGGCGCTGCCTTACTCTCTTTTAAACTCTCCTCAGCTTGTGTGTTCTTTCTTTGGGTTTGGGCACAGCTGCGTCTTGGGTCGGTTTCAGCTTCTTGGGCCTCTCCTCCTTCAGCTCCCCTCTCTGTTTTTCTTTTTTTTTTTTGGACTGAAGCTCTCCACTCTCTTTTTTATTGTAGCCCATGTCCATGGTCTGCACATTTTTTTTCTTGGGCCTGTGCTTTCTCTTGTATGCTTGGATCTTTTTTTTTTCAGCTTAAGCCCAAAAATTTCCCATTTTCTTCTAAAACAACTACAAAACAATATTGCCAATGAGGTTTGGCACAGTTGGTTAAGGTCTTGCCACCCCGATCACAAGGGAGTGTGTTCGAACCCTC
The DNA here is from genome assembly GCA_963855925.1 of Inga laurina. NCBI lineage: Eukaryota > Viridiplantae > Streptophyta > Magnoliopsida > Fabales > Fabaceae > Inga > Inga laurina. Next base: position 75,227,006 of record OY979701.1, on the reverse strand, counting down.
TGACCGATGGGGAGACCTCATTGGTAGGCGATCTCGTAAGTCCCTTGTAAGCGCTCAAAGAGCCCTGGGGCCGTGCCCTGGCCTTGGTAGGGGACTGGTGTCGAACCTACCTAAACTTTTTTGTACCAAAAAAAAAAAAAAAACTACAAAACAATATTAAACACCATGTAGCATCAAAAGTTCAAGGGACAATTGTACAAAAATAATTAATAAACTATGACCATTTTGCCCCTAATTGCAATTAATTTGAAACAATTGCCCTTGACTAAAATTAGTGCTTAATAATGTGATAATGTCCTAGGAAATACATTAAAATCCCAAATTAATCATAGAAAATTTATATAAAAATATGGTTCAATCAGCGCTTTCTTGGAAAAGCGTCATAGGAAGTCAAATGACTTCCTACGGTGCTTCCCTAGGAAGCCTTTTATTTAAAAAAAAAAGTATGACTTCCTATGACGCTTCCTTGGAGAAACGCCGTAGGAAGTCTTTTATTTTAAAAAAAAATAATTTTTCATAATTATTTTATTTTCCTAATGAAAATCTCCATTTATAATCCAAAATCTACAATCCACAACAATTTACAATATAATCCACAGCAAAATGAAATAACATAGTACGTATCTTTTGCAATATTGTGTCTTCATATATCAAGAATAAAAGAACTCCAACATTTAAGTTACTTAAATTTGAGCCATACACGTTACTTCTATAGAGGATTAAACTAAGTATTATTATATTTGTAAGCTCAAAAATTAAAAAAGTTACAATGTATAAGAAGTTCAAGAAGATAGAGTTGATACTTGTTGGCAAAAAAAAAAAAAAAAAAGATAGAGTTGATACTTTAAATAAATACCTGAAAAAAAAAATTATGAGCACATATATAAGATTCATGATAGATTTTAACTAAAAGAAAATGTGAACCAAATGTTGAAAAAATAAAAACACTTACAGGCTAGGAAGCTTTTGAAGGAGGCTGAGACATGAAAAAAAAATCACATGGGAGATGAAGCTTTCTACAGCAATCGAGTTCTGAGAAATGGGGGAGTTAGAGTGAAAGCGGGAAGATGAAAATGAAAATGAAAAAGACAGGTAATGGAAATTAAATTACAAGATGGGAGAAGCTGCGACACTTTTTGTCAAAACGCTGAAGCTTTTAAATTGAAAAAAAAATGATGGCTAATTTATTTTTTAAAAAAAATCAGAAGCTATGACGCTTTTTCTCAAAGTACTAAAGCTTCTCAATTTAAAAGAGAATGATAACCAATTTCTTTTTTTAAAAAAAAGTCTTAGACGACGCTTGATTACCAAGTGCCATCTAAAACTAAGCCTTGGACGACACTTAGTTTCCAAGCGCTGTCCAAGGTGCCTTAAACTATCAAGGCACCATAGGTGCCTTGAATAGCACCTTAGATGGCGCTTCACTATGAAGTGCCGTCCAAGGCCACACCCTTGGCCGGTGCTTCATAGTGAAGCGCCGGATAAGATCACTTTTTGGACTGCATTTAATGAAGCATCGGCCAAGGATTTTTATTAAAAAATATTAAAATATTTTTTAATAGGGATGATTTATCTTTAGGTTTTGACCTTTAAATCGATTTTTAAATTTAATTTTTTTTTAATATAGATAAACTTTCTCAAGAAAGCATTTTATCATAGTAATAGAGTTTTGATACTTACAGAATTTCTATTATTCCATAGTTTCCACACATTTTTTTTAATAGTATTAAAGGGGTTAATTTTTCTTTAAAAAAAACCTCTTGTATGACACTTTCTCAGGCAAGCACCATACAATATATTAAATAACTATAACACTTTCCTACTCAAGCATTGTAGCTGTCACATGTATTTTTTTAAAAAAATAAGAAGTTTGAAAAAGTGCTATAAGACTGGCGCCGCTAAATCCATATTTTGTAGTAGTTTGAAAAGGGTTTAAAGCATTAGACCGACCAGTTCACAACATGTGCAAACCGGACTAATCGGATACAACTCGGGTAACCTGCTAGAGCAAGTTGCTCAAGTTTTCGTTCAAAAGTGAAACATGAAGATGAAAATGAAGAGCATATGAAAGGAGAAAACGTTGCAGATTGTAACGAGCAAAAGAAAGAAGAGAAGAAAAGGAAAGAAGATGGAGGGGTGGAAGACATGCGCATAAGCAATACAATGTCCAATACAATAGCTTTTCCAGCGGATCTGGGATTGAAACTAGATAACTCACAAACACTTGATCTGTGACTATACCATTGAGGATGACTCGCGATTAATCCGGAGTTTGATGCATATGAATAGCTCGACTCAGCTTTTGTTTCATAGCCACTAGCCTCCATCACTTCGTGTGTCCTACCATAACTCGCAGGACTTGAGACTCACTAGTAAGGGAATAAAAGTCTTTCAAATCGGTTAAAATGGCCTTGCAACCGACCAGTTACATTAACGTCCGGCCTATATTAAAATGTCCTTTTGTCCTTAACATAAGACATATTTGTCTAATTTGATGAGATTAAGGAAGTTGATTCAGTTAGTTTATATGACATGTATTTTTTAAAATATCTTAGTTATCTTCCTTAATTCCCTCATTCCCTCTCCTCCTTGATTATGGTTGAGGGAGAATCAATAGGGGTAAATTAAGAAAAGATTGACAAATATGAAAACTATGTCTTATATTTAGGATTAAGATCAACTCCCCAAATATGTCATATATTAAATAAAGGAGGAGAGTATTATTTAGATCGTACTCACGTAGATTCGGTTTAAAGTGTATATTCTTCTATTATCGCAATCACCGGTCTAATCTGCAGAAAGGAGATGTAAGCATGAGAGACTACTCGGCATACCTGCAAAATTTGTGAATTTTGATCACCTTGCTTTATTAGGTGCGCTAGACCCCATATCTATATCTCACATATTCTGAATGGCTTTACAGCTTAGTACGAGTCAGTAATTGTGATAATCAATGCTTCCAAACCAAGGTTTGATTTAGATACGGTTTCTACAATGCTTCAAAACTCTGAAGCAAGACATACATAAGAGTAACTCTATTGCAGTCATGCTCCATAGATACGGTTATGCAATGAAAGAAACCAAATGTACATCTCTCAGTACTCGCCTCTTAATGGAGAGAACTCTTCACCAATCAGCTACTGATATGTGTTGTCGCAGTTCACATAAGCAAATATACAAAACAAGAAGATAAAGTATCAAAGGCATGATATTTTAAAATAAGAAGCGATTGTGAAGCTATTATAGCAAAACCTTTCAACCTCGGTAAACAAAAATCCAATCAAACTCGAGCTCCCATACAAAGCAAGAGGTATATATCACCATTGTGAAACATGTGAACATTATCAACTTATGTGAAGAAAATTAACTATAAGTAAACTATTAAATCATTTAATGGATCTTCAGATCAAATTCAAAACGATAAGAAAATGGATCTTAAACAATTTAAAATATTAGTAAACTATTAATCAAAACAATCAATATAAATATTAAAAAAATGGACAACTATTACACTATTAATCAAATACAGCAATCAAAAATGGACAACTATTACACTATTAATCAAATACATTCGCTTCTATATATTCACTATCACATACAATCAATCCACACATTAAGATTATTCAGAATAAACCAGCGCAACAATCAATAACAATCAAATTCCTGAAATACGAATTGAACCACAACATGAAACAATAATCGATACCAATCAAAGTACAGAAACAACAACCACATACGACACACAAATTAAGAAGGAACGCAAAATACCTCCCCTAGAACATAACGCACCCAAACTTTCAAAAAAAATAAAAAAACCGAAGAGTCATCACAGTAAATACAAAAATATGGCAGCATTCATACCCTAAAAACAGCAAACAAAAGAACACAAGGATGGCTCCGTCCCTCCCCGCCTTAAGGAAGCTTCCCCCAAACTTTCAAAAAAGAAACTAAACAAAGAGTTATCACAGTAAATTCAGCAATTGTAGCCTAAAAACAGCAAAGCCAATATAAAATCACATAATAGACAAGTAAACCAAAGAAGCTTGTCCCTGTGTACCTCCCCTTAAGGAATCAAAGCTTTTCAACATTAAAGATGCACAATGAGTACAAAAATAACAACAGAGGAAAAATCCAATTGCCTAGGTCATCCGTTCGATTAAAACCCAATTGATCACTAATCCACTCTTGATGATCCTGCGGCACATTGTTAGAGAAATACACCTCTGTCTTAGTATTACGTGCTCTGTGGCCGGAGCTAGTGCAAAATTCATTCAAGATGTTTTTTAATAAGATGGACTTGGCTCGTATCAATAGAGCTAAAGAGCACCAAATCGTCAACAAAAAATAGGTGACATAAAGGTGGTCCTCCTCTCCCCATGCTCACAGGCTTCTAACGATTCTCCTAGACATGCTTAGCTATCATTTGTAAGAGGTGTTCCATCCATGGCACAAAAATGTACTTTGATAAAGGATCCCCTTGTCCAATACCTCTTGTGGGTTTGAATTCCGTCTTTTGTACAGCAGTCCATGAAACTCGCATACTACAAGAGCAAACGCAAAGCATGAGAGTTCGCACAAACTTTTATGGCAAACCTGCATCATAAAAGGGATTGTTCAATAAAATCCCATCGTAATCTATCATAAGCATTTTCTAGATCCACCCCTTTCTCCTATGTTTATTACACATGCAATGTATTACTTCTTGAGCCACTATAATATTATCAGTAATATTACGGCCTTCGATGAAGCTAGATTGGTTTGGAAGCACAAGTCGAGGCAGTAATTGTTTAAGTCTGTTAGCCAACACCTTATTGACTATTTTGTATAAGATCATACAAAGGCTGATAGGGCGAAACTCCTTTATTCTTTATGGCCCATCAACTTTAGGTATCAGCGTGATAAGGGTTTGATTAATTTCTAGATCATATATCCAGTCTCAAACACTTGTCGCACCATATTGCACACCGAGGGGCCTTCTACTATCCACTGTGTTTGGAAGAAAGAGGCATGGAGTCCATCTATCCCAGGGGCCTTTAATGGCTTCATTTGGAATAGTGCCCAATGAACCTCACCATTGGAAATATCGGCAACAAGAGATTGAAACAGAAGATTATCAATTTAGGGGAACATACTTGCACCATTATAAGTTAGTACTGTTTCATCCTCTTTAGAGTATAGCGTCTTAAAAAAAATTGCAGCCCACTCTTGGAGAGTATTCTCATTCATACACCACTCTCCATTGTCATCCTTCAATGCCATTATCTTCCGCCTACTCCTCCTCCTCACTGCTTTGGCATGGAAATAAGATGTGTTTCTATTACCAAAATTAATCTAGTTACATCTTGCTTGTTGCGCCCATGTCATACTCTTTTGTTCACCAACAAGCTCAAATTCGTTAGACAACTCCTTTTCTAGTTTTTCCAAATGAACCAATCGACAGTGCTTTGGAGCTTCATGAATACCCCTCAAACATGCCATAATTCTTCTCTTGCGTTTTTGAATACTACCAAAAACCTCCTTATTTCATACCTTCACCTTCTCAGTAAAATTATTTACGTTGTTTGTAATCGTATCATTGAGACCAAATGTCCTTCACAACTTGTTCAAAGGACTCAGATGTTGCCCAGGCTGCTAGGTAGCAAAAAGGTCTTTGTGTTTGCCGACTAGCTGAATCTCTTTTCACTTTTTTACAGGGGGTTGGTGGTCATGCAATTTGGGCAAATGCTTTACTACCGTCAAACTTTGTTAAAAATGGGGTATTTTGATCAAAGCAAATGTTCAATAGTCAAACTTAAAGGTCAACTAATGGTTGAGTGAAAGAAAATAGAATCTCTAATATGTAAGGGATGTTTTTATAACATGCATTTATATTTCAAGAGAAATCTATATACGTTTTCAAAATAGAGGGGAGATTTATGTAATTTAGGTAACAAAAAGGGTAATCAATGTATTTTACTCTATAATATTTATAATTTACCAGCACAATTTTTTTTTAAATTTTGTTACGTGAGATAGATATACACTCTAATTATAAATAAAAAAACTAAACTAATTCGTATTTATATTTTGGTCTACTATCGCAAACACCAAACAACTTCAAATATTTCAGGTCCAAAAAATAAAAAACAACTTCAAATATTTATTTTTGGTCGAAAAGAAATAGAACGACCGAGTGCAATTCATTTGTTGAATGTAATTTTAATTTTATTTTATTGTATGTTAAATTAAATTGTTTTGTTGATGACATTCGCACACAAGATATGTGTCTGTGTAATTTATAAACAACTATTAAAATCAAATTAGGGAAAAGTGAAAATTAATATGTAAACAGTGAATAAAGCAGTAATTTTTTTAATATAATCATTATGTATCCTGCATGGAGAGGGGGGGAGAGAGAGAGAGAGCCTCATCATGCTCTAGAAAATGAATAGTTGTCATTCACTGTTGGCTACTCCAATTCTGATGTGAATATAATATCATAATATCCCAACAATTACTCATGAATAAAACTATACGACCACCCCCCTAATATAATCAATGTACCCGTCAATTGTTCTATCTAACCCAGCTTCCTTTTAATCCTTGCCATTAACTTAATTCATCCACAAATGTCATCACACAAAACCGTTAAGGCGGCGTCATGAAAAGAATCAGGAGACCCACTGGAAAGATTACACATGAAGTAAACAGGATCAAGATGTTGGATCCCGCCTAAGCCATAACCAATAAGGAGCCGCGTATCAGGTAAAGCTGATGGTGGAAAACTGTTGGGGAAAGAGAGTGTTAAATCTAAGTGAGGTTTAATCCTTCTGCAATATTCAAGAGAGAGTGGAAGTGATTTTAATGTCAGTTTCTTCAATAATGACCAGCGAGTGATGCTGTTGGGAACTCTTGTGAATGTAACACTCTTACTGCAACAATCTTCCATTAACACATCATCCTCTTCATTATCTTCCATTAATGACATCGTCACCACTTGATGTTCATTCATCATTTCTCCTCTATCATCCCTCTCCTCCTTACCAACATCACTAATAAAGTCACGATAATAGTCAAAATGTTGGTTGAAATCATACCCCAAACTCAATTGGACCCTCAAACCATTCAACTTTCCACATAAATGGAAGTAAAGACCCCAAACTTTGTGCCTCCTTTCTCAATTCTGCTATCTTTTTCAATGGTATTACCTCATGTTTGAATCTAACACCACATATCATGTTGTCACATACGAACACCTTCATTATCACTTTATTCAGTAACAAATTCTCAAGATCCAAAGAACCAGACACAATCACAAATCCTAAACTTCTCCCTTTTATACTGCCCCCAAACTTTATCTGCATTGACTCAGTGATGTATCCTTAAAATGACAATGTTTCCCGAGAAAGTTGAAGAATGAATTTGAGACAAATTCACACAACCGTCAAGATTCACACAACCGTTAAGATCCAACTGTTTAATCTTAGGGGCTTGAGAGAGATCTAGTAGTGCAGTGAGATGTTCTGAATATGATAAATCAATGTTCTCTAAATTTGGAAAATGCTGAAAACAGAAATAGAGTTTAATATATTAGATAACGACAACACATAACTAAAATTTAATCAATAATTTCTCCCATGCCAATTAACAAGAATGTGAGCTTATTCATTTAAAAGATGAATTGGGTCCCCCCCCCCCCAAAGAAAAGTACGACAACTATTAAACCTCAATTTAAAGGTAGTAAAGCAAACATTTGCATTGTACATTATTTGGTCAATGATTCATATCTATGAGATCTTTGAATCACTCAATTTAAAAAATTGACATGAATTATAGTACGTACCTGACTTCCTTTCCAAAGTTGTTGGATATTACTTTTACACATTTTAAGAGTAATAAGATTCTCGGCACATAAAAGTAATGGCACATATAGTAGTGGACATTCTTCCCAACTCAAAAACCTCAATTCTTCTGAAAGATAATCCAAAACTCCATGAATTTTCAACATTGAAGCCTTTCTCCAATCAAATTTGTAAATTTAAAAAATATTAAATTACGTATCTTCCGAAAAATACTAGCCCTCAATGTAATACTTTTCATCATGCTCACATCCAATGACAAGTATCGAATCACAAATCTAGCACAAGTATCATCCTCCAGATTACATCAATCGATTAATCCTCAACCATTTACACAAATCATAAACTTTAGCAACCTAGAATCATAATCTGCATATACATAGAGAGGAAGATGAAATTAAGATACAAAGAACTCCCCTAGTTGCTTAAGGACTCAGGTTAGCTTCACCATCACCATCGAATGGAAGAGTCTAGCCGCTCATGATTCAAAAATCAACTCCTTTGGACCTCTGGACTGTCATGTTCGTTGCAGATGCTAGAAAACAGAGAAAAGAGGGAGTTAATCGGTGGATGTGGAAGGAGAAGGAGAGGTGGTGGCCGGTGGGAGTGCAGGCAAACGGAATGGAGGAAGTGAGAGTGAACTCGCGATGAGATCGTTCCCTCTCCCATGCAGAGCCTGTGCAGCCAAGAAAATGTGGTTTTTCTCCTCCCCCCCTGATCCGACCAGGCAACTGAAATGGGGCTCTTTTCAACTTGTTTAAGGCTGTGTTTGGATTATGGGAAGTAAGTCAAATCCAAAGGTGAAGATTGAAACATGAGAGCCTCTTCCAAACACTACCTATACTCCTTTCTCATGTGTATTGTTATCAGAAAATAAGGAATAAAATCTGCACTTATAATTCCATATTTGACCTCCATTAAGCTTCAATGTATCATGTCATCACCTACATTTATGAGATACAGAAGGTAATATCATATGTTCACAATGAATTAATAATGGGAATAACAAATATTACTTAAAATATATCAATTTAACCAATTTAACTCCCAAATTACCTTTGCACTCAAATCTCACATTAATACCTAATTATGCCCAAAATAGTTAATCAAATCCTACAAAAGCCTAAGATTAATCACCAAAAGATATACAAATATTTAGCTCTTATCACAAATATTGAACTTTTTACCATGGCTCACCATCTATACCATCTGATTCTTCCTACTCTATGTGATTTATGAGTTTGTCTTCAAGGGAGTTGAGTTCACTAATGTGTGCTTCTATTGCTAAAGCAATCAATTAAACTATGTCCTAAATTATTATGCAATTTAGGGTCAACTTAGGTCATTCTTCCAAGGAGCAAGCTATAGGTTTTCTTTAGGATTAATTTTCAAGTGACAAAAGATGTAATGGAATGGACCTAAACTAGAATGCAAGACACTATTACCTAAATGCAATTAAACTAACTAAATGCACTAATGCAATTGACTCTAAAAACTATATGAGAATGAGACTAATCTATATGAATTTGAATGCAATTTTTGGGGTTTTTTTTTAATGAAAATGGAATTAAAATGCTAAGCAAAGAGAATAATCAAAAGCAAGACAATTAACAAAAGTTTAGTTCAGTTATGATGGTGAAGGGGATAACTTAGGATTCACATGGATCTAGCTTTCTTAGCCATTCAATTTATTAGACTAAAGGGAGGTTGATGAAAAGTTGGAATTAATAAACTTAATCACCTAATTGAAACATGGGAAACCCTCAAGCTCAATAACACTTATTCCACTAGAAAGCTCATAATGAAATAAGTGATGGTTAATTAAATTCATTAAAAACCAATCACAATAGTTTAAGATAGTTTTGGAAATTATGTTCACAATTGCCTAATTAACCAATTTGACAATCAATCACCCTAATTAAACAATCAAGAGATTAAACTCAAATCAACAATTAAATTAATAATGAAAACTAAGTTAATAATCTAATTGACAATCAAAGGGTTTGCAAACAAAAATCCCAACAATCATTTAAGAACAATCCAAGTCTAGAATATCAATTCAATCAAAATCAACAAAAAGTCTACAATCTTAAACTAGATTATTCTCAATTAATACAACTCAAAATCATTTAAAACTAAATAATCCCAATCTTGAGTTAAAAAGAATAACAGAAAAACACTCCCTTGTGGTTTTCAAATGTAAGCTCTTAGGCTCTAACTTCGTCCATGCTTCTCCTAAGCTGCCTCCCAAAAGATTTTAAGCTGCCATGGAAATTCTCATTTCACGCTTCAAGCAAGTCATGGGCATCTTTCAAGGAATTTGAGAATTAATTGATATAATGCTTGGACTCTTGTTGCGCTTGAATGGGAAGGAAGATAAAGGTAATGGAATTGATGATTATGGGGACCGTGAATAGAGAAGAAGATGGGAATGAGAATTGATGGTGATCGATGATGGTCAGGAGATGGGTGAACGCAGCCGAATGAGAGCTTCCAGGATCCAAATTTAAATCCGTCTGTGTATGTCTTCCGCCTCCCCTCAGCAGCGTCTACGAGTGCATCTTTTGATAGGGCAGCCGCTAGGTCAATTAATGGGAGGAAGAGAGAGTATTTGGGATCCAATCTTGAACCCATTAAAATTCAAGAAGCCCAATAAAATTCAACCATTAGATTCTATTTCAGTTTTCAAGAAAAATTCTACACCTTAGGATCTTCTAATCTGCTTTTCTTTGCCCTGCAAGAATCAAATAAAATCGTGATTTATCATATATTTGAAAATATTATCTAATTACAAGATAGCAATCAAAATATTAACAATTTAAACTCAATAATATCATGATCAATTCAGATTTAAATTATTTTCTAAAATTAGCTAACTATCCAAATATTATCTGATAAATCCAAATTAGCCTAAAATAATTCTTAAAATAAATGAATAAAGTGGGATAAAATATATTAAATTTGAGATTTATCATTCACGCAGCTCTTCTGCTATTTCCTTGTAATTCTTCAAGTGACTAATTTATGGTGATGTGCCCTTAAGTGATTACGTGCTTCCCTTAAAGCCAAGATTCTATCATCATATTTTGGTATATAAAGAAGTGAGGCAATTTCACTGTAAGTAGGAATCACTTTGCCTATGGGAGAAGGAGGCTTCTCTTCAATGTGCACTTGTCCGTGCTCTACTTCTTGTGATTGGATGGGTGCACTAGGTATAGGTGCAAGAAGTTGGGTTGCATTGCTTTTATTGTTTTCAGCCTCCAAATAGCCATTTAATTCTTGGAGTTTTCTCAATATCACATCAAAAGGAGACTCCTCATTTTGCACAAGTGGTTGAGGTGAAGGCTCAAATTGTCTCTCATGTTCTATCCTATGATAACAATCTTGAATTTCATGGCACCTAGATTTACAGTACACACAATAGAGTTCCCTAAAAGGTTGGGGCATCCTATATGGCATTCTAGGTTGAGGAATAGAAGGTGAGTAAACCTCATTGTAGCTCACAAAAGAGTTGTGAGGAGAGGGAGCAACTTGTCCAGCAAAAGACCAAGTAGGCAAGGGTGAATCATGATTAAAATTAGCATAACGATTATTCCAAGCCATAAGAGACAGAGATAAGGATAAATTTTAGTCAACGCACATTTAGTTTGGACACGATCACAGATTAATATCCTTAGATGCAGCAAGCTCAAACTAAAAGTGAGTATTTCAAAGAGAGAAGTAGAAGTTTCAATATGCAAATTAGTGAAATTACCAAACTGTTAGCCTTTTCATTACCAATATATAATATTCTTGTCACAACACAGTTCAAATGTAACAAGTTATTTCTACACGTTCAAAGTTCATGATGACAGCAAAATCTCAGCAAAAACCAATGACCAAGATTATTACATCTAAGAAAGAGCAAATCAGCAAATATAGCAGCAAGTATAGGAGCAAAACAACCAAGAAACTGTGCCAAAATTCACAGTAGTAACTATAATAAAGCACACAGACCACACAAGTTAGAGATAGAGAAATTTCATAGTAGAAATTCAGCTTGAAGATCAAATCTGAGTCAAAAATCCAAAAGTTTAGTTATTGATATTTTTCTTATATGGTTTGGTAAACAATTGATACTCACAGATTGATGTCAGATGTGGAGAGCCAACAATGTGCAATCAGGTTCATTTCACAAGGAAGAATCCAGTCATAGTGAGATCAGCTCAATTTTTTTTAATTTCACAATTCACTTTAGTTCATCGTAATCAATTAAGTTCACAACTTGCAACCTAAAAATTCAGCACAAGAATGCAATGATTTCAGCAATTCCTAGTGAGAAATTCAACTTCAATTCCCAAGAAGACAACAAGTTCAGTGAAGTCACAGTGTAAGAATGACAATGCAGTAGTGAGCAACTTCTAACAAGTCAAGAGGACAAAATTTCAGCAATTTTGTATTAGATGCAGATTACAAAATCTGATCCAATCAGCAAATGAGACCTCACGGTTGAGGGCAATTATTTATCACAATTATCAACAAGTAATTTCCTAAAATTTCACAATATCTTTCCCTTTCTCAATGCAACAACCAGATACAAATAGAACAAAATTCAGATTTGTAAGATTTAGCTAATGTGAAACCAGATTTATCACAGTAAAATGCAATCAGTCAATGACAATGTCCACAATGCAAATCCAAGCAAAATGGAACAGGGTACTTCCAGGACACAAGCGCTTAAGTGATTACAAATGAATGAGATTCAAATAGGCAAATACAACAGAAAGAGTTTGAATTTTAATAATGACGGTAAACTTACCAAACCCAAACAAATGGTAGCAATTCTTCTAAAAATTAGTAGCAAGTTCACAGCAGACCTATCCTTGCTAAAGAAACCTCAACGTCTCAGTAATCACATATAGAGTTCAAAGTACTGAGCTCTCAGTTTTAGCAGTGTAAAGCTTAGCAAATTGAACTTCGCTTGTTAAACAACTTTGCAAAGAGTTCCAAGATTTATAAATTAGCAACAACACTCTAAATGAATGATATGATTTATAGGGCTATTGACAAATCTGAGTTATCAATTCTAAAGTAACTAAGAGTTTCAGAGGGTAATGCAGAGATGCAGAACAAAATTAGCTCTTTAATTTCAGCAAGAATAACTCAACTTAACAGTAATGAAATTCCAACAGACCACAACATCAGTTCAGCCAATTATGAGAGCACAAAAATTATGATAGCAATGAAAAACATGCATTACTCACACCAAAAATAATCTTTCAGCCTAGTAACAATAGCAATCAAGGTCCAATTCCACCAAGAATTTAGTTTAGCAGCAAGTGCACACAAATGACAACAAATAGGAATCAGATCTGATGACCAAAATATACTATCAATTTCCAGTCAAGTAACATCAGAGTGATATGCACAGATTCAAAGTGACAAACCAGCAAAAATCTAGCAGAGTATGCAATATGAAATCAAGTGGCTAGCCATAAAAATTCAGCCCAAGTTCACAACAACTACAAGCCACAATTCATAGGGTAATGCATCACGGATAGCATCTAAAAAAAACCAAATAAACAGCAATGATAGCAATCATCACTAAATAGTAGCGAAATTAAGTTCTCAACCCCAAGTTGTTCTGTTTTTGTAGTTCTTTTAACTGAAAACACAAAATGAAATAGATAATATTTGTTTGGTTTTCCCAGATTTTTTTCTAAAAAAAATTGGAAACAAGTATTCCTAACCTACACAAGCTACACCCCGGTCAATTTTGCAATTAACACCCAATTACCTGGGAGCTAGGCTCCCCGTTAACGGCGCTAAATTTGACAAGCCATATCATTGGGGGCTATCAAATAAAATTAGACTAACTATGCATTATAGAGATGCTAACCTAGGTTGATCTCTTTGAGGAGCCGATTATTTAGTCCTTAGCTAACTAAGTATTAATTAACAAATTAACCAAAGAGTGTAATGGAATTAATTAACTATTCTAAACTGAGCTAAGCTACTTGTTTATAGGTTTTTCCAAGTTTAATAAGTGAAATGGAGTGAGGTGAAATGTGAGTATAAGATTCCTTGATGAGTGAATCCACTAGCTTTCCTTGCTCCAATTTAATTGAGTTTAATTCCTTTGTTAAGTACTTAGGCTTGTGAGAAGAGACCTTCTCCAAACAATTCCTCTAATTAGCTAAACCCACCTAGAGACCGAGCTTGAGTTTAATTCATTAGACTCATTTTAATTGGCATCTAACATGTATTAAATCTTTCAAGAGGCATTCTCTACTCAAATTGACAATTGCTAGACACCTAGCCAGCCAAATAAGAGTTTCAAATACATGAGTGATAGAATTAGGCTAACAAGTAACAATCATTCAACCACATCATAAGAATACAAAATCTAATACAAATCTCAGTAGCATGTGCAACGACTGAAAATACTACTCAGATACAATTACAAATTGAAATCCAAGAGGCTTAGAAATCACAACCTATAGTCATAAAAGAGTGAAACTGAAATTAAGGTAAAAGAAACTCCCTAGAAGCACGAAGAACTCCAGCTAGCTTTATCAATCACCAAGGAACCCAACAGTTAGATGCTCATGACGTTACGAGTCACTCCACCGAAGCAGCTCACAAACTTGGCCATCGAACAGGGACAAGGAGATGAACGGATATGGAAGATTGGTGTGACCAGGAGAGGAGTGACGATGGGAGGTGGATGGATTTTTACCTTAGAAGGTTGCCACTGCCACCACAAATCCCTTGTTGCAGCTTCGGCTCTGCGACTTCTCTCTACCGAAGGCTGTGATGAAAGATGAAGGTAGTGAGACGGTGGTGAATGGTGATAATGGGGTGGTGAACAGAATGGATAGGAACGTGATGAAAGGTGGTGATGAAGTGTTGAAGGTCGCCGCTCACCTCCTCTAATTCTCGCTCTCTCCATATTTTTTTTCCCAATCTCTTGTCCATTCCCATCTGACCTAGCAGCTACCAAACGATGAGTTTCAATTGTTCTTTTTTTGTCATTCCATTATTTCAGGTCCTTAGCTATTAATGATTCTGGTCCCTTCTCTGTCATTTCTGAAATTAGGGTCCCAAATTGTCATTAATTCTGGTACTTGACAATGATTTGTCCTTTTCAACTTTTGATTCCAATTTCTCCCAAGTGATCTACAATGCAATTTAAGATAAGGTAATATCATATATATCAAAAATCAATTAATTTATAAGCAATCACAAAGATATGACATTTTTACCCTTTTAAGCTCTATTTTCCTGTAATCACTATTAATCCTAATTAATCACAATAGATACATTTTGGCCCAAATAACATGCTAAAATCTCCAAATAAAGTATAGAAATAATTGATAATATAGGGATTCATCACCCACCATTTTAACCATCTTTGGGACCTTATTCCCTACCATGTGTGTCAAACCAAGAACTTACCACTAGTGAAGTCATTAGAGAATTCTAAAATCCAATGGCTCATAAAATAAATGAGGAGTGGTCACACAAGGACACCTTTGCCTATCACATGGCCTCTCTAATGAGAACAATAGAAAAACAAGATAAAAAGCGTGCTAGATTGGCCGAGGACATTAAGCATCTCACTCAGCCATCAAAAGAAGCGGAGTGATAGAAGAAAGAAAATGAGAAGTTGGAGAAAGCAATGGAGTAGCTTGCACAAAAGTCTTCTAAGTGCAACACTCCACTAGACACTCTTCCTCTATTGCCTACTTATAATCCAACTACTCAAGCCAAGAAATTCAAGAAGGTGCGCTTTCAACTTCCTGAGGAGTCTTCCTTTCCTATAGAGGAGGAACAAGGAGTCCAAGCTCAAGAGTCACATGCCACTTCATAAGTGGAAGATTTTGAACCTCCGGTGCCTATTCCCACACAAGCACAAGAAGTGAAACAAGTACAAAAGAGCATTGAAGAGTCTTCTCTACCATTTGATAATGATCTTATCCTTATAGAAGTAGACTCTCCTACTACTTTAACTGATAAAGCAATTCATCATTTGAGTGATGATAAGGTGGATGAGGAAATAATTTTTGAATCCCCTCAAATGTTTAAAAATATAATTGCTCAACCCATTGGTTATAGTAATAGTGATTCAATTGTACTTGTTGATGAGTGTGCTCCTATTTCTTTGTGTGATGCTTTAACTGTTAAACATGCTTCTTTTCATAGTATTAGAGATGACTGTGATAAATTGATTGAAATATTTTTATGTTCTTGTGCGGAAGATCAAATTTGTGTAGACTGTTATCATAAAAAATGCCACTTGCTTGTTGAGTTTTGAAAGAAAGCATTTAATAAAGTGGTTGATTCTACCCTTCCTCTTGATGCACCTCCTTATACTATTGATGATTGTAAGCATGACAATTATGAAATTGTTGAATCTTGCATGGATGCCATTATGGTTGATGTGAGTGAGAAAGATTATAGCCTAGAATGTCAAATGCATGCAATTCCCATTGGATTACTTCCTTGTACTCTTGTTGGTGACAAAGATTCTAAAATTTTGATTTCTAAAATCCTGCATGTTGATGAATCTTTCCAACAAGTGTTATCTTGTGAATTGCCACCCGATTTAGAAAAGCAAAATAATTGTTTTGAATCTTTCAAAGCCCCGGGCGGTAATGATTTCACAAATTCTCCTTCTTCTTCCACTCTTTTGCCTTCCATCTCTTGTGATTGCAATGATGATGTGATACACCCTAACTCTTAGTTGGATTCCACACCTTCTACTTTACAAACACAAGATAATTTTCAAAATTTAACTGTTTGTTTGACTCTTACTTATGAGAATATAGTTGATTTCCTTGGATTTGATAGTTACTTAGAGAGTTTGAAACTTAATATGCCTTTACTTCACTTGAAATCTCTCCATGTTCCCTTTTTTTTTGGATGGGATACTACTATTTGTTTGTCTTCTTTATAGACATATTCTTGAAAAGGTCATCAGAGGAACCAACATCCACCGTACATTCTTGGACCTCTTCCGATTGATCCTAAGCCACATCCACCAAGAAAATTCAATGAGAGAGAAGATGTTCTAAAAGACAAATGCATGATTTTCATCGAGGATGAAAACTTCCCTTTCAAGAGACTTAAGATACTCTAACACAGGTTATCTCTTTCCTCACCTGTTTTCTTCCTAAATCCTATAATTCTTTGAGCTTACTTGTGTATGAAGAAGATAACTGTGGGGAAAGGACACAATGCAGTAGAAAATGGTAGAAGTAGTGTAGTTGTATAAGCACAATAAGAACCTCATTTGTATGCTTTGTATTTTTTGCCACTACCCTACGTAATTATCATTGCACCTTGAATTTCAACTTGCTAAGCATTCTCTTCAAAGTGTTTTTTTTCCACATTGAGGACAATGTGTTGATTAAGTGTGAGGGAGGGGAATACATTTTTTAATCCTATTAATTGATTGTTTTTAAATGAGAAAATGCCTTAAACTAAAAAAAAAAATTTCATGAATGACTTGCTTTAATGCATGTCCTAAGTGGTAAATTGTTGCATTTGCCACTTTAGAAATGTGATTTGTGGAAAATTCTTTGAGCTTTCATGTAATCTAGTGTTTTTGCAACTTTTTAAAACCATGTTTTGGCTTTTCAAGTGAATGGGAAGGAAAATGAACCCACAATTAGATTTTTGCCTACTTCTTGTTTTGAGAAAAGAAAGTTTCGGATCATTAGTGCATTTAAGAGTTGATTATTATTATAATTGATTGCAATGTTTTGATTGATTGTGTTTGTAAGGTTAGCATTAGGAATAGTTAAGAAGATGTTTTGTGGTTAGCTTGCTATGCAATTGATTGTGTTGGAGTGAGCATTAGAGAGAAACCTTATTGAAAGATTATTTGAGCCTTAAATTCTTTCCATGTGTGCATGTTCACTTAGTTTTCACCTTATAGAACTTGTTTCCACTCTTTTTCAAAACAGCATTTGCATTAGTGTGATGGAAATGAAAGAGGCATTGAGTTTTAAACCCTTTCAACCCAAACACAAACCCTTATTTATCATCATTTGTTTACCCCTTTTGAGCCATTCCTATGTTGTAAACATGTCATTTATTCATAGTGTTCATGGTATTTTAAAATCAAAGTGAATTGTCAATAGAAATTTGAACAATGTATATATTGAAATGCCATTTATATAGAAAACAGAAAAGAGAAAGAAAGTAAGTTTAAAAAAGAAAAAAATGTTTATACTTTGAAAAAAAAGTGGAAGAAGAAAAATATTGAAAAGAAAATGATGAAAAAAATAATAGAAAAGTGTTTTGTAGATAGAAAGAAAAGCAGAAGAAATATAAAGAAGGTATTTGTTCATGAATTTGGAAAAGAATTGGCAAAAGTTTGTCAAGTACTCCCTCCGGTTCTAATTATGAGACAAAGTTGACTTTTTTAAAGAAATTAAGAAAGCCAATTAAATCACTTTAGAATATTTTTTTTTTATTTTTTTTTCAAACTAATTAATTTGACTAATAAACTGATATATAATCTAAGGATACTAAAAATATAAATACTCTAAAGTGATTTAATTAGCTTCCTTAATTTCTCCAAAAAAGTTAACTTTGTCTTATAATTAGGACCGGAGGTAGTATATACCATGAACTTGCTCATCAACTTAGACTTGCATATCAACAATTCCTTCTTCTATTTAATTCATTTCATCTAGCCTTCATCCAACATTACAAGCATTTTAAGTCCTCTTGATTCATTGCATTAAGTGTTATTAGTAGTGGAGATATTAGAGTTGTTACAAGCCTATGGTAAGATGTTAATTAAGTGAGCTAGAGTGAAATTATTCCAATGAGATGAGATGAGTTAAACACTAATAGCTTAAGAGTCTCTTGTGCTTTATTCTAATATTTTGGATTGTGTAGTTAGTTAATTTCTTTGCATTGCTTGACTATGACTAGTAATTGATCCATTGCTTTCTAATTATGAATTGCTCATCTTTCAAATGCATTAGTGATTTGAATTTAGAATATTATACTTAATTGCGTTTGTTTAGGAGTACAAAGGTCTAAGTGTGGGGGAATTGATTGAACCATATTTTTGTTTAAAATTTCATAATTAAATTGGGATTTTTAATGCATTTTCTGGGACAATATTGCATTATTAAGAACTAATTTAAGTTAGGGACATTTGTATTGAATTAATTGCAATTAAGGACAAAATGGTCAAAAACTTTTAATTTTTCATGCAAATGATTTCTTGAACTTTTGATGCTACCTCGTGCTTAATTTTGCATTTCAGATATTTAGGAAGAAAATTTGAGATTTTGGTAGAGCCGGGAATTCGGGCCGAACCCGTCGGGCCAGCTCGTTTAGGCCCGAGCCCGTCAAGGGCCGGGCCTGTGATTTAAAGCGAAAAAATGGAAGCGGGCTTAAACGGGCCGGCCCGACGGGCCAGCCCGTTTAAGCCCGCTTATTTTTTTTTATTTTTTATTTTTTAGAAATCACTATAGCAATGTTATTTATTTTTTTTTTTTTTGCCCTATTGTAGCTATGAACTTCTTTGGTTGTAGTTTGTGAACTTGTTTGATTGTGGTCTTGTTCTTGTAGACTTATTTGATTATGGCTTTTGTCTGTGGTTTATGAACTTGTTTGAGTGTTTGACTGGTTATGGATATTAATTATGGTTTGCTTGTTAGGTTTTAGTGTTTATGTTTTATTGAATATAGATGCTATATATGTTTTAAGTAGTTTTAATAATATTTATATGTTAGATTATGTATTTTAGTCATTAGGGGCATAAACGAGAGGGAAAACGTTAAATGGGCCTGAAGCCCGCGGGCTTCAGTTAAATGGGCCGGGCCGTCAAATAAGGGCTGTTTTTAGGACTCGGGCCTAAACGGGCCGGCCCGTTTAGGCCCGAGCCCGTCACGGGCCCGCCCGTTTGCCCAGCTCTAGATTTTGGAGGGTCAAAATTAATATTTTGAGGACTAGGAAAAATTACAAAAAGGGCCCCAGAATTTTTGAAAATCACACATTTGTGAAGGAAAAGGGGTCAAAGAAAAATATAATAAAGTACCCAGATGTTTGAGAAATTACAGTTCAGCCCTGCCAACATTTCAAAAATTTGCCCTTCAGTCCCTCCTCAAAATTTTCAAGTTTTCAAATAGGTCCCTGGTCAAAATTTGCGTTTTGACCAAGGACCTAGGTTACTGTGCTCCTTCTTCTTGAGAAAGAGACAAACAGATTGTAACTCCCTTCCGTAATTATATCTAAAATACACGATTAAGATGAATTAGAGACTAACGAATAGCAAAACTCAATTTAGAACCCATATACCAGATGGAGTTTTTATAAATACCTTTCGAAATTCAAATAACCTAGTTTCATATTCACATTTTGAATAAAATTACCACACAAAGATCAATCACGTCAACGTATACATATCAGAGTGTACAACATAATTCCTGGCCAATCCCAGGTTTCACATATTAACTCAAGCTTTATAGGGCACATTCACCCCTTACAAGTTCTCATACAAGGATTACACAAATTCATCTCGAATACATAACCAATTTCTCATTCACACATATACACATCCAAATCATATACGGTTATCCCAACTAGTAATGATAACCAACTACTAAACTCAAAAAACCCAAAAGGAAGTCCTTTCCGCCCTTGATTGCCCGCTCTATCCTCGATCCACCTACCCTGTCTAAAATGTTGATAAGGGAGGGTAAGATTTGAGAGAATCTCAATAGGGAAACAATACCAATATGCATGTAAGATAGATGTTTAATGCATGACATGCTTGCATTACATAACTCATGTTCATACAATGACCAATCTGCAAGCTCAACGTTTCGAACAACATACTGATGGCTATAGCATAAATTGAAATAGAGTTTCAATTATTCATATATGTTTCATATAATCAAGCAAAGCAAAGACATGCATCAATACACCAAAACAAATATCATATACATGCAGGAGAGGTAAGTTCCCTACCCTTGTTCTTTCCATGTATGCTCCAGCATCGGCTACTCACGATCAGGACAAATATCAAATCCTGACAATCAAATTAAGGACATAGGGTTATTCCCTTTTCCAATTCCTTGCTTTCATAACACTTAAAGTTGTTTATCATTTAAGACCTTTGGGTGGCTACTCAAAGCCTAAACACATGCCTGAAGGGTTAGGAGAAACTTGACTAAAGACCATCTTTCGTAACCTCAAAATCCTATTTTTGGTTATAGCACTCGAGTGATGGATGACGTACTCGAGTGATAAGATGAATTGCACTCGAGTATGAAAGCTCACTCGTACGAGTGATTGACCAAAAGCATAGACGGAGACCAGAAATGCTCGTTGCATTCAAGCATTAAGATCAACACTCGAGTGATAGCCTCATACTCACCCAAGTCCAACAAAGTGAGGCCCAAGAAGTTCTCACCCGAGAGCACAGAAAACCTAGAGTCAAAAGTGCACTCAAGCACTAGCTCTAACACTAGAGTGAGGGCACAAAACTCGCGAGTGCTAAATCACACTCTTGACAAACTGACTGCGAATGCTATCACAAGAAGCGGGCTCATAGTACAAAAACACATGTTCACTTGAGTGAGACCAACTGCACTCGAGTGATAACCCACATCACTCACAGGTGAGGAACTGCACTCTTGCTTTTTTCACATGCAAGTGCAACCAAAACTGAAGAGGAAAGGGAAAATATGATGCTGTACTTGAGTGAGGCTTCTGCGCACTTGAGTAAGGTTCTATCATAAGCCAAAACGTAACAGATGATAGAAATTTTCAAACTCAACCAATATCTCTCCAATGGTGCCAAAATTCTTATACAAGACCATTCCCACACAATTTTACACAAGGATCCCATTAGAAACCTCAAAACACCCAAAATCACATCACAATGACATTTTCCCCCCTTGGTCACACTTATTGCACACTTTGCCTAATTTTACTACTTTAGCTTCCAATGTTCTAAATCAATTCCAATGGCATCAAAACACAATATGACACCATTTTTACCACAATACAACATGCAATTCATGCAATTACATGTCACACAAAATCAGGGCAAAATCCACAATTCTCAAAGCTCATCAAACAATCACAACACTTAGGTCAAAAGGCAACAAATACTCACCTCTTCCTCTTCCTCAAGCTAGTTTCTTGATTCTTCATCTTTCAAATTTCCTCAAGCAAAAAACACCTTCTTTCACAAATCTAAAACCATAGAGATGAAGCTCTCATCACTATGAATAACATTAAAGAAGGGTATTTGAGCTAAAGGAGACACTAAGCAAGCAAAATCTCACCTTTTTCCTTTCTCTTTCTTCCCTCTAGCTTGGTGAAAATGGAAGATGAAGAAAGATAATGAGATGATGAAGATGATCAGCATTTTTGGCTCCCCACAAGTGATAGCCAACTTTGAGGGAGAGAGAAGAGAGGGAAAGAGTTTGAAAAGTTGACCATGATCCTAGGGTCCACATTGTGCCACTTGTCACAATCTTCCATGAGCTCACATAGGCACATACACACATGATTCCACCCTTTGATCTCTTACACAAATCAATCACAACCATTGATCTTTAAATTACCAATGAGTTTCCTTTTCGGTAACTGATCAATTGTTGGAAACTTTACCATTTTGCCCTTGATTATGGTAATTCTCACTAAATCACCACCAAACACATTTTCTCATTCCATTTCTCCACAAAATATGCCCTCCCTATATTTTAAGTCAATTAAGATGTTAATCCACAATTGAACTTAAATATAGGGTTTCAGCACTACTCATAACATATTCGAATCCTAATTCACATCATCTTCTCCAAAAGTAGTTATTTATAAATAATCATATCCACTTTTGAAAATCATTTACCCTTAATCAAATTTTGGGATATTACACAGATGCAAGCAGAGGGGCATCAATGGAGAGTGTCACGAGCTTGAGCTTCAAGAGAGAGCTTGAGAGTTGACGGGAAGGAGACGGGGCACCACTATCGTCAACGATGTCCCATCACTGTAACTCCGTCGTCGGTGAGAGAGAGCTCAAGCTGGGAGTAGCCAAAACAAAGGGGACAGAGTTACGCCACAGACAGAGCTTAAGCCTCCACCTTCATTCTTCCTTTTAACCTCGATGATGATAAAAGAAGAACCACACCATTCAACCACCACCGTCCCCATCTTCATCACCGACCCTCCCTTAAGCCCCATTACCTCTGTCAGCAGTAAGAGCTTGAGAGATATAGAGAAGCGTCGTGGCACCAAAGTTGCGGATGAAGACTCGAGTCTGGATTCAAACTAATCTTTGACAATGAAAGGACGACTTGCTATTCAATTTGCTCAAAATATCTTTGACAATCTTTTTAATGAGCTTGGATTCAAACTTAGCACAAATATAAATTGAAAGAATGATCATGTTTAATGCGCAAAGAAAGAAAATATAAGTGAAGAATGAGCATAAGCTACCTGATATTTTTTGAATCCCAACCTGAGAGATTTGCTGATTGGATCAAACCATTTGTCCACTCCTGCACTTTCTCTTGGTTGTGATTAAATCTTTGCTTAAGCTACACATATCCATCTCTAAAACTTGCATTTTGTTTGCAGACATATGATGGATCTACAACATAGAAAATAGGGATAACAACCCTTTGGTATTGATCCCTACATTTCATAATATGTACAAGCTCATCCATACATCATGTAGAAGAAGCATAACCTTTGGAGAAAATGATCAAAAATATCTCTGATTCCTCTATTGTTTTGAGAAGAAACGGAGAGATATTCTTTCCCTTGTGGAGCTTGTGATCCATAAAAGTTTGAAGGTTTGCATCATGAAGTGCTTCATTGAGATAACTTGAGAAATTGTCAAGAGTGTCTTCTCCTCTAAAGCTAAGAAAGATGTCATACTTGGTTGTAGAAGGAGCAGCAACAAGATTAGAAGGAGAAGAAACCGAGGGAATCGAATCAGCAGTATAACTACAGAGAAAAGAAATCATGAATTAATATTGGACCATCAGCAAACCGAACAAAGAGAAATTGCTCTAGAGGATGTTACCTATCATCAACAGATATAGGATGGATAATATGAAGTAGAGAGATTAATCTGATAGCTTTAGAAATTTCTATACCCAGGAAAATCAATACAGCTTCTATGAGCATTAAAGCAACGGTTGCATCCATGTGACTGTAATTTCTTACTTCAACATCAAACCAATCCTTGTTTTTTTGGCTTTACCTCCTCAGGAAGTGTTATGGTTTGGCTCTTGATTAAAGTGATAAAAAGATCAAACAAAAATATTGATAGAGCCCAAGCCAAAATGATGAAAATGTAACACTAACTTTGTATAAATATCAGAAATAGGCACCGTTAAGCAGAAATTAGCCACTACTCACTGGAAATAAGCTACTGAAAGCACTCAAAACACTAAATAAAATGATAAAATAATGAAGCAAGATAAACTTCCTCTACCCCTCAGTTTGGTATTCCAGAGACCAGACCCCCTCTCCTCACAATACTCAAGGTCTGCTTAAAAAACCTAACAAATCCCTCCACCCAATTATATATCTCAGTACATTGCACAACCCCCTTCTCTCTTGCACAACCCCCTTCTCTCTCATGCGCACACCATAATCACAAACCCCACACACTCCTCGCTAAGGTTTCCCCATTAATTTTCGGTCCATTATCTACGGGCCCATCAGATATTTAGCAAGTGGGACCAAGTTACCAAACGCTCAACAGCAACTTGATGGACAGTAACGATTACTGCTGTAATGTGTCTTTCAGGAAGGAATAATGCAAACGAAATATGTGGTCAACTAGTCAAGTCCATTTTAACAACTTTTCTCATTTATTTGAAAAGGATATGAAACCATTTTCTTTTCCAAGGAAGGAAATTTCCAGGCTTTTGGTGTGGAGGTAGAGATTATCATAGAGTGAGCGTTCTTTTATACGCACCACACCATAACCTCCGAAAATATCCAATGTAGTTTTCGAAGATTATACAACATAAACATAGGTTTAGAGAAAAGGATCCGCCGATCAGAAATAAAGATGCCTCATAATTATTCGTACTCCTAATTCAATGTAGCTTTTGAGGATTATAGAACATAAACATGATGTTCAGATCTCACGCGTGTGTTTCATTAGATCTACGAGTGAAGGTACACAAGATGCGGAGTAGATAGTTACCCCCCAAAAAATACTGCAAATTTTTTTTTTTTACATGAACTCACCAAAACAACAGCTAAGGTGCATTGAGTGTTCTCAAGTTTTTTTTTTCATGGACATGTGTGCCCTAAAATATTTTGTAATGCATCCCATATTCTGAAATATTCTTTCATATGCATTTAACACTATAAGCTATTTTTTTGATACATCTAACACCATAAGTTATCTAAATTGTTATGTATAGAATTGCAAAAAATATACTTTAAGGTTATAGACGCACTTGAAAAAATTCTTCAAAGTACTGAGTGCACCACAAAATACTTTAGAACACTTGATGTAGCCTAAAAAATACTTTAAGATGTTGCATTTCCCTTGACTCAAAACAATACAGTACTACAATATAAGTTAGGCAATTTACTGTCAAAAGAGTTTATTCGAAGGACAATATCATAACCTATTTTTAATAATAAAGCAAAACGTCTGTGAGTACTGAGTATTGATTCGCAGGATTCAAAACAATATATATGTATATATGTCTTAAAAAACAATGGAAATCTTTTTTTTTAATAACCGGTCAATTTTATTTGAGAACGACAATGAAGTTAGGTACTTCTTCATATGTATGTATTTTTTTTTTTTTGCCTGTTTCTTTATATGTATGTATATTTAAAGGTAAAGTGAGGAATGATAAAGTATAAAAAACAAGGGTTAAGGTGCAAAAATGCACATGAGCTTTTATCAAAAGTACATCCAACACCAAATGTTTTTTTTAGATGCAAAAGTAACTATGTGGTTATAAAATAGGTGCAAAAGTCACAGTAGATGTTAGATGGGAAATGTTGACCATTAAAATCAACTTAGCTGACTAACTTTGCTGACATGGCGAATGACTAGGCTGCTGACTGGAATTAATGAGAAAACTCAGTACAAACTTGGCAAAAACGCAGTGCAAATGAGGGCAAAAAACGCAGCATGTGGTTTTTGTGAAAGAAATCAGAAACAGCTACTGTCGAAGCACACTTGGGGCGGAAATCTGCCACGGTGCCAAAATTCCAAGCACGAGCAACAATTGTGAAGGAATCGGAGGTTTTTTTATTTCTTTCTCGATTTCTTTAATGTTTGTAAATGTCAATAGTAAAATAAATTATGTGAAACATTGACATGGTATTTGTTGATTGATGAATTGCAATTTTTTCTTTGATGCAGATGGGTATATGGGAAGAGAGAAAAGTTTTTGGTTCTCGTGGTCAAATTCTTAAGGAAGAGTTTGTTTGGAGATATGTAGAAAACAGTACTCGTAATGGGAAGCCTATGAACTTGAAATTGGTAATAGTTATATGAACATGATTTTGTGAACCAGCCAGCCGCCTTGAAGTTTTTCTGTGTTGGTTCCAACTCTAAGCCCTTTTACATTCCTGTAACAGAGGCCATCTACTGGGAATTCATTGGAGAAAATAGTTTCAGGTTACCATGTTGTTTATGGAGGTGAGACAGATGAAGATGTTGTACTAGGCAGATGCAGGAATATCATTAGCTGTCTAGAGAGTGGATAAGGAAGTTGGCCATGATAATAATTCAGGTATATCAATTGTATAACTTTCTCTGTTTGTAGTTTGTAGGAAATGTGATCTAATCCTAGAATTACTTGTATTTGGGTAAGCATAACCTGTTCCTAATATTTTTATTCGATCTATTTGGTAGTTGTGCCAAACGGTTTTTTGTATCTACACAGCAACACAAAATGGGATTTAAGGATTAATAAATAATCAAAACTAAAGGGAAAAATTGAACACGAATGGTTATGTAGATTTAAATCAAACTAGGTAACTGTCATGATTTTACCACTTTTTGTTTTGCATCTTATTGGATGTCTTTCTGTTCACTAATTTGAGTCGGACAATTCCATGAATCTGCAGTGGTGGATGAGCTCCAGGGACATAATGCTGCACTGAGGGACTGCATAGAGCAATTAACAGCAATAGAATCATTGAGGGCAAGCCTTGTGTCTCACCTAAGAGAAGCTCTCCAGGATCAGGTTCTATTTTAATATTGCTTATCTTTATGAAGGTACAGTCCTCAAAAACCTGGACACATTGAGGAAGATCCGCGTAAGTCTGCAGCTGCTGCAGTGGCAGCATGAACCCTCTCCCTCCGATTCCTTCACGATTGTTGCTCGCGCTTGGAATTTTGGCACCGTGGCAGATTTCCGCCCCAGGTGTGCTTTGACAGTAGCTGTTTCTGATTTCTTTCACAAAAACCACATGCTGCGTTTTTTGCCCTCATTTGCACTGCGTTTTTGCCAAGTTTGCACTGAGTTTTCTCATTAATTCCAGTCAGCAGCTTAGTCATCCGCCATGTCAGCAAAGTTAGTCAGCTAAGTTGATTTTAACGGTCAGCATTTTCCATCTAACACCTACTGTGACTTTTGCACATATTTTATAACCACATAGTTACTTTTGCACCTAAAAAAAGTATTTGGTGTTGGATGCACTTTTGATAAAAGCTCATATGCATTTTTGCACCTTAACCCAAAAAACAATAAAGAAGATAAAAATAAATTAAATCTTGAAATATTTTAAATTTCTTTTAGTTGAAATGGAAGCCTCATTAATTTGTAGGTTGCTAGAGTTTCACAGAGTCTTGTTATTTTAGGTTGCAGGCCCAGATATAAATCTAATGTCAACCCCCTAGGTTGTGAAGTGGGGTCTTAACTCTGAATTGATTTAATGATCCCACTAATCTCATATAACATTGTGTTACCCCACTAATATATATATTTTTTACCAGCACCACTAATATGTTTGTTGAACAACATTTTGATATATAGATATCTATATATATATATATATTATGTGGTCTGATAATTTGTATATTACTTTAACACTTACCCCCACAAAGGTTTGCCAAGAAAAGAAAACAGAAAGAAATCAGCGAAGCAATGATATCACACGCATGTGCGTAGTAAAAAAAAAAAAGTCTCATTAAATAACTTAAATACTGAAAATTCGTGCTACCTTCCTTCCATCAAAAAAAGGCTACCCCTCCGATCTTAAATTAAATTAATAGGCCTTATATTGAAAACCAAAGAAGTATTTTGGAAAAATTAAAATGAAGGATCTAAAGTAGATATATTTATTGAGAGGAATGTAAAAGTTGTAATTATTTAGAATGACCAATTACCAAAATAAAAATCTAAAGACATTAAATTTCCCTTGATTAAACCTCCTACATTTTCTCAACATTCTATTTTAAAAACTAATATGAATTTTCAAATAGGAAAATCCCATATAAAGTTTTGCGAAATAGATAAATTCTAAATCAAGTTGTTAAACTCAACAAATCCTTAATTAAGTTAGTGACCCAATTTAGGATTTTAAAATATAAATAAACTGACTTTATTAGATTCTCCTCTCGTCTAGCCTCTTTTCTCTTTTAAAAGAGTTTTGTCGTACTATAAGACTGTAACTTAGTTTTTAAATAAGAAGCAAAAAAACACTTATTTTTTAAATAAATGCATGTATATATATTAACATTAATATATAGTAAAATAAAATATGATTTGTCTAAATCAAAAGAATTTTTTGAAAGATTTATGACAAATAATTCAATCCAAAGAATAAAAAAAACATTACCCCAATATCAACTAAATAATTTTTATTTAAATATTGTCAATAAAAATTTTATTCTTGGGAGAACTACACTTAAATTTGTTTTGTTAATAAAAATAAAACCAAACTTCATTAATCACACAATTCTCACATGTCACATGTGTGATATTTAGTTTGATTTTTTACTCTAATGAAACTTCTTTTTAATTAATGAAAATATTTGGTATTTTTTTCCAATTAAAAATATTCTATATATAATATCACACAAGTAAGATTTTTTTATTAATATATTTTAATTTTCTTCTCATCCAAAAAAATTCAAGTCAAAAACAAAATTTTATATTCTCAATATTCAGCTAAAAATCATTTAATTGTTTTTGGGTCATGTTTTTCTTTTCTTTTTCTTGAATTATTCTTGATGATCTCTCCAAACTACAAACAAATTTCTTTGATTTAAGCGATTCATATTTGTTTTATTACACATTAATGTTGTTATATATATATACGCTTACTGAAAAAGTAAGTTAGAAAACACTGAAACCCTTTTAAGATGAGAGATGAGACAAAAAGAGGGTAATAAAGTATTGAAATCTTAAATTGAGTCAATAACTTAATTAGAGGTTTATTGAATTTACCAACCTAATTTAGAATTTTTCTATTTCAAGCAACTTTATATGGGATTTTTTCTTTTTAAATTTCATTAAATTAAACGTAGTTTCTCTTCTTTTTTTTACTACTTATGTATGTATCTATTGAAAAAAATAACACAAACATCTTTCGATTTTGTTAAAATTATAAAATTGACACAAACTTTAATTGAAAATAAGAATTATATAATTCTAGGAAAAATTAAAATTTTTTAAAATTTATTATAAATCTTAAAGAAAGGTTATATACATCCAAAAAAATTTTAAATAAATATGAAATTTTAACCAATTCAAAGGATGTTTTGATAATTTATTTTTATGTCAAAATAGATTTATTTGAGTTTAAAAAATAAAAATCCATGTAATGTTTTTTTTGACTGAAAACCATGTAATGTTAATATACTTTAAAAAGTCTAGATAATCTATTATATTTTTTAGTTGAGAATGGTTTACAACATTGCCTCCCCAGAAAATATTCGTGTGTAAACCAAAAATTTAATATAATCAATATAAACAAATAATAATAATAATAATAATAATAATAATAATAATAATAATAATAATAATAATAATAATAATAATGTTTTTTGTGGGGTAAAGCAATTTTAATAACTAAGATATTAGATAGAAAATATAACATCTTCTAAATTGGCCTATTTTAGTTAGAGTTTATTTTTTGTAAGATTATATAAATCAGAAAAAAAAAAATTAATAATTCAAATGGGTCAGTATCTATGTTAATAATTAAATGATATATTGATGATATGATTAGGTATACATTAGTTAAAGTTAAAAAAAAATGATTATTTTGGCGATGGTAATTTCTTTTGGAAAATAAAATTTCAATTACTTTTAAAATAGAGAGTGCGTGAGACATTGAAGGAGAGAAGATAGAAAGTTTAATTAAGGGCAATTTACTATTTTAAAATTTATATTTTGGTTATTGGTCTTTCTAAATAATCACAACTTTTACCATCATTCGTAATAAATATCATCTGTTCTAGGTCCCTGGATCTAATTTTCCCAAGTATTTTTCTAAGGAGATTGAGAAGCAATGGAAGATGATTATATTACTGAAACTTTTGTTAATATACTACTATTAGTGCTACTTAATACCACATTTTTAAAGTTTCAGAAATGAAATAAATCACACCCAACGCAAATGCATACCCCCGAATGATTTTAGTCATATTTTAAAAAAGGAAAGGATAGTTAAAGGTGTAGTTTGATTAAAGAATTTAAAACATAGAAACAAGTTAAATTGAAGCACTTGAGGATAAATATTCAGACAAATTTAAATAATAATTGTTTTGAGCTGAAAACTTTAAATGATAATTAATATCTTCGCTACCGTAGTGAAATCGCAGCATTACAGTCGTTCTTATACATTGACCCATAAATTTCATATCTCAGGGAATACAAGTGGCGCCAGCCCAAGTTGTAATTGATATTTGTGGGAAGACGATGAAGGCCTGATGTCGAAATGTTGGGTAAAGAGAGTTTGAAGTCTAAGAGAGGTTGAATCCTTGTGAAATGATGATCATGAGAGAGTGCAACATGTGACTTTAGGATTGAAACTTGAGGAATGCTGCAACCTGCATTCCCAGTAATATCACTTTTTTTTTAATCTCAGTTGCATCAATAATGATCAACGAGTGATGCTGTCAGGAAGTCTTGTGAATGTAGCATTACTGTTATTATCACAATATTCCATTATTATTAACTCATTGTCCTCTTCTTCTATTAATGAAGTACTTTTACCATACCTTTCTTCTTCTTCTTCCCTCTCTCCGCCATCATCAAAGAAATGAAGGCCATCATTAATCATTTTTTTCAATGGCCCCACCACACCCCTTTCTCCTCTATCACCACTCACATGCATAAGTGTGATGTGAGCAGGATGAAATTGATAATAAGCGTAATGAAGATCAAGATTAAATTGATAATAAGCATAATGAAGAACGAATGGAAGTAGAGACGCCAAACTTTATGTCCCCTTTCTCAATTATGCTATCTCTTCCAATGGCATTTCCACGTTTGAATCTAAAACCATATATGTTGTCACAACATACCAACACCTTCATTCTCATTTTATGAATTGACGACTTCTCAAGATCCAAATGACTGAACACCTATACTAACCTTGACCTTGTCTCTTTTCTACTTCCCCCAATGTTTATTCGCTTTGGCCCTTCATTTACTAAGCATAAAGTGACAATATTCTCCAGGAAAGTTGAAGAATGGATTTGATCCAAATTCACACAACTATCAACATACACAAGTTTAATCTTAGGGGCATGAGAGGAATTTGGGGGTGTAGTAAGATGTTTTGAATCCCTCAAAATGATTTCCTTTAGATTTGGAAAATGCTGGAATAAAAAGAAGCATTGTTAAATAAATTAGATAACTGCCCGAACAATTTTAATCAAGAATTTTTCTCATGCCCATTAGAACATGAATTGGATCAAATTATGGGAAAAAGATTAACTAACATGTAAAATGTGATTAAATAACAAATGGAACAATTAAATATATTTCTCTTAGAAAAAATGAATATGCTTTTGTGCACTTTATCCAAACGATTCATTTTTCTGGCAAAGCAAAAAAATGATCCATTTTATCTTACTATAAATAAATGAATAAATTGGTTACAACAAATATACACGCTGGCTCGAGGGACAACTGTACGAACCTGCTTAAATGTCCACGTTTATATTTCATATAATTGATACTAATTTTTAAAGTGTGTTTGGATTAGCTTTTAAAGAATAGCTTCTGAAGAAAAAGGTAGAGAATATATTCTTAATTTGAATAGATTA
The DNA here is from genome assembly GCA_963855925.1 of Inga laurina. NCBI lineage: Eukaryota > Viridiplantae > Streptophyta > Magnoliopsida > Fabales > Fabaceae > Inga > Inga laurina. Next base: position 75,194,927 of record OY979701.1, on the reverse strand, counting down.
TGAGAAAAAAGTGATTTTGATAAAATGAGAGTGTTTGAGTATTGTAATCAGAATAGTTTTTTTTATGATTAAATTACTAAAAATGACATTAACTTTTGTGATAATTACATATAAAGAATAAGGCTATATTTTATGTATTATTTAAGGCTTATGGTCCAAATTTAACAGCCAAGTTTTTCCTGAGGGGCATCTGGTACAAAAAAAGTTCTGGAAGATGAAAAAATAACAATGAACAATTAAAAATGATGCAAATTTAACAAAACCGTTAAATTTGATCTAATGACGTTAGATTATAAGAGAAGAAAACATCAAATGGCATTAAAAAGGATGCATCTTAACTCATTATTTAACATTAAATTTCATAATTAATACCAAAGATGAAATAAATTTGTTTATAAGTAATGTTAATTAACTTAACTAATTTTTCTAATATAATCAAATTAGATAAATGGGTTTTATGTTAATGATATGAGGGAGCATTAAAATTTTAAAATTCTAAAAAAAATAGATAGACGAGAGGGAACGTGGAAATTGTATAAAAAAACATATGAGAGAGGGAGAGAGAGAGTGGTGTGGAGCCCACAAATATGAAAAAGACTAATGAGAGAGGGTGGGGCCCACATCAAAAAAAAAAAAAACAAAAGAAAATAGATCATGTGAAACCATGGTTTTGGACATCCAAAACCATGGTTTCATGAAAAAAGAGATTCCGGGAAAAATATGGATGTTTGGGTATTTTTCCTCAAAACCATGGTTTTGAGGAAAAAAACACTTTTTCCCAATCCAAACACACATTTAATGAATATCTAAATAAAATTGTTGAAATTTTCTTTATAGTCAAATTTCATAATGTGAAGGTGAAAAAAAATTCATGTGACCCTTTTGTAATATTAAATTTTTTATTAATAAAACGTGTGGGAATATTAAATTTCATATATATCTTTGAATAAGACATCGCACTAGCTAGCCATATTCTATCTCAGCTTAAATAGATGAAAATTTCAAAGTTTAAGACGAATAATAAATCACACCTGACAGAAATTAAAGGCCATGCATGCCCCAATTAATTTTAGCCAATAAAGGATTTTTTCCTTAAAAAAATATAATTAGGAAAATGTGACACTTACCAAAGATTTTAATGAATGAACAAATACATTTTTGGAAAACACATAACAAGAGAATAAAATATGAGGAAAATAAAGAATATAATAAAAACTTAAAAACTAAAATATTACCTTGTCATTGTTGAAAAGATGATAAATATCCTCGGCCTCCATAGTCAAATGGGTTTTCCAGGGTTAGATATTAATTGTTGCCTATAAATTTCAAGCCCTATATCTATTAGAAGAGTATGCATCTTAATATCACCATTTTCATGCACTGAAATGGGTTCTATCTTTAAATACACTTATATTAATATGTGCAGAACCATATAAGCGTCCTGCACATGCAATCCATAGAAATACTCCATACTTCCTTCAAGAAAAATGCGAGGTCAAGACATACACTCTTCTGTATATCGTCAAGCCCATCAAAACTCAATTTCAACACATTAAAAATGCCCTAGTAAAGAGCTTGACTTATTTTTTCCAAAAGCACTTTCCCATTCTTTTTTCCCTTTTCCATGAAGAAAGCAACCCAAGACTTTTAGGGCTATTGGATTTCTGTCACAATAATGCACTGCCCACTCCAATAACCCCAAATAGCTTTTTAATGGCTCATTTTGCTTAAAAGCTTTCAGATCGAAGAGATGTAAAGTATGAGAGAACTCTAATTCCTGAACATGATATGTTGAAGCATAAGTATTTTTAAGCACTTGCATGTCTCTTGATGTAATAATTATTTCTACCTCCTTCTCTAAACCAGCCACATGCTTTGATTAAATCTTCAATTGCTATAGAATCACATGCACATCATCAAGTACCAAAAGAATATTTTTATGGCAAAGCCTTCTTTCATCAAAAGTTGATCTTAAATTGCAAGTGTTCATATCATCATCTTTTAACAATTCTTTAAGGCATTTTCCCAATAATTCATCAAATCCAATTTTTTCTAGTCGTTCTCTCACATTTCCAACAAATGAGAAAGCTTCAAACTAAGTTTTCAACCTATCGGATACAACTCCCGCAAGAGTGGTCTTGCCTATACCACCCATACCCCATATCCCCACAATGCAAGCTTTACTTGGTAACTCTTCAATTTGTTGAATCTGATGACCAATTCCAACTAATCCTTCCAAATGATAGGATGACTTGTTACTCAGTTTGCTCAAAATATCCTTCAAAATCATTTTAGGAAGTTCGGGTTCAGGCCCAGGACAAATACAAATTCAAAAAATGATCATGTTCAATGCCCAAAGAAAGAAAAAAAATAAGTGAAAAATTTGTTGAAGAGACATGAATTCTTTGAATGCCACCTAGATAGATTTGTCCATCGGGTCAAAGCATTTGTCCAATGTTATACTCTTCATTGGTCGTGCTTTAATCTCTGCTTAAGCTTAATCAATCCATCTCCAAAACTCCCATCTTGTTTGAGAACATTTGATGGATCTACGTTGTAGAAAATAGGGATGACAATTCTTCCATATTGATCCTTACATTTCATGTTATGAACAAGCTCATCCATACACAAAGTTGAAGAAGCATAATCTTTCGAAAAAATAATCAGAGATATGTCTGATTCCTCTATTGTTTTCCAAAGAACTGGTGAGATATGATCTCCTTTGTGGAGCTTGTGATTCATAAAAGCATGAATCTTTGCAGCGCAAAGTGCTTCATAGAGATAAGTTGAGAAAGTGTCCCAGGTACCTTCCCCCCTAAAGCTAAGAAAGATGTCATACTTGATTGCAGGAGGAGAAACCATTTAAGCTAAAATCACATCATCTTTAGAACTGGAGAGATGGAAACAAACCGTCAACAAGTATCAGGTTATAGGAGAAAATCGTACAACAAGCTAGCTAGCTACGTACCTATCATCAACAGCAACAGTACTTTGGTTATCATAAAGCGAAGGAGAGATGAATCTGTTAGCCATGGAAATTGATAAAGCCAATAGTATCAGTAATGCTTCTATTAGCGTTAAAGAAATGTTTCCATCCATTTGATAGCAATTTCTGGCTCCAACCTTCAGCAACCTGAAACTAAGGCCATCAAAAGAGCAAGCAAAAGTTTATTAGATCTACACAAGAAAAAACCAGAAATTAACAAATTTTTTTGCACAATTATTCCTGTGAGAAGAAAACCATGAAAATATAATTCCGGGAAAATATTTGCAAAATGGAGGATCAGTGAGATGAAGCAGATGGATATTATTAACCTGGTGGAAGTGATGGTAAGCAAAAGAAATAGCTCAAAAGTTCTCAAAAATGTCAGCTCCGAGCTTTGCAAACTTCCTCCTCTTCAAACTAGTTCTTCGCATGTATCCATTACAAAAACTTTTCTTTGATTTACTTTCCATTAGTAAACACTAGAGAAGAAAACAGCAAATATTTTGCGGTGAAAAATATAAAGTAGGCACAAGTAAAGAAGAAGAAATAACCTGGATCGACGTGGAAGGAAGCGAAAGCAATAGGCCTCACAGAAGCTAAGGTCTCAAAAATGAAAAATAGAAGTTTCAAATTCCTATATGTTATGAATATTAATTATGTACATATCCATTAACTCATATTCAGATCAATTTGCTACTCCAGTCAACGTAATCTCTAAAATCAGATATTTTTGTTCATATACGATTACTGTAGCAAAATATGTAAATTACTACAGCACGTGGATTACTGTAGCAAAATATATATGTACGTTAAACCACTGTTCATATGCATTTGTTTGCGCCTATGAATAGAGTTATTGGGCTATGAATTATGTATAGATAAAAGAATGAGAAATTCTCCCTATTTTCTCTAAAAGTTTTCTCTTCTTTACCTTTTACTGTCCCTTATAATCAATATTTTTATAACACTATATTTATATGTTGTTGTTTTTCATCGATAATATTAATATGTTGTTTCGGTACTCATATTTTGCTGTGTTGCAATGCTCTGCTTCTTCATTCGCGTTTGTGACTTTTGGTAATTGCCGTGATACTCACGCTGTAGTTGGCCCGCACCAGCGCTTCGCTTTTGGGAAAAATTTGGAATCTGAAGGGCCCACTTGTTTTGTGTGACACTATTTGGGTCTTTGCTTGTTTTGACTGTTTTTTTTTTTAAAAAAAAAAAAAGCATAAGGAGGCAATAGCCTGAATTATATTTCCTCCGATCCTAAATATAAGATAAAGTTGATTTTTTTGAAAAGGTTAAGGAAAGTGATTAAATTACTTTAAAATATTTTTATTTTTATTTTTTCTCCAAACTAATTAGTTTGACTAATAAACTAATATATAATCTAAGAATACACAACATATGATACGATTAAGTAACTTATTTAACTTTCTTGATCTCTCCAAAAAAAAGTTAATTCTATCTATATTTAGGATCGGAGGGAGTAGTAAATAACTAGTTGGAATCCACTCATGTCAATTAAGGCATAAGCCACTAATCCCTCCTATTCTACTTTTAAACAACTTTATTTTTTTGGATTGATTCTTAATATAAGAATTTTTTTTTTGTGCCTCAAAATTTAAAATGTCTTATCCTTTTTTACCCCTATTAATGAGCTACTTTATTCTCTTTTATTCAATCATTTATTATTTCTTATCTCTCTTATTTTATACTTATTTTCTCTCATATTTTTACTCATTCTCTCTCCTATACTATGTTCAAAAATAGAGATATATTTTAAAAAAATATGATTTTTTACACATTTATTATTTTTAATTAATATTAGCCTCTAGTTCATTTTATGTAATAAAAAAAATTACTTATAAAAAGGATATAGGACAATAGTTTATAGGATAATTCATAATGACACCCTATAGTTGGTGATCTCAAGTATGCGGATTAAGTGCATAAGCCAGCCAACTCAAGCATTGCCTTCTCTAAAATGATTAGATACAGCTAGAATGTGTAATGTCTTGATTAAGCATTAAAGTCACTGGAAATTAAACAAACAAAGAGAATGATTAGATCCTCCATCTGACATAGGATGAGATTTTTACATTCATTTCCAAACATGTCCTTTCAACATGTCACTTTGTTGTTTTTCTGTGTATTGCCGTGACTACATGGTTTTGCGGCTTTGTAGGGAAAAACATAAATAGAGTGGCCCAACCTAAACAGAATGATATTGAAAGTTAAACAAATTTGAATGTAAAACTATTTACATGTGTGTATGTAGAGAGCCGCCATTGATACTCGCTCTCATAATATAAGAGTTTTTTTGTAGTTTAATCTTTTTTTATTAAAACTAATATCATTCGGGAATATTATAATGAAACATCTGAATTTCTGATCTATGGGATGCCTTTTGGCTCAAATCGATGGGAAGCAGCTTCTCTCTTCTACTCATACCGTAAGCTGCCCTCTTTTTCCATAAAATTACGCCGTTTTGGTACAAAAAAATTGAAGCTGATTTTTTTTTTTTTTCAAAAAACAACATTCAAATCTTGAAGTATTTTTTTATAGCACCAGTCAATTCCCTAAAATATTTTTTTAAATTCCTAAAATAATTTTTCAGTATTATCTAATATTCTGAAGTATTTTTTTTTTCAGTGTCATTCAGTACTCTGAAATATTTTTGATGCAATATTTTAGGATGTTGAATACACTAAAAATTAGTTTGAGATACTAAATAATATTTTAGGATGTTGGATGCACTAAAAAATTTGTTGATCTACTTACTACCCTAAAATTTTTTAATACCACCCAATATCTAGTTTCAGAATCACACAAACAGTCACTTAGTAGACTAAACTAATTTTAGTACATTTGGCACTCTAAAATATGGTTCCAAAAATTAGTTTGAAACACAGAGTGTTACCCAAAACATATTTTGAGTGCTAGATGAAATAAAAATTAATTTTGGATACTGAATCAATGTTAAGGAAAAAATATTTTAGAGTGCTGAATGCTAGATATTATGTGGTATTAAAAAATATTTTAGGATGGCAAGTGGACTAAAAAGTTTTGTAAGATACTAAGTGCTATTTAAAAAATATTGCAAGATACTGGGTGGTATTGCAAAAAAATACTTTATGATGTTGTATGCTGATAAAAAAGTCTCCAACTTCAGTTTTTACACCAAAACGGCGTACACTAGTGGAAAAATCCCTTTTTAGACCACCACATTTAGACCGGTTTTGGCGGATAAGGTCTTAAAAATTTGCGTGGTGGCAGTTCTGTAATTATATTGAACTTCTAAGACCGGTTCTAAAAAAAACGGTCTTAAAAAATTTATTTAGACCGGTTATAAATAAAACCGATCTTAAATGTTAAAACATTTTAAATTTGTGGGATAATCCGGTATCAAAGCCAAAAGGGGAAGTAAGGATGTATTAGATGTCTTGAAGTTCTGGAAGATTTATGAAGTTTTTATGAATATTTTTGGAGTATGCTCTGTGGTCGCAACCTTGGTTGATCTTCCACATCAGAAACATGTTAATATAAAGCTAAGCCTCTGCTTAATATAATTATTATCTGATAGCATGCAAGTTAGTTGATCTTATGATAATATATGAACTTCGTCTGTCTTTTCTAGGGCTATGGCAGTAAGTCCTGAAGGGTTAGGGCAGATAAGTCCAGATGCCTATTGTTCGAATGTTCATATGATATTAGGGTTCAACGTTTAAGGCATTGGCTAAGTGATAATAATATTTGCAGATTTTTATCTTTATAAGAACATACAGAGAAATATTTATAATAACTCCATAAATAGCCCAGAAACTTCATCAGATTTAGCACAACTCTATGAACCTGAAGGTGAAGATATCAGAAGAAAAATTTATTATGTTTTTTAGATCTTTATCATTCCGCTCCAACTCTTCTCGCTCCTCTGCTCCTTCTACATCTTCTCAAAATTCTGGTGTAAAAACCAACAAAAATTTAGGGAAATCCTCCCTCCAAAATAATATTTTCAATAATGAAATCCATTTTGAAGAAATTGACCAAAAATTTAGTGATTAGACCATTCCAGTCATTAACCCAAATGATTTATATAAACCAGAGGATAAAAAATTCTTTAAAAACCATGATTATATAATCAAAACGGTTCAAGAAACAATTCCTCTAAAATCTAAACAACTGACATGTGCCTCTTGTCAGAAAATTCAATTTTAAGACACCAAAAGAAATATAAATTTATACACATTGGATGTGTTCAAGTGGCCATAAAGCCCTTGGTAAAAGCTGGTCTTGATGTCTCTACGTTAGTATGTGTTAGGGATGGTAGACAGCAAATCTTTTTTGAATCAATTTTCGGAATGATTGAAGCTGGTCTCAATGATGGACCAATTTACTTCAATTGTTTCCCAAATTTGACAGCTTCATTGTACGATGATCATGTCCTTGAAACTTTGAAATTAAGTTTAAAACTAAATGGATTCAACTTAAAACCTGGTGTTTCACCTATAGCTTTAATCTATATGGTCCAGTACAAAGTTAAGAATTCATGTACTTCAAACGTTAAAATGTTTGATCATGGAAAATAAACCTGTCTATTCCTAACAAATGCGACTAGGGCAAATGTTACAATTCCAAAACTAGTTAGATGGGATGAAATCACACTCCCTGATGATTGGGACATGGTAAAAATTGCTCCTCGCATCCCAAAACCTGCACCTGATTCTTATAGAATTAGGCAAAATGAAAATAGAGATGTTAAAATTACTTTTGATCGGAGACGATCATTTAGTATTTCTAGAACTCTATCAATTCAAGAAAGCTTCAAGACTGCTCTAGAACAACCTTCTAGACATTCTTGTAGTTCTTCTGTCAAAGAGCCTGTAATTTCACCTTCAGTAAAGCAAGGTTTAAATGAGTCAGCCAGTGTCATAAGGCCTGTCTACCAAAACACTGAAGATGAACAAATTGAAACCCAAACTTGCCAATCCCCAACATATTCTAACATGAATGTGATTGAGCAACAATTTGAATTAGATAAAGAACTCTTGTGAAAAGATTTCTATTTTAATGAAAATACTAAAAGACAAAAATGGTTTTTCACAAAATATAAAACTGAAGAATTGCGAAAACCAATTCAAGAAAAGTTTTATAAAATGCTCGAAAGGTATAAACTTCATATTCCTTTCTTTCTTTGGTTTGAAACCTATGTGAAAGATCAGAATATAAAGGATTATCCTTTCAAACCATTCGAAGGGGTTAACGCCTCTTGGATTTTGAAAAATAAAGACAGATATGAATCTGATCTTCCTCCAAAACAATCTTACCAAGTCCCTGGTACAAAAATTAGTGAAGCAACTGTCATTGCCTCTCCTTTCAAAATAAAGGATCCTAGAATAGATGCAACTACTGATGATATCAAAAATATCATTGATCAAAACAATTATACAAAATCGTATTTGAAAACTCTAGGCGAACATAGTTTGAAAAAACCTTTTACTAGTGAAGCTAAAGAAATTTCCTTTAGTTCCACCAGTACACAGCCAATTTTTAAACCTTATTCTATTCCTACAACCAGCTCGCATAGTATAAGGAAAGGAAATCTGGAAACAAGGATTAACGAAGAATTAAAAAAGTTAATCAAAGATATTCCAGAAACTCCCCAAAAATCTAAAAAATCTATCTCTTCGATTTCAAAATTAGTAATTAACACTTTAAAAAACAATCAAACAAGTTCAAGTGAAGATTGTCCAAACATCCATGAAATAAACACAAGAAGATTGGAAAAGACCAACAAAATTGTATTATCCGAGAGCCACTCCTCCGGATATAATGCTCAAAGAAAGGGATTCTGCTCTTTGACAATTTAATGCAAACAACATCTATGTCTGGAATATAGATGGCCAATCTGAAACAAATATTTTGGAAATCTCCCAACAAATGACGATGGTCAGCAATACCTATGCAATATATAACAATTGTCAAGAGGAAGACGTTGTTCATATACTGCTATCTGGTTTTACTGGACAACTCAGAGGTTGGTGGGATTTTCATCTCACTCAAGAACAAAAAAAATCTAATTTTGCAAACCAAAAAGACCACTCAAGATGGTATAATTATCACTTATAGTAATGGTAAACCAATGTCCGATGCTGTTAACTGTCTTATAGTTAATATCATAGCACATTTTGTTGGTGATCCATCACTATGGAGAGATAAATCGGCAGATCTTCTGTCAAACCTAAAATGTAAAACTCTATCCAACTTCAAATGGTATAGAGATAATTTTCTCTTAAGAGTAATGACCAGAGAAGATGGAAATCATCCAATCTGGAAAGAAAAATTCTTTGCTGGTCTTCCTAGATCTTTAGGAGATAAGATCAGAGAAAAATTAAGAAACCAAACTAGTGATAGTCAAATCCATTACGAAAATTTAACATATGGACAGTTAATTGCAATTGTTCAAAAAACTGCTTTGAAAATTTGTCAAGAAGATAAACTTCAACATCAACTTGCCAAAAAAAAAGCATCAAATCGGAAAGACTTGGGAACTTTCTGTGAACAATTTGGCTTTCATGCCTATAAAAGTTCTAAAAAACTTAAGTACAGACATGAAGACAAAGAACACAAGGCTAAAAGATATTATAAAAAATATCGAAAACCTTGGAAGAAACCAAAAACAAACAAACCCAGAAATTTAAAAAATGAATTCAAATCAAAACCTCCTATGGATCTTCCCAAGGGAAAAATTGTTTGTTTCCATTGTGGCAAGGAAGGTCACATGGCAAAATATTGTAGGCTTAATAAAAGAATTAATGCCTTACAACTTGAAGAACTAGTTCTTCAACAATTAAACAATCTTTTGATTGAAGAAACCTCTTATGAAGAAGAATATGAAGTATCATCCTCTAAAGAAGTTAATGAACTTCAACTGGATGACATTTCATCTTCATCTGAGGAAGATGATTTTCAAATAAATTGTCTTAATAAGTTTGCTGAGAGTCCAGGAAATCCTGTACTTGATGACCCAATCAAGGAATCGGTCTTAACTGGTTTCAAGATAGACAAATTACAAATAAATGTCATTAAAGAAGATTTGGTTTTTGAAATTATTAACTCTCTTCCAACTAATGAAGAAAAGGTTAAGTTTTTCAATAAACTAAGAGAAAGCACAGCTTCTTTTTCTTCAAAATCAAACCAAAAATATTTGCAAAAGAATTTGCAAACAAAATATGATTTTTCTAAAATAATCAAAAGATTTTAGACTAATCCAAAACCTGTTTCAATTTCTGATCTTCAGAATGAAATAAACAATTTAAAAGAAGAGATAAGAAACCTGAAAAATACCCTGGAGTTCCATTCTCTTATTTTAAATCAAATTCAGGAAGAAAATCTTGATAAAGAAAAGAAAGTCGAGGAAGTTAACAATTCATCAACCAATGATGAAAAAACTTCTGAGAATTTCCTAAATCTTATATCAAGAATTTCAATCCAACAATGGTATGTGCCAGTAAAAATTATTGTTGCTAATACCTTCATATTAGAAACAATAGCATTATTTGATACTGGTGCAGCTCTAAGCTATATCAGAGAAGGTCTAATACCAACAAAATTTTTTAAAAAAACCACAAAAAATCTTTATGGACCAAATAAATCACCATTGGATGTCAGCTATAAACTTTCAAATGCAATAGTTGAAAACAATGGTATTGAAATAAAAAATCTTTTTATTCTAGAAAAAGTTTTATCTCAAGATGTAATTCTTGGTGCCCCTTTCATCAGCAAATTAAAACCTTTTTTAACAACTGATGAAGGCATTGAAACTGATGCTTTGGGTAAAAGGATTTTCTTCAAATTTACTAATCCACCTTATACAAAGTTTATCAATCAAATTGAGTATAAGGAAAATCAAATTAATTTTCTAAAAGAGGAAGTTTCTTACAAAGCAATTGAAATTCAATTGGAGAAACCTTTTTCAAACAGAAAATTCAAAATGTTTTGAAAAATATTCAAGACACAATTTGTTCTGATTTTTCAAATGCTTTTTAGGAAAGAAAAAGACATATAATTGATTTACCTTATGAAAAGGATTTCAATGAAAGATCTATCCCAACAAAAGCTCGACCAATTCAAATGAACTAAGAACTTTTGGAACATTGCCAAAAAGAAATAACGGATTTACTTGCAAAAGGTTTAATCCGTAAGAACCAAAGTCCTTGGTCTTGTGCAGCTTTCTATGTCAATAAGAATGCTGAACTTGAACGAGGAACTCCGAGACTTGTAATTAATTACAAGCCCCTCAACCAAGCTCTTCAATGTATTAGGTATCCAATACCTAACAAAAAGGATCTTTTAAATCGCCTTCACCAGGCCAAAATATTTTCAAAATTTGACATGAAATCTGGGTTTTGGCAAATCCAAATCTCAGAAAAAGATAGGTATAAGACGGCATTCACTGTCCCATTTGGGCAATATGAATGGAATGTTATGCCTTTCGGTTTGAAAAATGCACCCTCTAAATTTCAAAAGGTTATGAATGAAATTTTCAATCCTTTTAAAAAATTCATCATTGTCTACATTGATGATGTTTTAGTGTTTTCAGAATCAGTTGAACAACACTTTAAACATGTTAAAATCTTTGTAGATGTTGCTAGGTTCAATGGCTTAGCAGTTTCTAAAACCAAAATTACTCTCTTTTAAACAAAAATTCGGTTTCTTGGTCATCATATATACCAAGGAACTATTATTCCAATTAATCATGCAATTCAGTTTGCCGATAAATTTCTAGACCAATTTTTGGACAAAACTCAACTTCAAAGATTTTTAGGTTGTTTGAATTATATAGGAGATTTCATTCTTGACTTAAACAATATCATTAAGCCTCTTCATGAGCCTCTTAGCAAAACTCCTCGTCTATGGATAGATGATCACACTAATGTGGTTATCAAAATCAAGTCTTTGGTCAAAAATCTTCCATGATTGTACCTCCCAAATCCACAAGCATTCAAAATTGTTGAAACTTATGCCTTTGACATAGGTTATGGTGGCATTCTTAAACAAAAAATTGATGGTAAAGAGCATTGCATTGCATTTACTTCAAAACATTGGAATAGGGCTCAACAGAACTATTCCACAATCAAAAAAGAAATTTTAGCAATTGTTTTGTGCATAAACAAATTTTAAAGCGATTTGCTAAATCAAAAATTTTTAATCAGAGTTGATTGCAAAGCTGCAAAAGATGTTTTGCAAAAAGATGTTAAAAATTTTGCTTCAAAACAGATTTTTTCCCGTTGGTAAGCAATTTTAAGTGTCTTTGATTTTGAAATTGAATTTATCAAAGGTACTTCAAATTCTCTCCCAGACTTTCTAACTAGAGAGTTCTTGCAGGGGAAATAAGGCGACCAAAAATGAGTGACAAAGAGAAGAAAAAGAAAACAAAGGGCAAAGCCCAAATCAAAATTGATCCAGAAAGGATCGCAAAAGAAGAAGAAATGCAGCTCAAGGCTGTAATTGAATTATCAAAAAGGTCATTGACCCAAGGATCATCAATCCACCAAAAAGGATCCTCTTTAAAGTCCAAAACTTCTAAACAATCCATTCAAAAAACTTCTGGAACTATAATGGAACCTTCTCATTATAAGTTCCCAATTGAAACACTCTTAGCCTTACAAGCTAACCAAAATTTGGCTAAATTGCCAACCAAAAGATGGGCTAATATTGCCGAAGAAGAAGATTCTAAAGCTCTCACCTCATTTAACCTGGATCCTGAGGCTCTTGACTTAGCTATAAAAAAATCTTCCCAGGAAGTCACTAAGGCTGGTTCATCCAAAGAAGTAGCCTTATACTCCCAACCAACACAAACCACTTTTGTGTTACAACCAGAAAAGGTCTTAAACCTTTTTCAAACAGAACCAGGATTCTGTGACAAAAACCCAATTGCCTTGGCAACAAAAATTTTTCCAAAAGGATTTTTCTTCAAACCAAAAACTTTGGAGAAAAAGCAAAAATTTTATGAGCTTATTCTTATAGATACCAAATCTACAAAAATAAGACATTTTCCAGATCGTGACAATCCTGATAATAAAAATATCCATGGATATTCAACATTTAGAATATCTAAGTTTTTATTACCTCAAGATTGGGGTCAAGATCTGAACAAAAGAAAAAGATTTTCAATCAAAGACATGGATCCAATTAGTTTCAATTATTGGGATTATTTGGATGCATGGTGGTGTACCTTGTGGTACCAAAATCCAAATTTTAGTCATACTTGTCTTTTCTTATTCACATATGACACAAAATACCAATTTCCATTGTGGTTCAATCAGTGGTGGGATTATTTTGGTCCTATCCAAGAAATTTTACCAACCACTGCGAAAATTGGGTTCGACTATTTTAAGAGCCGGATCAATCTTAGTGAAGATCCCTTCCCAGCAGATCTTCATTATTTTTCAAAATTTGGTTTAGCATGGGTATTCAAATGGAGCTTCAAATCTCAACATCAAAAATTGTTCTCCATGCTACAGAGATTATCCTCAATTAAATGGTGGGCAAAATTTTCAAATATAAAAAATGTATCTGAACCAAATCTCAAGAAGTGGTTTAGACAAAATCCAAAATTCCTGATGGCGGGATATTACGAATCAAGTGTGTTTCTCAATCAGAAGGCACAAATCACAGCATGTTTGGCATCGGCAACAGACAAAGAAGCCCTTACCAAGCAGCTCCATGAAATTCTTGGGCTCCTCCAAACCCAAGAACCAAAATCCAATCCATTGACCCAATCCTCAGATGGGTCAGAAGCTGAAGATCCGGCCCAATACTTTGGCCATGATTCGGATGATGAGATCATTAGCCTCAGCAAAGATTGATTCTGAAGCAAAACTGTCAGCACAAGAGTCCAAGACCTGCTGACGCAAAAGATTCCCTGCTTTTATAAAGTTGTACTTTTGTCTTTACTTTAGCAGACAAATTGATTTAATTTACTTTTACTTTATGTAAAAGCAAAAGTAAAGTACTTTTACCCGAGTAACATGTTTTCTACTCTGGTTAAAGTAATTTTACCCAAAATGCATAATAACTGATCCGAATGCTTAAAACATGGCACTTCATTTCAGTTGTTAGGCACGCCGAGTTGTGTTGACGACTCAATTCTCTCTCCCCTCCTCCTTTAGGGTGATAACCCTTTGTATGTTTTCTTGTTTTCTTTGTAATTTCTTTATGTTTGTATTGTTTTTTATCATTCAATAATATATCAGTTTTATAAATCTTCAACTCTTTTCTTTAAATTTATGCATATCATACTGCATCTAATGAATTAACGACTCAGTGTCGGTCCTTACTTCTCTTCTCCTTCTGCCTCTTAGTTTTTTAGATCCTTGTGTGGGATAATCTAAAAAATTTTTAAATTTTAAGACTGGTTTATATAAAAATCGGTCTTAAATGTAAAATATTTAAGACCGGTTTTAATATTAAAATCGGTCTTAAATCTTTAACATCTAAGACTGGTTTTTATGTAAACCGGTCTTAAATATTAAAACATTTTTAATCTTAAAATTTTAACATTTTAAGACCGGTTTGAACAAAAACATTTAAGACCGATTTTTGTACAAACCGGTCTTAAATTTGAAATTTCACTCTTTTAAGACCAGTTTTTATTGAAAATCGGTCTAAAAGGTATGATTTTTCGCCCGTATTTTTACTCCCACGCCCAGATTGCGTGCTCTGTGAACCCTTTCTTCTCTTTTCATCATTTCTCTATGAGCTCTGTCCGTGCTTGTTCTGAACTTGTCCATGGCGTCCCGTCCCTCATTTGCTCAACTCTCCTCCATCTTTACCCTTGTCGTTGATGTGTTCATCGTTGTTGTTCTTTGATTATCGTCAGTCTTCTCCGCCGCCACCTCTATTCTCCGCAGTGACCATTCTCCTCTGCCTTGTCTTCCCTTTGTTAGTGCCGTGAATTTAAGGACTTCATTTTACCCTCAATCGATGCGACCATGACTTTGGGTTGAAGCTCACTCCTTGGTCTTCAATCAGGTTAGTGTTTGATATGTTATTTAGTTGTATGTTGTTCAATAATTAATAATGTTCTATGAAAAAATGGTTCTTGTTGTTGCTTTGAGCACTTAAACGTAATCTGGAAAAAATTAAATCTGCACATTCTTGTTAGATGTATGCTCTGACTTTTAATTACATCCCTGTGATATTTGGCTTGGTGTAATACCACTCTATGTTCTATTTTAATTTAGTGCAATTGTTTGATTATTGTCGGTATTATTGGTTTCTTAAAATAATACTAGTTTCAAATGGTGCCTGTTAATTTCGTTGAAATCTCTAAAACTCTATTTTGTTGTTTTTTTGTCTATCCTTTTGTTATTGGATATAGGGTTCTAGAAGTGTTGAGATATATATGGATCATAATTGGATAAACGCTAAACGAACGAGTGTTGAATATGATAATGGGGTGAGGGGGTTTTTAGACTTCGCTAGTAGAAATACCGAAGATGGTAGTGGGAAGTTGTATTGCCCTTATGTAGTATGTTTGAATGAGAAGTAACTAAGTACTGAAGATATATATACATATTTAATTTTTGAAGGATTTTGTAAGAGTTATACAGTGTGGATATGGCATGGTGAAGAATTAGAAATGCCAAGTTCATCTCACCAGGGGGAGTGAACTTTGATGATAATGACACGGATACGGATGATCAGATAAAGGATATTATTCGTGATGTAGGAGATGAGACTTTTGAGAAATCACATGCATATGGTAACATGTGTAGTGATGCTGAGACGCCATTGTACCCAGGGTGTAAAAAATACCAATTATTGAAAGCATTATTGAAATTGGTATGCTTGAAAGCACGGCATGGATAGAGCGACAAGAGTTTTTCAAAAATGCTTGAGGCTTTTAAGGACATGCTTCCAGATGATAATGTGTTGCCTTCTCGATACTATGTGCTAAGAAAATATTGTGTCCACTAGGGGATGAAGTATAAAAAGATCCATGCATGCCTTAATGATTGTATATTGTATAGAAAAGAGCATGAAGAGGAACAACAGTGTCCAATATGTGAAATCCTGAGGTATAAATCAAATAACACTTCTGCAAAAGTATTGTGGTACCTTCTAATCATACTAAGGTTCAAGCGCTTGTTTGCTAATGAAAATGATGCAAGAAATTTGAGATGGCATGTGGATAAGAGGATATCCAATGGAAAGCTTTGACATCCGGCTGATTCTTCTCAATGGAAGAAAATCGATCAATTATTTTCTGCCTTCGGTGAAGAGCCTAGGAACCTTAGGCTTGGGCTTAGCATGGATGGCATGAATCCTTTTGGTAGCCTAAGTAGTATACATAGTTTATGGCATGTTCTATTGGTAATTTACAACTTATCTCCTCTGTTATGCATTAAATGAAATTGCATCATGTTATCTATGTTGATTTCAGGACCAAAATAACCCGAAAATGGCATAGATGTTTACTTGGAATCCTTGATCGAAGACTTGAAAGAGTTGTGAAACGAAGGTGTTGATGTTTTTGACGCGAACAAGAAGGAGATTTTTAAAATGCGAGCCATGATCTTTTGTACTATAAATGACTTCCCTGCATATGGAAACTTGTCAGGATATAGTGTTAAAGGGCATAAAGCATGTCCGACTTGTGAAGAAGGAACATGCTACCATCAACTTCAACATGGAAGAAAGACAGTTTATCTTGGCCATAGGAGATTTCTTAGACAAGGTCACCCGTATCGCAGATTAAAGAAAGCTTTTTTTGGTGGACAAGAGTTTGAAGATGCTCCGAAGGCATTGACTGGGGAGCAAGTTTATGAAAAGGTGAAAAATATGAATATTATCTTTGGTAAGATTATAAAGAATAATAATGAGAAAAGTAAATGGAAAAAAAGGTCTGTCTTCTTCAATCTTCTATATTGGCCAAAGCTTGATGTGAGACACTGTATTGATTTCATGCATGTGGAGAAAAACGTTTGTGATAGTATTGTTGGGACACTGCTTAACATACAAGGTAGTTCTAAGGATAGCGTGAAGGCAAGATTAGATTTGCAAGAAATGGGGATACGAGAAGACTTACATCCAAAGCTATATGGTAAGAGAATTTTTTATCCTCCAGCTGCTCATACTTTGTCTAAGGATGAGAAAAGAAGCTTTTGTCAATGTTTACATGGCATCAAAGTTCCTTCAGGGTATTCTTCAAATGTTAGGAAGCTTGTGTCGATGAAATACTTGAAGTTAGTGGGGCTTAAGTCTCATGATTGTTATGTCTTAATGCAACAACTGCTCCCAGTAGCTATTTGAGGCATTGCCTAATATGATCTTCAACATATTTTGACTAGACTTTGTTTCTTCTTTAATGCTATTTGTAGTAAAGTCATTGAAATAGAAAAATTGAATGAACTGGAAAATGAAGGATATATGATCTTGTGCCAGCTTGAGAAGCTTTTTCTTCCTTCTTTTTTTGACATCATGGTACATCTGATTGTTCATCTAGTCAGGGAGATCAAGTTGTGTGGTCCTATCTATTTACGATGGATCTACCCAATTGAAAGAACTATGAAAATCCTAAAAGGGTATGTGAAGGTTGTTGGTAGGGTTCATGTTGTGGAGGGTGGAATGGACCATGACATTCTTCACCAATTGGACTATCTTGACATCCCAAATTGGCTTGAAAAAGTTGCAATGTTTGTTGAATAGCATGGATGCTTTCAGAGATGGACTCTTTCCTTTTAGTCGAATCTGTTATAGAAGAGTGAAAGTGAACGGGTAAACCTTGATTACCATTAAACCAAGCCATGAAAATTCAATCACAATACAATCCCAATGAATCACAAGAAGACTATCTAACTATAAACTATGAAAACTAAGAAAAAGAATCGAAGAGAATACAAATACAAATGAAAAAGTGGAAAAGGATTTCAAAATGACAAAAGATGCAATATGCTATGAATCAACTTGGAGATATGGTGAATTCAAACAAGTGAGCTCAAAATCATTTCAAATTGAATGCAACAACACCACACAGAAGCTACCAAGTCAAAACAATGCAAGAGTGCAATCAATACTATGCAAACTACCTAAATGCAAAAATCCTAAACTATATGCAAAGAAATAACAAAATATGCAAAACTAACAAGCTTCACTCGAGAAACCCCTTGTCAAAAGTAAATTTGACAATTAGATTACCTAGGGACCCAATTACTTAGTTCCCCGGCAACGGCGCCATTGATTTGACCGTGTCTTTACGCCTTGGGGTCAAATGCAAAATATTTGTATCCAAGAATTGCAGTACAATGCAACACTCAGGTCGTTTCACTTGAGGAGCTTTTTATTAAACTACCTAAGTAATCTATATGCTATGCGAATGCAATTAAAACAAGGGGAAAACGATTTTTGGATTTTTCTTTTGAATTAATGAATAAAAGAAAATGAAAATTAATTAAATGTGAAGCTATTGTTTCTTTTGTATTTTTCTTATAAAAATGGAGAATGAGTAAGAGTGATTGGAATGGTATGGAGTGAAAAATATGAATGATGAATGCTCTTGGTAATGAAGAAGTGACAATCCTTGCTTAAAAAGATTATGGGAGCTACTTTTCTCTAAGTCTTGAAATATAAAACCCCAAACGATCGCTCGGGTCTAGTGTTCTTAATTAATAGCTACTCCTGCGAATGCAGCTAGTAACTATCCCTTAAGACACTATTAGGAACCACTTAGAGTGCAATTAAAATGAATAAATGCAGCTAGCTTCCTCTTGATATGAATGCGATAACATGACACTCAATTGAACTAATTCAATTATACAATCTAACAATAACACGTAGAAAGCACAATTTCATTGAATCAATAAGGAAATATATATATATATATTCAACAAGCCACAAAAATCCAATCCAATCACATAAATTCAATCCACAAGATAATCCAAACGTCAATCAAGTCTCAACAGCATAAAAAGATAATCCTACAATTTAAGTAATCAAAATATACAAATGAGAAAAGGAATTTAACTAGTTAACTCCCCTATGTAGTTCTTGAAGCTCAAGCACATCCTCATCACCAAGAGTTGAAATCAGCTAGTCATCATGTGAGCAAATTCCCAATTCATCCATCATAACACTGCCAATTCATGGAAAATGAGTGAAAGTTGAAATTGCTAGAAAAAGGTTGTGGGTTCTGACAGAGGTGATGAATAGAGGAGGTAGTGTGCTGGTGGTAAGGGTGAGAGCTATGGTGAAGCTCATGGTGGTGACTGCAGGCGATGGATGACAATGGTCAAGCAAGGAGGGGGAGCTACGGTAGTAAACTGTGATTCGGTGGATATAGGAAGTTTTCGACGGTGGTAATGTTGTCTATCTCTTTCCCTCTCCTCTCAAGTTATCTCCCATTCTCTCAAGCTCTCTGGTTCAGCTGAAGATCTCAGCTCCCGGGTCTGTGTGTGGATAGAAAACAGAGGAGGGTTGCTGGCGGGGGTAGTGGTGAGGCTGGAAGCCGCCAATGACTGTGAAGAAAAGGAGGGTGGGTGATGGGAAGAAGGATGAAGATGAAGGCGATAATCCCTCCAACTTGCGATGCCCAGCTCCCTGTATATTCTCTCAGCTTCAGTTTGTCTCCATCTCGGATCCTCAACTGCGTCTAGGGTCGCGCCATGTCCACTTTGCATATCCATCAAGTCTGGTCCATGGGAATTGGATCCCTTGGTCAAAACGATGTGTTTTGACCAAGGGATCAAAATGAGAACTTTGAAAACTTTCGTTGAAGGACTTCATTGAACATATTTGAAATGTTTTGGAGCTGAACTAATATTTCTAAAGAGTTTAGGTATGTTCTTGTAATTTTCATGGCCCCTTTTCTTCACATATTTATAATTTTCAGGAAATTATAGGCCTTGTCTATAATATTTCCCAGTCTTGAAAAATATTAATTCAACTCCAAATGCATTTTTTTTTCAATTTTCTTCCAAAACAACTGCAATACAAAATTAAGCACAAGTAGCATTAAAAGTCCAAGAAACAATTACACAAAATAATTAACAAATTATGACCATTTTGCCCCTAATTACAATTAATTCAATACAATTATCTCTAACTAAAATTAATGCTTAATCTTGCAATAATTCTCCAGAAAATGCATTAAAAATCCCAAATTAATTATGAAAAATCATGTAAAAATATGGTTCACTCAAGAACCCTAACTGGCCTGAAGCATATATTGTTTAGAAATATGTTTCTGAAGAAGCCATAGAGTTTTGTCAAGATTACTTATCAAATGTAGGACACATTGGACTTCCTGAATGTCATGACGAAGAAGGTGGTAGATGTAGGGCTTCAGTGAAGAGTATGGATCCTGATAAATTGCAACAAGTCCACTTGTACATCTTGAATAATGTTGATGAAGTTCAAGATTACATTAATGCTCATAAAAAAATTGTACGGAAAGGAAATAGTCAAATGACTGAACAAAGGTTAATTAGGGAGCATAACAAAACTTTTGCACATTGGTTCAAACAAAAGGTTGACGACGAAGAATGTGTTTCCGATACAATTAAATAGTTAGCACGTGGTCATGAGGTTGATGTCATAAGTTGGACTTCATTTGTGATCAATGGTTATACGTTTTACACGAAGTCCCTTGATGGTAGGAGCACTGTCCAGAACAGTAGGGTTATGTTAGTGGCTGAATCTATGCACTTCTCTAGTTCAAAAGATAAGAATCCTATATTGGTAGCAATACCTTATTATGGGGTGATTGAAGGGATTTGGGTGGTTGATTATGTTAAAGTTAAACTTCTCATTTTCAAATGCAAGTGGGTTGATGTCAACAATGGTGTGATGATTGATCAGTTGGGATTTACATTGGTTGATTTGAAGAGTAGAAGTTTTAGAGATGAACCTTTTATTATGGAATATCAAGCGAAACAAGTGTTTTATGTTACAGATCAAGCAAATAAAATGTGGTCTATAGCTCTCCAAGGAAAAAGAGTCGTTAATATTAATCAGGAAAGTCATTCAATGAATGATCTTCTTGAGACTCCTTCTTTTTCTAGGGGTTTACCAGAATTGAACGAAGAAGATGAAGCAGACAATGAACACGGCACAAGAAACGATTATCATGAAGGGATATGGGAGGATATCCCTTTATAAAACTACATTGAAGGTTAGTTAGCTAAAATAATTATCGTGAACTATATTTGAATTATATATATTGTTATTGTGTATATATAAAACTACTTTTTTTGTCACAGGAAAATGAAGGATATGAGGTGTACATCTTAGTGTAGATTCTCCAAAGCCAGGCCAGCTAGTGATCATCAGCCTGAGAAGAGTGTGTATAAAGTATTTTGGCCCTAATGAATAACAGCATTGTCATTAATGTAATTTAATCTTTGATGTATGTATGTAAGTGAAAAGATAAGGAACTTGGTCAAAACAGTATTGTCATGGTTGTATGATTTCCTTGCATTATGATTCTGTCTATGATTGTGAGTTTATTATTCATGGTTGTTTTCCTTGCTTTTGTTTCAGCCAGCACTGTTTAAGCACAAGGGAGTTGAGTTTTAATATGTTCCAATGAGTTTTGAGTCTCTCACATGTCATTAAGATGTTAGTTATAATCTGTAAGAAAAGAAGATTTATTTGAATGTCGTTGAACTAGTTACTGCTTGCTGAGTGAAATGTTTTAACAAGGGAAATGGCTTGCTGGGTAAATGTTCTAAATGAAAATTAAAAAAAAACTACTTTTAAGAGCGGTTCTCTCCAAAACCAATCTGAAAAGTACATTTAAAACCGGTTTTGGAGAGAACCGGTCTTAAAAAAAGTTTTAAGACCGCTTTACTTCAAAACCGGTCTTAAAAGTATTACTTTAAGACTAGTTTTGTAGAAAACCGGTCTTAAAATTTTAACTTTTCAGACCGATTTTTCAGAAAATTGGTCTAAAATTTGAACTTTTTAGACCGGTTTCTCTGATAACCAGTCTAAAAATATTTATTTTTAGATTAGTTTTATAATAACCAGTCTTAAAACTTTTTTTAAGACCGGTGTCATAACTGGTCTAAAAAATAGCAGACTTTTAAGACCAGCTGTTCAAGACTGGATCCAGAACCGGTCTAAAATATCTTTTTTAACCGCTTTTAAAAGTAATTCTAATGATAGTTTTATAAAAAAGGAGGTCAGGAGACATTATGGGCAAAAGAGAGAAGTCGCTTCCAGGTCAATGAGGGTCTGGTTTGTTTGAAATGAAATAATGAATCGAAGTAGGGCCCATTTGGTTTCGAAAATATAATGTGCCTTTTTGGCATCTCATATTAAAATCATGATATAATGTATCTATAATGTACCCACTCTATTTTAATATTTTGTTACGTGAATGGGATAAGTATGCGCACTAATTATAAAGCAAAAAACTAAGCTAATCGGTAGTGTTGTTGTTGTTATTGCCGCCACCGCCACCAACAGCAATCAGTCTACTTAGACCAAACAACTTCAGTTATTATTTTTGGTCCAAAAGAAATGCAATGACCGAGTGCAAGTCATTTTTGGAATCTAATTTTTTATTTTCTTGTATGTTAAACTAAGTTGTTTTATTCATAAAATTCACACACTCACTAAAATCAAATTCAGCGTAGGAAAGAGTGAAAATCAGTATATAAAAAGTAGATAAAGTAATTTTTAAGAAAATATAGAAAAGATTGATAATATTTAATTTATAGAAAAATATTTGAAAATGGGAGTTGGATTGAATATAATTGAATATGATACGCACGATTCCCAACATGAAGAGAGAGAGCCTCTCGTCATGCTCTAGAAAATGTATAGTTGCAGTTGGCTACCCATATTCTGATGTGAGTAATATCATAATAGGCTTGTTTGGAATAAATATTGGAATGCTTAAAAACAGCTTTTCAATCATGATTTACGATATATAGGGTAAGTATGTAAGAGGAGTTTTGTCTCAATTTACATAAAAAAAACAACTTATAAGCAATCCAAACGACATACCAAACATCCCCAATATCCCTACAACTACTCATGAATATCATCACCCCCTTAAAAAAATCAACTGTTCAATCTAAGCCCCTTAATAGAAAATCCTTGCTTTGAAATCAATTCTTCTTCCCCCTACACACGAAGCTATTAAGTAGTCATTAATAGAATAAGAAGACCAGCTATGGCTAAGTAAACTGAAGAAAATAGGGATCGCACCCACGCCATAAGTGATAGTGAGAGGCGTCCAACGTGAAGCGGATGATGGAATAATGTCGGGGAAAGAGAGTGTTACATCTAAGTGAGGTTTAATCCTTCTACAGTATTCATTAGAGAGTGGAAGTGATTTTAATGTCAGTTTCTTTAGTAATGACCAACGAGTGATGATGTTGGGAACTCTTGTGAATATAACAATAACACTCTTACTGCAATAATCTTCCATTAACACATCATCCTCTCCATCTTCCATTAATGACATCATCACCACTTGATGTTCATTCAACATTTCTCCTCTATCACCCCTCTCCTCCTTATCAACATCACTAATTAAGTCACCATAATCAGAATAATAGTCCATATCATCATCATCCATATCATCATCATCATCATCATCACCACCTCTCTCCTCCTCCTCCTCATCACTAACAACAACGTAAGCATCATCTCTAACAATGTGACAATAATAGTGATGATGTTGGTTGAAATCATGTCCAAACTCAATTGGACCCTCTAACCATTCAACTTTCCTCACAAATGGAAGTAAAGACCCCAAACTTTGTGTCCACTTTCTCAATTCTTCTCTCTCTTCTAATGGCATTACCTCATGTTTGAATCTAACACCACATATCATGTTGCCACATACGTACACCTTCATTGTCAATTTATGGAATAACATCCAGCGAAGATCAACAACACCGGACACAATCACTAACCCTGAACTTCTCCCTTTTATGCTGCCCCCAACCTTGATTTGCATTGGCCCACAATCATGTATCCCCAAAAGATACGGGACAGTTGTTGAAGAATGAATTTGAGACAAACTCTCACAACCCTCAAGAGTCAACTCTTCAATCTTAGGCACGTGAGAGAGATCTGGCAGTGCAGTGAGATGTTTTGAATGTGATAAGTCAATTTTCTTTAAATTTGGAAAATGCTGAAAAAAGAAATAGAGTTTAATACATTAGATAACGACACATAACTACAATTTAATCAATAATTTCTCACATAGCAATTAACAAAAATGTGAGCTTATTACGGAAATAAGTTAATTCATTTAAAAGATGAATTGAGTTTCCTGCAAAAAAAAAATGATACGGCTGCTATTACCCCTCAATTTAAAGGTAGTAAAGCAAACATTTGCATTGTGCATTATTTGGTCAATGTTTCATAAATATGAGATCTTTAATTTGAATCACTCTATTAAAAAAATTATGACATGTGAATTATGGTACATACCTGATTTCCATTCCAAAGTTGTTGGATATTACTATTATGCATGTCAAGTGTAATAAGATTCTCTGCACAAAAATGTAATGGCACATGTGGTAGTGGACATTCTTCCCAACTCAGAAACCTCAGTTCCTCTGAAAGATAATCCAAAACTCCAGAAATATTCAACATCGAAGGCTTTTTCCAATCAGACTTGTAAATTTTAAGAAATATTAAATCATGTATCTTCCGAAAAATACTAGCCCTCAATGTGATACTTTTCATCCTGCTCACATCCAATGACAAGCATCGAATAGCCTCAATCCCCTGGTAATAGAAAATCAAGGGAAACATGATTATCATTACCTTTAAAGGGACCAGAAATATACTGTAGAACAATTAAATACATATACTGCTAAAAATATCCAATTTAATAATGACATTGTATATTTTATTAACAAACTTCTACAATTCATATTTCCCTAATAATAAATGAATTTCTAAACACTCATCAACTTACAGACTTACTTATACGTATACCAACATGCTATTGCATGTGCAGATATTGAAACAGATATTCATTTAAAACACTTGGTATACATAATTTTCAATCTTTATTTAAAGAAAAAAGCATAACTAAAGACTAACGACAAGGCAAATTATAATAATACATCGAAAAATGAGCATCCCAACGAATCTCATGCACTATATAAGCAGAAGACAGTGACTCCTTCCCTCTCCATATATTTTATTTGTTTTCAACTTTCATATAATTTATTCCTCTAATAACATTAATTTCTTTACTATTATAAAAGCACGCTCATGTGAGCATATGCATATATACCTTTACAGTACACCAATTAGACGAGAAAAATCAATCTTGTGAATCATGTTATCTTATCACGTAATGAACAGTAGTTGTAGACTAATTTTATCTTTTAGAATAATGCATAACACAATGGTCCTCAGTAATTTATATTTAAAGTTTAGGTCGATGAATAAATTACACCTCAATGCAATTTTAGTCATTTAAATCGAGAAAGGATCTCTTATAGGAGTATCTAATTAAACAAAATAAAACAGAGAAACTTCTAGCTAAATGTAGACACTTATCACCTAAGATTTTAATGAATAAAAAACATGTAGACAAACAAAATATCACAAGGAATCTGAAAATGAAGATAATGGTAATAAAGATTACAATAATAATAAATAGAATAAATCATTACCTTGCCACGGTTGAAAAAATCAGCAATGTCTTCGTGCTGCCATAGTCGAACAGGGGTTTTAGCGACAAAGGTTAGCTGGTTCCTAGCAATTTTAAGGCCCATTTCCTTCACAAGATTGTGCATCACAATAAGACAATGATTATTAAACGAAATGAGGGATTTCTCTCTAAGAACACTTATCTCAAAAAGACCAGAAGAGCCATATAATTGGCTTATTAGGTTCGAAGAAATATCAACTCTTTCATTGATTAAGAATGCTAGGTCAAGAAACACCTTCTGCTGTTCCTCACCAAGTCCATCAAAACTTAACTTCAAAACATCAACAACATCCTCCAGTGGATCTTTCTCTAGTTTTTTCAAAACACTTTCCCACTCTATTTTTTTTCTATCATAGAGTTGACAACCCAACACTTTCAAGGCTAATGGATTTCCTTGACAATATTTCACTATTGATATAGACAAATCCATGTAACCTTCATATGGCTTATGTTGACTAAATGCTATCAAACTAAAGAGATGAATGGAGTTGTAGAAATCCAATTCTGGAACATGATATCTAGAAAAGGCATCAGCATTCTTGAGTACTTGCATGTCTCTTGATGTGATAATAATTCTGCTATCTTTCCCAAACCAATGAATCAATTTGGTTAGATCTTTAGCTATTCTTGGATCATCCACATCATCAAGTATAAGAAGAATTTTTTTGTGTTCAAGTCTTTTTTTCACAAAAGGGGATTTTATGTCATAGACGCTAATCTCCTTATCTTCTAATAATTCTTGGAGGCAATTTTGTAGTAACTTGTTCAAACCAATTTTTTTTAATTGCTCTTTGACATTTTCAATAAAGGAGAAACCATCAAATCGAGCTTTCAACTCTTGAAATATAGCATCAGCAAGTGTGGTCTTACCAGCACCACCCATACCCCATATTCCCACAATATGAGCTTTAGTTAGAAGGTTTTCAATATTTTTGATATGATGAGTAATGCCAATGAGTCCTTCATGATGATATGATGAGTTATAGTTCAGCTTGCTCAAAGCGTCTTTGACAATCTCTTCAACAAGTTTGAATTCAGGGCTATCACAAATGTCAATCAAAAGAAATGCCATATTTAATACGTAGAAGATAAATAAAATAAAATAAAATAAAAACAGTTAGAATTGTTGAGGTTAATCAAACAAATCCTTGAAATCAAGAACAAAGGGAACATTTTTGAAGTTACCTGATAATGTTGGAATTCCATCCAGAGAGATTTGCAGCTTTGACTAAAGCATTTATCCACTTTTGTGATTTTTCTGGATTGTCTCTAAATCTTCGCTTCAATTTATTAAATCCATCTCCAAAACTCTCATTTTGTTTGCGTATGTTTGAAGGATCTATATTATAGAAAACAGGTATTACAACCCTTCCAAATTTTTCCTTGCATTCCAATATGTGAACGAGTTCATCCAAACACCAAGTAGAAGAAGCATAATTCTCAGAGAAAATAATCATAGATATTTCAGACTCCTCTATTATCCTCAGAAGAACCTGTGAGATATGTTCTCCTTTGCGGAGTTCATAATCCATAAATGTGTGAATGCCTGCATTACAAAGTCCTTTGTAAAGATAACTTGCAAAAGTGTGGCGGGTATCTTCCCCTCTGAAGCTAAGGAACACATCATACTTTGTAGCAGGAGGAGAAACAACAATATGTGAAGGAGGAGAAGCCGTTTGAGTTAAAATCTCATCATCTTTAGTGCTACAAATAGAAACAAACCGTCAACAAACTTTGGGTTATATATAGGAGCAAATCAAACAAGAAAATAAAGAGTGAGAGGTTATTTAGAAAAAGGTAATTACCTATCATCAACAGCAACAAGTTGGTCACCATAAAGTGAAGGAGAGATGAATCTGATAGCTTTGGAAATTAATAAAGCTACTAGGATCAATAAAGCTTCAATAGGCGTTAAAACAATTGTTCCACCCATGTGATAGCAATTTATGGTTCCGACCTTCAACAACCTAAAACTAATGCGATAGAAAGAGCAGGCAAAACAGCGTATCAATGGGATGAAGCAAGTGGAAGAGAGAAAAAAGAAAAGAAAAAAAAAAAGAATCAATGGATTATATTAACCTCATGTGGTGGAAAGCCAGAGAAATAGCTCACAAGGTCTCAATATATTGTTGAAGGATAATTATTATATTTCTTATGAATATCAATTTTTTTAAAAACAAAATAGGGAGTAGAATTTCTCACACTTCTTTTTTTCCCCGTCTTCCCTTTATCTCACAACAAAATGCGGGTGACGTAAAGATAATTACATGTTCAATTCTTTATTTTTTGTAGTAAAATATTGTTGAAAGTTTTGTAAATAAAAAATCATTGTAAGATAACTTCCTTTCATTTGTAATGCAATAAAAATCTAACGGATATTAACTTGTAACAATATATATATACACATAAAGATCAGAGAGAATCCTTAAAAAAGAATTTGAAAATTATAAAATAACAAATCAGGTTTTTTAACAAAAGTTGATTAGAAAATGTCAAAACTTGACAAGCAATTTCTAATTTATTTTTTAAAAAATACCTGATTTGTTATTTATAATTTTCAAATTCTTTTTTAAGGATTTTCCCAATATATTACCACATATTAGATTGTTACTTGAACATGCCATGCAATAATTTTTGAAGTAGATGAACCAAACCAACCGCGTGAAAGATGAAAAAGCCTGTTGAATTACAGGAACTTAAAAGTACGGAAAAGAATGTCAAACCGCTCAAATTAAATACAGGCATTGTTTGATTCTGTTTTAATTTTTATGTCATAGATAGTTTTCTGAAGTTATTTTTTAGAATAAATTTTAAGAAAAAAAATCTGCATAATTGATTATTCTAAGAAATCATATTTTAGAACAAAGAAAGTATGAAATCATATATGAAACGATTGTTCTTGAAACCAACTTAATAAACAAAGGAGGAAAAGAATTGTATGACTAACCAATTTTTTATAATAACTTATATCTTTGTGCATTTTTTTTGGCCAATTATATCTGTATATTGATAAACTAATTTAATAAAGAATTTGAATAACATGACTAATAAACCGGGATGAAAATAAGCTAAGCTAGGTTTTATCTAAATAAGCCTGAGCCTGCAACAAAAATTTAAATCCTAAGCCTGTATGTAGACTTTTTTTTAGGCCTGAATCTGGGCCTTCAAAAGACCTGACAAACCTGAAGTCTATTTAAAAGCCTATTTAAAATATAGGCTTTTAAATAACCTTTAAAACTTATGCATCTAAATTCATACAAACACCTTCACGCTTATTTAAAATATTACATTATGTTTTAAAAGCTTGGCATCCATTCTTATTATAATATAAAGGCTTAGTAAGGAAAAGAAATGAATATCTAGTGACAACAATTGTTCGAGCAAATAAGAATAAGAAAAACCAATGTCTGCTGACTAATGAGATATATTTTTTAAAATTGACCAACCATAACAAGTAATATGTAAAATTAGATTTTATCTCTTATACTGTTCCCACATAAATTGGGAAAAACTCCTCCTACTAAGATTATAATATTTCATTTGGCACTAAAAAAAATCATATAAATTATTATGCTTTAGTGGATAGTGTAAATCATGGGGGGGGAGTGAGTTAGTATTGTCATCTCGAGCGATCAGTGAAAAGAGAGGTAGAGGTTAATGATTGATAAGAAAGTAAAGGTTGAGAGTAATAATGATAAAATGTGAAACTTAAAATTAAGGTTATGTTAGTAAATTTATAAATACAACAACAATAACAAAGCCTTTATCCCACTAGGTGGGGTCGACAACATGGATAGCACGACGACATTGTGTTCTGTCGAAAACCATATATTTAGGTATACTATTAATCAAAATGTCTCTCTCTATAACCTCATTGAGCATCCGCTTCGACCTTCCGCGACCTCATTTTACAGGACTTCATACTATTTGATCAACTCTCCTCACCGGTGCATTCAATAGCCTTCGTTGAACATATCCAAATCACCTCAACCGACTTTCTACCATTTTTCCTTCAATAGAGGCCACTCCAACTCGTTCACGTATATGATTATTACTAATCTTATCTTTTCTTTATAGTAAATTTATAAATAATTTATACAATTATTTAGATAATATTATATATTCTTATATTATAGTATAAATTAAAAAAGTTAAATATGTCAAACCTGTAAGCTTTTTAAGTCAGATTTTATGAAAATAGGCCTAACCTATTTATCTAAATAGGCTAGGCAATAGGCCTGAGCCTGAGCCTAGCCTATTTACTAAATAACAAAAAAAATTCTACTAAATAGGCTAAACTTTTTAGGGGTCGGGCATATTTCCATCCCTACTAATAAATAACAAAAAAAATTCTACTAAAAAAATAATCTAGTTAAAATTAAAACTAAATAGACTTTATCTCACAGATAAGGTATTTATGCATAACTAATTAAACACACCATCCACACGAAATTGTAAAACTGGTTCCACTAGTCAAAGTGACGGGCATTTAACAATATATTTGAATAATTGTTGACACAAAAGCCACAAAGGGTTTAAAGTTTTATGAAGCTAATAATTAAAAGCTCAACGATGATTGATATGAGTGAAAGAAAAAAGGGGTAAAAACAGAGAAATTTAGCTACCTCAGATAGTTGCAGGATTTTTTTTCTGCACACGAACCCTAAAAACTCATATCAAAATCTCGCAAAACAGTAAATAGAAGGGATGAAGCAAGTGGAACAAAAAAAAAAGAACGAAAGAAGAAAGTAAGCACGAACCTGGATATGCGAAGGGAAGATAGTTCAAAAAGATGACAAAAATGACAGCTTTGGGATCTGCAGAGGCTTCCTCCTCTTCCAAACAGTTTTTAAAATAAATGAAGATTTAAGTCAATAGATCAAGTCAAGCCATAATGTTTGGGACTTTGTATTTCAGAAGTAAAAGTACAATTCAAATGATTAGAAGAAAACATGAAAAATCTTTTGCAGAAAAATGAAGGCAAACCATAAGAAGGATGATGGATCCATTGGGATAAAGCAAGCAAAAGAGAGAAATAACCTGGATCGTGAGTATGGAAGCGAAAAAGAAACAGTTCTCACAAGCTAAGTTCTCAAAAATGGCAGCTTCAGAATTTGCAGATGTTGCTTTGTCTTCAGGGATGAGCAAATAACAAATGCCTCCCTCACATATTTATCTCTCTTGTTTCAGTCTCTATTACTCCTCTTTCCGGGAAGCGTGCATGTTGGTGGTGATGCATTGATGCAACGCTGTCTTATCGCACGTCTGGGAGAAAATGTTACTCTCGGAGCGAGGCCCACACTTCAAAAACATTTGAATCATTTACCTACACAACAATGAATAATGAGTAGTGTCATTTTTAGTGCAGTTTGTGATTGGTTGAAGAAGTGTTTTTTAGTCTGATTTACTGTTTAAAAGGTAAATATAAATATGTAAAGATGCTTTTTAAATACAAATTCAAACAGTTTGTAAGGGCCTGTTTGGTTGGGAGAGGAAGATAGATGATCTTTTATAATAAGAATTAAAAATAAAGGAAAGGGAAGAAATGAAAATCAAAATTTTAACTCCCTTTTATCTAAAAATTCAAACCAAATAAGGGAATGAGAATCTCTCTCATCCTCTCCACTCAAACCAAACACACCGTTAAAAAAGTAATTCAAATGTTTTGTTTTACTTTGAGCTACAAGTCACCCAATAAAATATTTTTTCATGAGCAGGCATAAACTTTTCTTAAGTGCAAATGTGCACAAAAATGATCATGACATAAAATATTTAGCTAGAAACTTTATAAACAAACAAAGTTAATTGACTTAGAGTGTGTGTTTGGATTAGCTTTTTGAGAATAACTTATGGGAAAAAAGTGAAAAAGTGATTTTAGAAAATAGATTCTGAGTAAAATAGATTATGAGAAAAAAATGATTTTGATAAAATGAGAGAGTTTGGATATTGTGATCAAAATATCTGTTTTTCATAGTCAAATTACTAAAAAGAACATTAACTTTTGTGATAATTACATATAAAGGATAAGATTATATTTTATGTATTATTTAACATTAAATTTCATAATTAATACAAAAAATAACATAAATTTGTCTAAAAAATTTAAAATAATAACATTAGTCATTTAAGTAACATTAAAAATATATATATAAATACACACACA
The DNA here is from genome assembly GCA_963855925.1 of Inga laurina. Lineage (NCBI taxonomy): Eukaryota > Viridiplantae > Streptophyta > Magnoliopsida > Fabales > Fabaceae > Inga > Inga laurina. Next base: position 75,163,082 of record OY979701.1, on the reverse strand, counting down.
TATATATATTAATAAATTGTATAATGAAAAATCATTTATAAATAGTAAGTATCGAAAATAATATCTTTTGTTAATTTGTATCCAAATCGGATTATAAACAATGTTCTACAAAGTATCAAACACAAGTTCATGGTACTAATACAATTATTTGTCAATAAGAGAGTATGTACAAATAGGGATATAATTACATTTCATTGATTGTCACTAATAGAATACCTTCCCACCCAATCAGTATAAAGATAAAATATATGTCTCAATCACATATCATGATTTTTATTTTACCCGCCATATATCATGATTGAAAATGTGGTTGTTTTTTTTTTTTTTTTTGCCAACGAAAATGTGGTTGTTAATTGTATGGTTTTTTCACTTGATTGCAATGGTAATATATAACAATGAGGAGAAATTAATTAAATTATCCATCAAAAAGCTATTAAACAAAATCCTATTGCTCTCAGGTAAAAAAAAAAAAAAAAAGAAAACTATTGTTCAATTATTTTTTGGGAAAATCCCTATAAAATACCCTTGAAATATGCAAATCCCTAATCAATACATTGAAATCAAAAATTCTGGATCAGTCACGCGTCAGTACGGATGAACAGTGCGGGCGGCGCCAAAAGACAATTTTTCCCTTCAGCCCTCATTCTCGCCACTTCAAAAATAACAACACAGGGTTCTTAATTAACAACTCCTGATTCTTGATTAACTAATTTAACTACTATTTCAAGGGTAGTTTTTAGGGATTTTCCGGAATTTTTTATTTCAATGTACTGATTAGGGATTTGTATATTTCAAGGGTAGTTTTTAGGGATTTTCCCTTATTTTTTTGTCTTCAACTTGATTTTGGACACGGAATCCGACAAAAGAAAAGAATAAGAGAAGGAGAAAGAGAAAGAGGAAAATGTTGGGAACCCGACAAAAGAAAAGAATAAGAGAAGGATAAAGAGAAAGAGGAAAAATGTCCGGAAAGAGAGTGAAAGAGGAAAGAGAAAAAAGGGCAGATGAGGAAAGAGAGAGAAGCAGGAGAAAGAAAAAGAAATAAAATTTAGCTTATTCCAAAATTATGCTTTTGGAGTCAAAGTAGCTTTGGGTAAAATACTATTCAGGTCCTAATTATAGGATAATATTTGAGAGTTAATATTTATCCTAATTATAGGATAAATTTTTAATATTTATCAATTTCTTCCTAAAATGTCCCCATTAATACTTTCTCAATAATAATAAAACACAACAATAATTTTATGATACACCTATGTATTTTATAAAGTAAATAATACTTGCAACTCATTAATGCCACATGCACCTCAATTCTATTGTTTCTTTTATTTTTTTTAATAAAATATATTTGAGCAATTTTTGTCATATTTTTTTAACAGATTTTTTATTCTTCCCCTGTTCCACTGTTTCCATCCCCTTCACGGTTCCTGATTGGCTCTCTATATTATAGTTTCTCTCGATTTTGATTCTAAACAATGTATAATTTGAAAGGCATCCCAATCACTTTGCACTAGTAAAAAATTGGGCAACTTTTTTATTTATTTTTCTTACTTAAATGCTTCGCTGTGAGTTGTATCACTATATGATTCATATAATTTACTAACGGTGCAAGATGTAGTACAGATTACAGAGCAATGTTAATTTCCTTGATTTCCGAATTCTGATATCCTTGTTTCTGTGGATCGGGGTTGCAAGAAGGGTTATAGGTAGGGTTGTTTGTCTAGAACGTTGGAGAAATTAAATAAGGGTATTTTTGAAAAATAAATAAGATTAACTAATTTAACTACTATTCTTAATTTTTTTAAAGTTAGGTAAATATGTCCTATGATTAGGATCAGTAGTATTTAGATAAATTTTTGTGAAATCATGGTTTGGGGTCGAAAAGCACTTTTTTTTCCATATCCAAACACACATTTAATGATCATAATATTTTTATACTATTTTATAAATTTCATATATATTTTTACATTTAAAAAAATTTATGGTGTCAGTAATTGTTGGTAGAATACTTCATAAATAAATTTGCCCATTAACTTTTATTTTACGGTAAATGAAAAACCATTTCGTTAGTGTTATATTTTTTCTCATTTTTTTTCTTTTTATTTCCTCTTTCAACTTGTGTCTCTTAATTCCATTGCCCCTCCAGCTTGGAAAAATGGATGAGAAGACCAACGGTAGAGATGACACACGTTAAAATCAAAAGAAGTTGAGATCCAATTTTATCTCATAAGATGTCACATTTGAGCAATATTACCCCAGATATTTTTTGAGAAGTAATGTCAACCGGCAATTTTCATATCACAGCAATTTTATTTTAACCATTGTCTTAATTATATCTGACCGTTAATTGGTTGACCAAATAACAAATGTCTCCCTCACATATTTATCTCTTGTTTAAGTCTCTTACTCCTCTTTCCAGGAAGCTCTTTACTTTTTTTCTTCTTCTTTTGGTTTGTGAAATGAAACCCCTTACTTTCTTATATCATGTGGCTAGTCAAGTCGTCCGGGTTTGCCACTTTTATGGATTGTTGTACATTATTTGTTTCAGATAATAAAGCCTTCAAAAATAATCTTTCAATCATAATTTATAACATACGAATTAAGTAAGTAAGATGATATTTGTCTCAATTTATGTGAACTGAAGAGCCCTCCTGAACTAAATAAGGTAACATTAAAACTCTTCCCCTCCCATTCCTTCTGATTATACATTAAATTTCATTTATTATTAAATAATATAATATTATAATCCCTCCCCCTCCCTTCCATTAAATTCCCTCCGGTCTCATCCTCTCCATTAGTCTTATTCCTCTTTCCGGGAAGCTCGCGTGTCGGTGGGTTGCCGTGTTGCAATGATCTGCTTCATCATCGGACGCTTTGCACTCCTTTTGAAAAAGTTACCTCCAGCTCATGAATATTAGAATAATTTAGTATAATTGGCCGAAGAAAAAAATTATTCAAACATCCTACTTGAAAATTGTTTAATGATCTAGGCCTATCTTATTTTGAGTGTAATTTCATGCACGACTTACCTTTAATTATAATATTGATGATAAATTGGATTTGTGTCTTATATATAGTATTAAAATAAGTCACTTATCTCATCTAACTTTTATAAATATTAAAGATAAGAAGTAGTAATATTTTTTTGAAGCTGCTTACCCTCCTATATCATACTCCCTCTTTTCCTAAAATTAAAATGATTTTCAATCTTATCCATATTAACTACACTAAACTCATACATATGTAATATAATTTTCTTCTTTTCCTATTCTTATTAAACATGGACACGTATAAAAAAATATTTAATGCAGTGTTGAATCAAAAGTGTCTTATAAAAAAAGAGACCGAAAATTATGTTTTAAAAGTTATCCTCTAGAAGACACCGGAGGGGCCTAGGTACGTGCCCTTGTAGTCCACAAGTGAAGTCAGGTCATCGCTCCTTTGTGACTTTTGCGAATTGGCGTGATGCTTCGTTTGTAGTTGTACCGCACCAACCCTTTACTTTTGGGAAGAACTTAAGAAACTGAAGGGCCCTCATATTTGTGTCACATAATTTGGGTCTTTGCTTGTTTGGATTTTTCTTTTAAAAAATACATATATAAGGAGATAAAAGCCTGAATTAGAATAACTAACAGAAATATAATCAACCCATGTCAATTAGGCTTAGGTCATTACTGCGTCTGGGACGCACATAATAGCAATCTAGTCTATAGGATAATTCATAATGGCACTCCACTATTGTTGATCTCGAGTATGCTCTTTACATGTAGATGAGCCAGCCAACTCAAGCATTGGTTTCCCTAAAAACATGGTCGTAATAAATAATAAGTAGATATATTATATGATCTTTTTAAAATATTGATATGTAATATTATATATCAGTTATAAGCATATATATTTTGTCTTCTAAAAAAATAAAAACCATTTAACTGATATTATATATCAGTTATAAGCATCTTAATTAGTTTATCATTAAATATTTGTAAAGACATTATGTTAATTTCATTACCTTGTAGATGTCAACACCCATTTCCATTTGGATAATCGAAGAGTAATAAAGACGGAATTCAATGGGCACACAAAAAAGTACAATTATACTGATAAAAATATTTGTTTACAATTCTGATATCGTTCGTCAATGAAAACAAAAAATACAGCGGAAGTTTTAATATTTACAAATTTCACCAAAATACCACAAAATAGACTAATTATGACCACGATCTTGTCCTCACCTCGAGACACGTGCCACTCACTTTCCGGCGTCTACATCTTTTCCCTTAGACCCGTTGATACCCGCTGAGGTGTTTATTAAAAATAGGATGAGATTTCAGAGAACCCCAGTAGAAACATGATATTGTTCATAAAAAAATGCGAAAAGTAAATATGATATATGCCATGTATGCACCAATTAATGAACATTATAAACATATTATTTGCATGTATACATGAGCAGAGCTCAGCCCCACTATTCTGCACCAGTTGGGTTCTCACCAACTCTAGTGTAAGTGCCTCTGACACTTCTGACCCATTTCTGGGCAAATCATGTTGATTAATAAAGCACATTTACAAACATTGGCATCCACACAATTATATAACTATGGCATAATGTATGAAGGATAATGTCCCTACCTCAAAGCTTTAATATCCCCTTTTTAAATGTGCATCGAAGAACGTGTCGTATTCGACCTCCAAATTGGTCCTAAAATATTAAATGTAATAGAAATAGATCATAACCTATCCAAGTATCATTTTAGACTCTTCCATAGTGTTTATTGTGGTTATATTAGTCTATGGTAAAAATTTACAAAAATGCCCCTGGAAACCTGGCCCAGCCCTGCCGTACCTGGCCCAATGGCATGTTTTCCCAAAATATTGACTAAGGCTATTCTGACTTATTTTCACCCAAGGAATCCATTTCCAGGCTCGAAATTACCAAATTCGCTGTCAAATTATGAAAATACCCTTGACAACCCCTATTTAGTGATTTCAGTGGCGTTTTCGTAATTATGCTTTTTCGGCATCTACCGAAAAAGTGCCCAACTGTAACCCCACCTATTTTTGCCCATTGAGTCCAATGGAACCATTTATTTCATGAAAATTCAACTCCTACTACCAGTTCTGACCCTGGCCGAAATATTAGGGGAAAATGGAAGAAAATGAGGTTTTGTGTTTTAGCTCCCAAAACTTGTACTTTTCCACTTCTAATCCTTAGTTAACTCATTTAAACACTTCATAACCATGATTTAAAGGATTTTGGACAGCATAACCCCTTAGGATTATGGCTTTTCTAATTTTACAACTCAACCCAAAAATCACAAAACCAAACAATAACCACCAACAACAACTTCAATACACTAAGAAGTTGAGATTTTGGAGATTAGCTCTTGATCTTGGATGTTTCTCTCTCTAGGATGTCCTCTCTCTCTCTCTCTCTCTCTCTCCCTCCCCTCAACCTTGAAGATTAGCTTGCTAATCCATGATTTCCATGAAGAATAAGAGATTAGAGGATGAGTACGTAAAATAAGAAGCTTAAATCACTTTGGAACACAAGCTCTTACCTTGATTTTCTTCCTCTTTCTCTCTAGCTTCAAGAGCTCCACAAACTCACTCTCTCTTCCTTTTCTCTATGGCTTGTGCGTGAAGTGCATGAAGGAGGAAGCGAAAATAATATGTATTAACTTGTCATCTTTCTTCCTAGCCCTTGATCTAGCCAATAGTTGAGATTGCTCCACCTCTCATGTACACCATACCTCCCACCATACTCTCTTGCTTTAAGCCATACTTCCTCAACTTTATGCCATCCCTTGTCATCTTTTAGGTCCAATGGATTTGACTAACTTTTTCCCTTATTTTTCCATGTATTGAACGAATTTTAGGGAAGGTAGAGGAGAAAAAAATGTTTTTCATATATTCTATAATTCATATAATTGAACAATGTATAATTCCCCCTAATTCCCCAAATTCTTGATTTATTCTACCAAGAATAATCCCATTTATGTATTTCCTTTTATTTTTCTTGATTAATTGGAGTTAACTCAAATTAATTGGAAAATAATTAATCTTGGGCTAAATTGGCAAAATTATGATTTTGCCATCCCCTTTGTAATTTAATTCAATTTTTGAATTAATTTGGCCATTTCCTTATGAATATGAATATTTCAAAATTCACAAGATCCAACTTCATGAATATTCACCACTTTACTGAATTATTCAAATAATTACAATATATTTATGGTAAATAAAATTTGGAGTGTTACAGTAGAGATTGGAAAATGCATTAAAAACTGACAGAGGAGATAACATGGTTTAAAATAAAAAAAGGATGGGTTTTCTATGGGTGAATGAAAAATAAAAATACGAGCATGAAAATGGTTTTCATACTCTTATTTTTATTTTTATGCATATATTTCTAATGGAAAGCTTTTGATGAAAGTGGGTTTTATTTTTTGAAACTCCTTACTTTCCTATATCATTGTAATTTGCTAGAATTTTCAAAAACAAATCTAAAAATTTCCATTACACCGTCGTTATTGAAAGAAACATAATCAATGTATGAGAACATTTATTAAAATTCTGATGGGCAAGAAATAAAAAATCATTAGTTACTTTTACGCAACCCTTTATATTTTAGACTGAAAGAATTTATTAAAAAGTACCTTATAATATGAATAAGATAGGAGAATTGTAGTTTGTTGATAGATGTTGATTCTAATAAATTAATTTAATTTTTCTATCATGTGCCTACAGTCCAACTACAAAGTGTAATGTCTTGTGTATTCAGCCATAAAAGTCACAGTAAATTAATAAAGATATATATATATATATATATATAGATGAAATACTACATTAATCCAACAGAGGTTAGGGCTTTTTATATCTATTCTGTTGATTCTTCAATTATCAAATACGTCCTTACGGTCAATAGGTCAAGTCATCCCTAATCTTAGGAGTTATTGTTACTTTATTGTTTGTTGTTTTGTGTATTGCCATGTGGTTTAGCTTGTCCTGTGCTCCCTACCACATGGCTTTTGGAGAAAAATGGATCAAAATATGTCACACATCAATACAACAAGACTTAAAAAATAAAAATGCTCTCAGTAAAAAAAATCAGTAACAATCTTTTTTTAAAAAAAATTGTTTCTCAACTTGAATAACGCGCACAATAATCAATAGGACAATTATTGTAAAGTCACAACAAGATTAACAATTCATGTTTTGTAAAGTTGTAAGAAAGCCCTATGTGAAGAATGATTAATTCTTTTTTACTTTAGAGTTCAAATAATAATTAAATTTCCGACCAGATTACACACTCAACAACTAATTAGTCGTACTTAGATTGAAGATGCCTAAAAGTATTAAAATGATAGCCTAACGTAAAAGAATGAGGATATTGCAAGTTTAAATAATAATAATCATGGAAAGTGAATGCTAAAACGCCGAAAGGGTGTGTTACATCTAAATGAGGTTGAATTGTTTGCAATTATGAAAAGTGAAAGTGATTTGAGAATTGAAACCAGAATTTCTAATAATATCACTCTTTTAATGTGAGTTGTGTCAATGATGATCAGCGAGTGATGTTGTTGGAAACTCTTGTTAGTATTCCTCCAATCCCTAACAGATTCCAAAACGCCGTTAGTGCCAACTGGACATCCAGAAAAAATCCCAGCTCCTGCACTTTTTCTTCCTCTTCTTTTTTCAGAGCCTTAGCTTAGCACCCCAAAGAGGTAGAAATAGAAAGCACAAGAAAAGAATAAATGGATAGTATGTGGTGGGAAGCAAAAGAAATAGCTCCCAAAAAATTTTCTGACTTCCTTCTCAAAACAAGTACTAGGCATCATGCCTGGTTTTGAAAGGTTTTTCACTCCGTTTTGAAACCTTCAAGCTGAATGCTACTATATATCCAGCAGGATATCTGTAAATCCAGAGGTGTAGGCCTTTTTTTTCCTATTAAAAATGTGTGCTGTGTGAGTGTATTTATCACCCCATATATATATATATAAGTGACTTCAAAAGGCGGCATAAAACCTACGAATCAAAAAGTGTATAGAAATGGGCTGAAGACAAATTATGCACCTCTAAAGTTTTGTTGTTATAGCAGGCGAGCGAATAAAGCACGCACTATGTAACAGATATGGACAAAGACAGAAAGTTCTAATTAATTTGCAGGATTAATTTCTTTTGGCAAAATATATGCGTATTTTAATATTCAGTCGAAGGAAAACATATTCGATGTATTTGTATAAATTTGTTAAATCACTAAATTATGATTGTTTTGAAACAAAATATATCCCTTTAATTCTCTTCCAAGTTAAAATTGGAAGCATGTAAAGTTCTTGACGGAATGGAACTTATCCCAAGCAAAACAATTGAGTTGGACGAACAAATAAAATAAAATAAAACGAGAGAAGGAGAGTTGGAAGATACGAGATTTAATAGTGGGGAGAAAGACAGGATTGAAGAATAATTCTTTTTTGGCTAACAAGTGCCGATAATTAAATAAGGACAATTTTGTCCATCTACGTGGGCCCCTTATATATATGATCAAAATTTCTACTCTCTATGCCTTGTCACTACAAAAAAAAACGTGATTTAGTAGCGGTTAAAAATGGGTATTAGTAACAGTTCTAACCGCTACAAACAAGGTTAATAGCGGTTACTCAAACCGCTACTAAATCGTATGTTGCAAGCAGTTTTGTAGCGATTATATAAAACCGCTAATCAATCAAAAATAACCGCTACATCCTTTGTAGCGGTTCAACTTAACCGCTACAACACCCAGAGATATTTGTAGCGGTTATATAACCGCTACAAATATAAAAAATTATATTGAGAGCTAAAAAAAGAATTTTTTATTTTGTAGCGGTTAACAAACCGCTACAATTATAAAAAATTGAAAATTTGTTGGCGAAAAAAAATGACATTTTTTTATTTTGTAGCGGTTAACAAACCGCTACTAATTTTGAATTTCATGAAATTAGTAGCGATTTTTAAAACTGCTACTAATTTCATGAAATTCAAAATTGGCGCCAAAAAATTTAAATTGAGTTGTAAAAAGGCGCGTTATTTAGTAGCGGTTTAATAACCGCTACAAATATTTAAAAATTTTTTTAAAAATATACAATTATTTTTTTCTGTTTTTTGAATATTAAATTAAATAGTTTATTTTGTTATTATTTTATCTATTTCAATTAGTTTATTATTCAATAGTTTAACTTATTAATAAATAAAAAGGAAAAATGTAATTGAATAGGATTAGTATAGAATTTATATTAATAATATTATTAAGGATAGGTAGGTAATAAGGAATTATTATGTTATCTAATATATGTAATTGTGTATGAAAAATAGATGAAAATGAGATACAGTTATGATATATCTAGAAAAAAAAATGGTTAGAATAAATTTTATAGAAAGGAAAGAAGTATTCTAAAACAAATTAAAAATCTTGTTACCATATTTGATCGTATTATTCAGCTCCTCTACTCATACGAAAGAAGTTGTAAATGAGAGAAAATGAAAGAAAGGTAAGGTGAAAAGAAATTGGGGAGTGTTTGAAATGAGTAGTGGTAAGGGTATTTATAGGGATCCACGTACTATTTGTAGTGGTTAATGTAGCGATTATTAATTAGTAGCGGTTATTTATATTTTTGTAGCGGTTTAATATTCATAGTGCTATTTGTAGCGGTTAATGTATCCATTTTGTAGCGGTTATTCATTTAGTAGCGGTTAATTTTTTATTTGTAGCGGTTCAATAACCGCTACAAATATTATTTTAATTTTTTTTTTACATTTTATTTTAAAAATTTTTTTGCATTTTTTGTAAAGACAAAAGCATAATTTGAATTTGATCACTCATCGTCGCCATCCCTACAGAAATTTTGTAGAAAAATTATTGTTATTGATGTATTATTAAATTTAAAAAATTTAATTCAAATGACGTGGACTTAAAAAAACTCACCGCAGTAGAGGTAAATTGTCATCGCCTTCAGGGAAGTAGTTTTCAAAATCAGCTGGTTGAAATGGCTCACTCTCGTAGACGATGTTATCGCCTTCACCCATATCGTAAAGGTCTCTTGGCTTTAAATGAACGACCATGTGTCAATCCGTATGCCTCTCGTCCTCGACATAATAAACCTGATGTGCCTCTGAAGCTAGAATATACGGCTCATCATCTTGAGAAATACCAGTATGAATCGGTCGTGAGAAATTGACTGATGTGATCCCTGGGTCGTCAGTTGTCAGTCCCCGAGAAGTAGTGGTATTTGCCCACAAACACTTGAACAGTGTCACGGTGAAACGACCTTGATAATTAAGCTCAACCACATCAAGAAGCTTGCCATAGTAAGGGACGCCTCCAAACTGCATGTTGGCGTCACTGCTGCTCGCATAACTCCTTGTCCCAAATGTGCCATAAACACCCGAATTATGTGTTTGCAATCCTTGATCCCGTGAAACCGTGCAAAACTTAAAACCATTAACATTGTATGTTGTAAACCGTTTTGCATGATCAAGAGGGCCGATTGCGAGAGCTCTGAAATTTGGTGAGTGTGGGTTGTGGTCATTTAGTATTCTGCGCGCAAACCAGCTCAGGAATTCTCTATGGACCCTCCTATCAACTTTCGAGGATGTCTGTGTACGGATCCTGAGCTGACGCTTCACATGACTTCTGAATTCCCTGCAATTAATAATAGAAAGGCGTTAGTGAAATGAAAGTGAGAAATGTTACGAAAGATATAGATCTAATAACATGTGAGTGTACAATTATTACCGTATGAAAGGTTCAACTTGAGTGCAATTAATCAAGACATGTCTATGTGCTTGGAACTTCTCAGTTGCCGTTAGTTTGAAGTTCTCAGTTGCTCCAACTGGTTTACCAACACGAGGAATAAATTCTGCTGATGTCGCCGCAGGTTCAGGACAATCGTCAACACGAGGTGGGCGGTTGAAAGCCGTCTCAAGATCATCAAAGTACCTTGACCAAAAATAGAGCACCTCATCCCCTATATAGCCTTCAGCTATAGAACCTTCTGGCAACGCCTTATTCCTCACGTAAGATTTTAATTTCCCAAGGAATCTACGAAGTACAAAAGAGAAAATTGATATAAAATGATGAAAAGGACGACTAGCAAACATTAAATACGAACAATAAATTAAAGCACATATTTAAAATGAGTACCTCTCAATCGGATACATCTAACGATATTGTACTGGTCCAGGGAGCTTTGTTTCATGAACGAGGTGGACTGTGAGGTGAACCATCATAGTAAAAAAGGACGGAGGAAAGATCATCTCCAAATGACAAAGCGTAAGAATGATTTTCAACTGCAGGTGATCGAGCTCCTCAACGATCAAAACCTTAGAACACAACTTCCAAAAGAAAGAACAAAGTTCCACCAAAACGATGGAAACATCGGGAGGAAATGTATTCTTTATAGCCAGAGGGAGTAACTGCTGCATAAGAACATTTGAGTCGTGACTCTTCAGGCCAGCAACCTTTCGAGCCTGCAAGTCGACACATCGAGAAATGTTGCTTGAATACCCATCAGGAACTTTTAATTTCTTCAATGTCGCGAGGAACACTTCCTTGTTCGGTTTTGTAAGGGTAAACTTTGCCGGTGTAAATCTGTCATGCTCATCTGGCCAAGCGTCTTCACGAACTCCCATGTCGCGTAAATCTTTCCTCGCTTGAAGGTGATCTTTTGTCTTACCGGGTTTGTTAAGCAGCGTATACAGCACATTGTCGCAAACATTCTTTTCAATGTGCATTACATCAAGACTGTGGCGAAGTAAATTAGATCTCCAATATGGAAGCGTGAAGAAAATACTTATCTTCTTCCACTGCTGAGGCGCCGAAGTCCTGCGCGTCTTTTGGCGAGTTTGTGCTGAATCGTCGCTTTTTCCAAACTCGAAGTCAACATGCTCAAGCTGCTGTAAGATATCTGTATCGGACAAAGTCTGAGGTGGTCCTCTTTTCTCTGGTTTCCCATTGAAGTGATTCCGTTGCAATCTGAACTTATGCGTTCCATCGAGAAACCTCTGATGCCCCATAAAGCACCACTTTCGGCTGTGGGGAAGGCGCAATGCGTCAGAATCAAAATTGCAAGCTGGACACGCCGACCCAGTATGCACATTCCAACCAGATAATGTGCCAAGGCCAAGAAAGTCACTAATCGTCCACATCAAGGCTGCACGTTGAACAAAGTCTTGCTGTAAGCGTCGTACGTCTCCAAGCCGACATTCCACAGGTCAAGCAATTCCGCAATAAGCGGTTGGAGATACACATCGATGTCATTGTCCGGTGCCTTTTTGCCTGGAATGATCATAGACATAATGAAATAGCTTTGTTTCATACATATCCAGGGGGTAAGTTGTAGGGAACTAAGACTACCGGCCAAATACTATAACTTGTGCTAAGATTCCCGAAAGGATTGAAACCGTCAGTCACCAACGCAAGCCGAACATTTCTGGGGTCAGTCTCAAAATCTGGAAAGTCGTTGTCAAACGTTTTCCAAGCAGCTGCATCCTGCGGATGTCTTAATTTACCGTCTTCGTTTTTATCAACGGCATGCCACCTCATGTGCTCAGCAGTTTTAGACGACATAAGTAATCTTTGTAGACGAGGTTTCAAAGGGAAGTACCTGAGAATCTTTGCAGGTTTCTTCTTCTGCTTTTTCCCTTTCCGAATTGTCTTGTACCTCGATGTGTGACATCTCTTACACGTCTCCCTGCTGGAATCGTCTCCCCAATACAGCATACAATCATTTGGGCACGCATCAATCTTTTGATAATTCAACCCCAACCTGTTGATAATCTTCTTGGCCTCGTAGAACGTTGTGGGAATCTCAGCGTCAGGGAATGCATCTTGTAATAAGTCGAGCAACATCGACATTCCCTTATCTGTGATCCCACACAAGCACTTGATATGATACAATTTGATCAAGAAAGATAATTTAGAATATTTGCGGCAACCTTGATATAAAGGATGATCTGCTTCATCCATCAAGCTGAAAAAATCCCGAGCTGCTTCATTCCCCATAAAAGCCGGCTCAGAGCCGTGCACTTCTTCGTTGAAGTTGTCGCCTTGAAATCCAAACGCATCACGCACAACATCATTCACAGGATCATCTTCATCTACTTGAACGCCTACTTGAGAACTTCGAGCAAGAGCATCATCATATCTAATGCCGGCCTTCTCACCATGAACTGCCCAGAACGTATAGTCCTCAAGGAAAGGCTTCACAAGCAAATGTTCCTTCACAACATTTCTTGCATGCCACTTTTTGAACTTGCATTTCTGACACGGACAGACGATCTTGCCGTTACAGCTGACGTGAGTGAATGCGAAATCTAAGAAACTGTTTAATCTGTACAAATATTCAGGAGAATTACACGGCAACCTTATCCATGATTTATCCATAGCTACAAGTGAGAGAGAAGAAAGTATAAAGAAGAAGATAAGTGAGAAGATAATGACGAATGCCTAGAACCTTATATTCTGAAATTCCAACGTTTATAATTTTGTAGCGGTTCTTAAACCGCTACACTAACCGCTACAGTTATAAAATATTAGTAGCGGTTATATATATAAAACCACTACTAATATTCAAGCTGTTACACATTGGTGGGAAATTCAAAATTTACTTGTTGCGTATTAGTAGCGGTTATATATATAAAACCGCTACTAATATTAAAGCCGTTGGACAGCAAATTTAAAAATAATTTTTAATTTGTAGCGGTTATACATAACATAACCGCTACAAATGTGAACAAAGGCGGCAAATTTCAAAATTCAAATGATGAGTATTTGTAGCGGTTATTATTTTAACACCGCTTCTAACATATATAGTTGTACCGGTTTCATAAGAGAAACCGCTACAACTATATATATAGATTTGTAGCGATTATTAATGTATAACCGCTACTAATATATATACTTGTAGCGGTTTCTCTTGAGAAACCGCTACAATTATATATATACATTTGTAGCGGTTATACACTATAGAACAGCTACAAATCTATATATTTGTAGCGGTTTTAAGTTAAAATCGCTACAAATATATATGCTTTATTTTTTTTTTAATTTAGATATAAATAATTCATAAATTAAACACAATAAGAAATATAATTATATAAAACACAATAAGAAAGTTCTGAAATAAAAACTCATATATATATATATATATATTTACAAATGTTTAAACAAAAAAATGTCCTAAACTAAGTAGTTGAGGGCTGATCATCTGGTGCTCCCTCAGGTGGGGCTCCCTCAGAGTGAACCACTGGATCGGGCTTCTGCGCAGAGTGAACCGCACCATCATCATCAGCAGCAGCAGCAGGAGGAGTAGTAGTACTCGGGACGACGTAGCGAGGGACAGGGGGAACCGCTGGATGCTGCTCGTTCGGGAACAGGCGACTCCATGCTCCCTCGAGCATGTTGTTCGCAATCTCACGTCACTGCGTCTACTGAGCGTACATCATATTAGCGTGCAGCTGCAGGTGCTGCAGCTGCTGCAGGTGCTGCAGCTGCTGCACCTGCATCTGCTGCTGCTGCTGCGCCATTTGCTGCTCCAAATCTGACCGCAGCTGGTCAATAGACTTGTCCCTCCAACGTCTGACCCCTCTAGAGCTGCCAGCCTCAGAGGCGGCGCTCCTGCCGTAGACCATGCTGGGTCTGGCGCCTATCCCTATCCCCCGCACGCGTCCGGGGTGCTCAGCCTGAGGTAGACCCACCTTCAAAGGAGCCGTTGGGTCCACTGACCCCTGTGACTCCTCAGGCTGGGTCTGTCGCAGCTCAGCCTGCGACTGCTGCATCCGCTCCTGCCATTTTATGAAACAATTACTAATTAGCATTTTTCATTATTAACTTGGTTTTATAAAAAATATAATAATAAAATTACTTACAATGGCCGCCTCTGCCTGCTGGGAGGTCGTAGTCCCGTCACGGTGTCTATGTGTGATGGCGTACAGCTCCCCATAGTCCGTCTGACGGTTCTCCTACTATGCCTTCGTCTCCTGAAACAAATACAAAACAATAATTAGTATTATGAAATAATCAGCTAAAAGTAAGTGATATTTTGAAAAGTTACCAGCTCGCTGTAGGTCACAGCAAAGGTCTTCGATCCTGCTGTGTGGTGGATCGTCTGCTGCGCCCGGATCTCGGCTCCTAGAAAAAAAATATATTAAATGTATTATAATTTAAAATTAAATACAAATTAAATTGAAATTATAATTTAATATTTAACAATTACAAAATTATATATCAAAAATCTAATAAATACATTACCTGCGCCTCAGGGCTCCTCCTGAACTGGATGAAACGCGCCCAGTCGTTCGGCGGCACGCCGTCCGGGACGCTCTCGATCAGCTGCTCCAGAGGCATCGTCCCGTCCTTATCCACCCTGTGGAAGAGACGGTTCCTCCTGTTCCTCCAGGCGTCACCCATCTTCACGAGGGCGCACCTCTTCCGGTTGGCCCGAACGGCAAACCGCAGCTGAAAAAAAATTATTTAAATATCAATAATTATAAAAACCATAATTTAAAAAAAATTAATTAAATATAATTAATTACAAAAAATATTAATTAAATAATTTTAATTACCTGAACCACCTCCTCCCAAGCCTGGTCCTTCGGCCCCCTCGGAACGTGCCTCCACGTCAGGAAGTGAAGGGGGAACCGCATCCAATTCGTGCCCAGGTCGTTCAGGAAGCGGTTGAGCAGGTGACCCCCATTGTGGATCGGCTGGTCAGTGCCCTCATTCCACGGCACTATAACTCGGAGGCTCCGGTCCAAGCTGTTCACACCGGCCACGTCTAGCCTCCTCGTCGAAACATTCCCCTGCTCGTCTGCACAGTTGACCACACGTTAGATAAATTGTAATTCAAAGTTAACATTTATAATTTAAATAAATAATTTACTAAATTAAAAAATTAATTTACCTTCGACCTGCACCTCAAACCCAGTGGACCGCGAAGACGATCCTCGTGGGTTGTTCTGCTCCCGAGCGTCCTCCTCATCGAGGAACTGCTCCATCTCCCTGAACCCAATCGGGATCCCAAACTCCTCCTCGTTGAGGAAGTCCTCAACGCTAATATCTTGCCTCTCCACCTCAGGCACCTCTGGTGCAGTCGTCGCCTGTGGGATCGTCTGCGATGCCTGTGGGGGGATGGGCTAAGATGCCACGGTAGCATGCCTGCGCGCTGCCCCCTCCCTCTGCCCCCTGCCCGGCTGCTGCCACCCCGTAAAATCGGTCTGGGGACCTCAGGGGCCTTCCCCTTATCTTGTCCTGAAGCCATATCAACTGTACAAATTAAAAAAAAAATTAGTCACATTATTATGCAAAAATATAATAAAAATACAAATATAAATAAAATACGTGTTATATACGTACCTCAAGTGCAAATACTGAGAAATACTGAGCAAAAAATCCTATAGAGACGTCTGAACGCTCAAATCTCGAAGAAATCACTCAGAGAAACCTCAGGAAACAAAATGAGCAAAAGGAGAAATGAAGGACGCGGGGGCTTAAATAGGCCAGATATTAGTAGCGGTTATTAAAATAACCGCTACTGTAACTGCTACAAATAATTAAATTTGTAGCGGTTCTACAATAACCGCTACAAAAGTTCACAACGTTTGAAATTCTGTAGCGGTTATTGCCCAGAACCGCTACAAATGTCGAGACTCTTGAAATTCTGTAGCGGTTATAGGGGCATAACCGCTACAAACTTCTGACCTTTGGTATTTTGTAGCGGTTCTGTTGCTGTAACCGCTACAAATAACCGCTACACTGTTGGCGCGCCAACTGGCGGGAATATTATAGCGGTTTCTGTGCATTAACTGCTACAAAATCACCGCTACAAGTTTTGGCGGGAATTTTGCGCCAAATTTGTAGCAGTTTTTTGTACGAAACCGCTACAAAAAAACCTTGCCGCTATAAATTTGTAGCGGTTCAGGTAAAAACCGCTACAAATACTATAATTTGTAGCGGTTTAATATAACCGCTACAATTGCACCGCTACAAAATACCTTTTTTCTTGTAGTGTGTATTCTATCAACCACATATATCGAGCATGTACTACCTATGCAATGCACGGGAGCTTTTACATATTGATATCTTTTTTTTGTAATATTTTTTTTTAACATTATACAATCTTTCCTTATGGTCTTTCTTAATCATGAAAGAGACTATAGAGATTTTATAGCGAATACTCTCATGCGATGCACATGAAACTTGTTCCTTCAGAGTCATTTTATCTTAATCCTAATAAATAAAACGCACATATTATATGCCAAACAAATGTATAAAAATCGAAGACATATCATAATATAGTATAACATGACAACAATGTAACCATACATGAGGTATATTAAAATTTAATGGTATATACGGCTTCTTAAATATCTTCTTATAAACATTGGTCTTAAACAAACTACAGATTCTCCAAACAAACTACAGAACTGACTTAATCCTATGTGCTGCAAAATCTGTTTTAATTGGTAATCCATCACGGGTTGCATTTTTTCCCTACAAAACTCAAACACAAAGTCACTATTGTACCGAATACATAATGAATATGGTTGTAGGATGGCTTCACGAACCCCTTCCTATGTGAACATTGCAACCGTTTAGCAAGCGACATATCCACCAAATTTCATTACAATCTAACAACCTACATAGCTTCATGATAGCATTAGAAAGCTAAACATAAGAAACAAAGAAAAATATGACCTGCCAAAAACCATTCGTGAAGGGCAAAGCGACCACCAGAAATATACCATTCCTTACAATCTAACAACCAACAAAACAACGTGGGACTACGCATGAAATGAACAATGTCTACCTAAGTGATAGCCCTTAGTCAAGTAAATAAGCTGAGCATACATGCAGACATATTTCCATAAATTTATTGACAACCATAAGAAACTGATCATATTTAACTATAAAGAAAAGAGCAACTTTCACTTGAACTAAAAACTACAATTTCAAAAAGCTTGAGGAGGGCAGCTAAGCCAAATGGCCACTCAAACACTACTACAGAATAGTTGAAGCATATTTGTGTGGATGCTTGTACTTGCATCATATTAAGCATTATTTATTCCATTAGCACAGCCAAAATGTAGATGCACTTTGTCAACTTCAATTTATCATTAAATGCCATTGGGATAAGTATCTAAATGGATAGTGGGCATCTTCATTACCAAGTTGCCCTCCCTATGGATGACACCTTTCTTACTTTCGAATGCAAAGCCTTTTTTTTTTGTTGAACAATGTGCGTGATCAGAGAAGCAAACCACTGTGTTATATTAAAGCTATGAAAAGAAAACATACAGAATTCTTCTCTAATAATGGTTGGGGGAAAAAATCTCTTGTTGCTATATCACCAATAAAAGCACACTTTCCAAACAAACTGCAAAATTGACTTTCCCTAAAGTTTGATTGATGTTAAACAAACCGGTTTGATATGAAAGATTGCTAAAATGTAAAATCAAAAAGCATGAATAAAATTATATATAATAGCAAATGGAGATCGAATGAAGGTTCGATTCTAATATAGATGAAAAGAGTAGTGTCTGAAAAAAGGATATAGATGGATAAGCTTTTTGTGGGCCTTCTCAATGCAACCATAAAATGTTAACTTGTCATTTTATGCATTTTCAGAAAAGCCGATAAACACATTGACCAAGGGTATAAACAATACAGCTATAACTTACACCAAATGAAGAAATGAATAAAAAGATTAACCCGTCTAGTTCAATAGTTGAGGTGACTTTACTCCCCAACTAATTTGTTTGACTCTCAAGATAACTGATAGAGTCCTGAGATGCCCCCCTTCCCTTGTAAGAAATGAAGTCAATTTTCTCATTATTTAAAAGATATCAGAACAGTCCAACCAATTCTGTCATGCAGGGATTGAAAGATAAAGGTCATGCTTGAAACTTCTAGACCTTCCTAGGATAAAAGCACTGCTTGCATGTTTAAATTTTGAATTTGATAAGAGCTGTCGTAAAGAACCAAGCAAAAAAAGAAAAGTCCATGAAATTTTTCTCCCAACAAATGCATGAACAGAATGGATAACACTTAACAATATGGATACGATATAACAATGAGTATAAAACAATGAAACTTTCAAAACTATTATTGGAAATTAGCAATGAAAAATTTCTAAGAGACATTAAAATAAATGTTTTACCAATACAATCTCAAAGAAGAACGTTGGATCTTTGTATCTTACTCTGCCACCTCTAATGACGGGTTTTTGTTTCCCTGAGCAGATGTGGGTGTCACAAAATTGGTGCAGAAATAATTATACCGGTAGATCATGACATCACCATAATAGAAAAATTAAAAACAGTGAAAGAATAAAACACAGTAGCATTTTAAAAGTAGACTTAATACAGATCGAACATCTTCAGAAATTGTAAGCATACCATGAAGGTGGATTGCTGAGGGACTCCTATTTAAGGGAAAACAACTATCTGCAAGGCTCTGTAGATAAATTGTGGAGATGGATTAGGTTTAGATATTCAACATTTGTAAACAATGCCAGAGTTTGTGAATGCACAAAAAAAACACACTAAAGAGCAACCTCACATAGGTGACAATTTCTCCCAGTAGCTGCCAGATTACACTTGGTTTCAACTATCCCAAAGATCTCCCCTATTTAGCTACCGGATCTAGCTGAATGAAAAACATAAAGATAAAAGCTTGCATAGCACGTTGTGAATGTAGGATTCAAACAGATTGAGCCTGAGTCAGGGAATGAGAAACAACATACTACATTTAGAAGATTGTAGTGTCTGTTATCAAAATGCAGATCAAGAAATTTTTCAGGATGGCACACCGCCATTTATTTATATCTATGTGAATTTTATGCTCTTCCTGATCCCTGAATTTATTATTGTTGGGATGAAGTCTGCACTTTTTTGGGAGATGATAGTTTTCTTGTTCCATGAATGGCACCAAATACTACAAAACCAACATAGGCAATATAATCATGAAGGTTAAGTTAAAAATGCTCTACTCGTATAATAATAATGGAAAAAGCATTCCGTACCTCCTCAATTATTTTAGAAGCTCCCCTACTTCTTTCGCTTGAGCAATGTGCTTCGTGAGCATGCTCTTGTTCATTTTTTTTATGTCTACATGATAAAGCATATCAAGTTGGACATGGGATTGAATTATATATGAGGCCACTTATAGTACATGAAGAGAGATAATGCTAGACAGTAAAAGCCAAGTTTCCTGGAGCAAATATTTCAAAGGTGGAACATAACAATGTCAATGTCGCATGTTTTGGCACTAAACCACACGCTCAAATGAAAATGAAGCTTATATGTTTCTTTTAAATCCTAATTAACACAAACTGTATCTAAGACTATTCATGTTGAGCTTGTATCTATTGCAAAATTAAATTTCATATAACATGGTTTGTATAATTCCACAGCAGCAAATATTGACGACAAAATAAACCATAGAAGGCTACTTTTCGTTGCAAACTTATTATTCAACAAAACTCCAAGTTTCAATCCATCATAAATATTACCACCAGAATCACCTCAATTTGAACTCATATCTCGTACCTGATATTAACACCAGAATTGTTCATCTCAACGAAAATCGTTATTAAGATGATGAAAATTGAAGCAATTGTTGTGGCCTTCTTCATCTGTCACGCATTGTTGAAGTAACTGATGGAGGCATCTTCCCAAAAGAGTAACTACTATTGAAGCAAAAATGATGAAGTCATAATGAAAAGTAGAAAACTACATTCGCATACAAAAAATCAAAGAACCCAATAGCTGAAATCACCTTACCTAGACATGGGCTAAGAGAGATGAGCCACGGCCACAAAGAATCTGTCGACATCGTCCTTGTCGTTGCTTCTTCAACACAAAGCATAGAGAAAATCCGATGGAGGATGGCCGGAGATTGGAATGTCCAATGGTGTGGGATCCAAATCCAATGGAGATTTCTAGCTTGTTGATTTCTTGATTTCAAAAGGTTTCAAATTTTGAAATCCTAGGGCTAAGAGACGTGGAGAAAAAGTAAGGAAGAAGTGAACGAAAGGATGGAAAGGAGACGGGCCCAACGCCGAGGGATTTTAGCCTGAGAGGAAAATAAAGCGTTGCTTTTGATTTGGGATAACACACTTCGCTCGACATTTTGGGAATTGTTAAGGAAAGATGAAGACATTGAAGCTTCCATGGCAGTATCCCGGACCTGCCACTATGTCTCCAATTCACATGCCTATGTATGTCGCATCACATAGCTTCTATGGCAAAAGACGTGCTAAGAAGGAGAGAGTTTTGGGGAAGAGAAGAAGGGAGCATCGACAGAAGGAAAATATGTGGAGGGTGAGAGTGCTTCGAGAATATAAATATATCATCAAACAATTGGGTAGGATGTTTGAATTTGATTTTGATTTTGAATTTGAATTACCCGCTCAATGGCTTGTTGGGATTTAAACGCTTGAGTGTAAAATTCCAATTTTTGGATGAAAAAAAGGACAAAGGCAGCTGTAGAATTGTGGAAGCCTGGAAGGAGCTGATGGCATGCAGCCCAATTTCAGAGTTGGCTTATGAATAGTTGTGTTCCCCTCCTTGCATAAGAGCAGAGAATTTTATTATATATTGATTGACCATCACAAGAATAAAAATCTCATTAGCTGGTATTTTTTATTTTTTAAGTAGGTCCTCAAATTTGTTTTACAAAACTAATAAATTTTATTTGTAAGCTTTATATATTTTTCCATGAATACATTATATATTATTGTTCTAATCCCTTAGTCTCACACGTCCCTGAATGTATATTCTTCCATTTCCACATCTTTGTATTTTCATTCTTTCCCTGGCATGGGACATGATCCAAAATCTGAAATTAAATAAGTTATACAAATGAAATTATGAAAAAGGAATTGAGGGAAAAAGAAACGTGTTAAAAATTTATGTGAAACTACGCTTCATGTGGGTAATCAATATAAGTTACTTACAAGTTTAGTCGATGGAACTTGAACAACTTTTAGTTAATTCTCCTGACCCATTGCATAAAATATGTATGTATGCACACACACACACACACACACACACACATAACATGTTCATCGTGAAAGAGTGTATACGTCATTGAAATCTATCTAACACGTGAGAATAAATAAAAAAAGGCACTATAAATGGGTGATAGAAGATAATTGAATTGATTTTGACGGACAAAACCGATTTTGGACGGAAAAATTAATTTCCAACAATAAAATCTGACTTCCACCATTTGAATTCATGCTTTTCTTTTTCACTTTCAAATTTGATTTCATCAATTTGAGAGGGTACAATAATTGTCAATAGGTGTGTTTAAATATGTGCAACATATCTTTAACTATGTGGAAATGACTTTTGTATTGAAAACTTTTGCACATAATTAGAATATACATGTCAAACACAACTATGGAAAAGTTACACCCCTAGAGAATAAATTACAACAGGTCCTTATGACAAAAAAAATTGCCAAGTAGGGACTTACCTCTAAAGGGAAACTTCTTTTAAGTTTTAATTTTGGTCCGTGTATTTTTAATGAGTTTTGGTTTTAGTGCTTGTATTTTTATGAAGTTTTGATTTTGCTCCCTATATTTAACCTCATTAAACTCATATTTAAGTTATTATAAAACTATAGAGAAAAAGATTTTGGACTGAAGAAACTATGGTGATAAAAAACCTTGAAAACTGTATAAACCAAAACTAAAATACGCTCGAACTGTAAGGACTGACAATAATATTAAACCCTTAAATAAATTACGTACTTGGGTCAGTAAAACAAAGGATGTTGGCATTTTGGAAGTCACAGTTTTGATCCCGGCAGCTTGTGTAGAACAAATTCATGGCGACTACGGTTTGGACCCATGTATTGTTGTTGTAACAAGGACCACCTGGCTTCAGAATCCTACAATCTATGCTTGAACATATCTTCTTGATGAATTTTTTCAAAACACTCTCATATGCTTTTGGGCTTGCTACACACCATATTCTCTCCAAAAAATATGACAACTTCATTATAAGCTAATACGTCAAGCTATAGTTGCACAATATTAACTTTTATGGTTTTTTAAGGCCCTAGGGTATCCACCACCAGTAGCGGTGACTAATCCCCTTATACTGTAGTCTTCCCGAAGGGGCTTGAGTGTTGGCCACAAGACCCTCTCCATATACATGGCTAGCGGGATCAAACCCTTGACTAGATGCCTACAGAACCCAGTTAAGTGTTAACTGGCTAGGCTTCATGGTTAGTATTAACTTTTACATTGGCAATAAGGACAAAGGAGGCATGCTGGGCCTTTGTTTTTAGGCTGAGGCAAATGCCTCCAGGCCCAATTGGCCCACAGTCCATTTCATTAATTCTTTTAGATTATTACCTCTCCATTAACTGGCATGCAAGTACCTCTTAAACCATCATTTTGGAATAAGGCATTGGTCATAGGAAAAATAAAGCATTATTAGAAATCAGAAATTAGAAATAAAAACCCTTTCTATTTGCCACAAAAAATTGATGAGAATTTACTATGTAGGTGTTTGAATTAATTTATTTTAAATGATTTTGGACTATTTAAGATAAATTTTTTTTTTTGCCAAGACAGAAACAGAATAAATTGAAAACATTGGAAAGTTATAGCATCTTACAAAATAAAGGGACAACCTATAAACTAGGAATACAAGTCAAGCTTAAAACATACAGAAAATGAAACTAAGAACATAAGCCAATAAAAGGTCTCCAGTGAAGCAAGAATATAAATTTTAATCAAACTAAACATCTGCAACTCCAGAGGCCAATAAGGCCTACAACTATGATAGAGGTCGAGATACCCAACACAGAGGGTAAAATCATCCAATGAAGCTTTGGCAGTCCACACGGTTACCAAATATGCTTCTATGAGAATCCATCTATAAGAATGGTTCCTGACAGTTTTCCTTGAGACAAGGTAATGCTCAAAGAGGTCAACAATCATAACACTAGCACAATCAGTATGATAGTAAATGAGAGAATAACAATTCCAGCCCAATGATGAACAGTGTCGCCATACCCACTAAACAGGCACACATTGAAGCCACATATGAACAGTGTTGAGAATTACATTGAATAGCCAAAGTCCACCCATTGAAGAATGGTGTATACGAATCCACTGAACAGACTCAAATTGATAATTCTATCATCTAATAATCATATATAACAATTCGGAGCACCACATCTAGCCATACTACCAATCTAAAATCCCATTCCCAGATCATCAATAACATAAAATGTTTGAATCTTGGGAGACCCACAAACCACAATAACCATGGATTGTATAAGAAAACCATGAACGATGGAACACCTAACAAAGTTTATAGTACTTCCAAATTGGTTGCATATGTGTTTGGGGTTAATCTTTTTGAAATTATGATAGGAGAAAATGATCAGGGAAAAACGACAATTGGGTTGGATTTGGTTTGGTGGATTAACCGATTTCTTTACATAAGCTAAAAATCCCCAAATCCCACCTAGCAATTTATCTGACAAAGATTTCTGATCTCCAAAGGTCGAAGCTGACCCCTCTGTTGATTGAGCTCGAATATGACCCATTCATTTATTAAGTGCTAAGCTTTCATTATATGCTATGTTCGGAGACATTTTGCCCTTAGAACACACCAGAGCCTCTATCGTCGAATGAATTCGAATCTAACCTCTTCGTTCCACTGGCAACAACCTCCACAGCACCTCGAGCAGCACCAATGACCCTAGAGGCACCCAACAGATATCGCAATCTGAGGCCGTCTCCCCGATTTGAAAGCTCCAAGCCTTCACACATCGACCATCATACTCTCCTTTCTCACCTTCGCTAATTGTCGCCCTCACTTCTAGAGCAATAGAAGGCCACAAGTTAGGGGAAATGCAAGAGAGTTCTACTAGACGGGGATAGATGACCGCCCACCATGCCGGAACCATTATCTTGACAGAGCAAGAGGAAACCCTACGGCAAGGAAGCAAACCCCAGTTTGGGGATGATTTTTTAACTATTTAAGATAAATATCGTAAAGCAAACAAATACTTCTTCTAGCACATATCAAAACACTGACTGAAACTAATAACATACCTAAGAGAGAGCATAGAAGCAATAGACATGGAACATTTATGCACAATTGAGCATTAGGACTCACTGGTTTCTTTCTGGCACTACTACAAAAAAAGTTTTAGACGTCCCTTTTTTAGGCCCTTTAACGTTTGAAAACAGAGGGACGTCTATGTCAGCAACGTAGTAAAAAAAAGCAATAACGTCCGTAAATAAAGGGACGTCTAAAGACGAGTCTTTAGACATCCCTATTTTAAAAAGGGATATCAAAAGTGTCTACATTGACACTTTAGATGTCCCTATTTTAAAATAGGGACGTCTAAAGTCATTTGAACTTCAAATTTCCTACCGATGCTGAGGTCATCAATTACGAAAGCAAACACAAGTTCCAGACGAGAATCCTCTGCAATAGTTTTATTGAACACAAATGTTAGCTTTCTTCATTCTCTTTTTGGCTCCAGAATTTCCTTTTCTGGCATCACCACACTTCCACTACTTTGCTAGCTTTGTTCAAACTTCTTTTAGTCAAACTTTAGAATTCAAAAATCCAATTTTTTTCATCTCTACATGCACTGTACCAGATTTGGTTGTGAAAAAAGAGAGGAAATTATATAATAATAATAAATAGACAAGTATGTTAGATTTGAGAAGTGATGAAGAGAGAGTTACTGTCATTGATAGGGGCACCGAAGGGCATGATGAGAGCGGGGAGGATGGCAAGAACACTGAAGGAAGAAGCCCTTTGAATCTATAGAATGTGGGTCTCTCTCTACAACTCCTCTTAGAGAACTTGAAAAATGTTGAGAGAGAGAGAGAGAGAGAGAGAGAGAGAGAGAGAGGAAAGAGTCCCTTATATTCAATACAACTCGCAAGTAAAATTTTAAATTACTTTAGACGTCCCAAATTCAAAAAAGAAAATTTAAAGTGAGACGTTGGATGTCCCTTTTTCAATTTGGGACTTCTAAAGTTTAAAAAAAATTAATTTTTTTTACTTTAGATGTCCCAAATTCAATTTGGGAGTCTAAAGTAAAAAAAAAAAATTTAAATTTTTTTTTACTTTAGACGTCCCAATTTCAAAAAGGGATGTCTAAAGTCTCACTTTAGGCATCGGATCATGTTAACATGATAATGATGTATTAATCGTAGGATACTGTGTTGGTCAAGATTATTAGATTGTCAAGAAGTCATAAGGACCCAACTTGGGACAAGATGGTTACATCTTCATAAAAGCTCGGCATATTTGTAAAATACATTGTGGTTATGGTGTATACCCAACCAAAGGGAATAAAGAAAGACCAACTCTAATAAAGCTTTCCTCTTCTATTTGAAGTACACCTTGAGCGATAAAGAATAAAGACAAGCAATATATAGTTATCTATAGACATTGTAAGTCTTGGCCCCTACATATATGTATTTGGGATAAATAAATGACATATTGCCTATGAAATAGGGATTGTGGCTTAATTATGAATGAAAGCTAGCTCTAGATGCATTCTAATAATTTCAAATCGTTCGAACGAATTTAGGCTTAATTGTTGTGCTGAGGAAATGTAAAGGGTAGTAAATAATGCCAATGAAAATTTGAGTGTCGTTTATATAAAAGGGTAATAGAATTTTAAGTACTAAAATTCAAACCCAGATAAATCTTAACTAGCCATGCACAATAGCGAGTTTGAGATAAAGTTAAATTAAAGAGATAAAAATATACAGACCAAATAAAGTAATAACTTGGCATATGATGTTAAATAATCTTGTGAAGCAAAAAGATGAGTATGCTTAATTTTCCCCCCTAGTATTTAATACGAAATTACCTCTCTTATCCAGATAAAGATGCGGATTAATGCAAGCGTTCGAGTTAAGTGAGGATTCTGAACAGCAAAAGCATGGTAGAAGTAAGTACTTATCAATGTAATACTTTATTTCTTCAGTTCTAATTATAAGATAAAGTTAATTTTTTAAAAAATATCAAAAAAGTCAGTTAAATTATTTTAAAATATTTATATATTATACATGACCGAAATGATATTTAAATTTCATCCATAAATTTTAATTTCAGTTTAACCATCGGAGTGAAATGAAGTTTCAGACTAATTTTGGGGGTGCAGTAATGTTTCCCTTGATCGTGATCCTCAAAGCGGGTGATGTGTCGTTTTCTCTTGGCATCAAAAGTGGGTGTACCAGTCTGTGTGCGTGAGCCCCGTCCTCTGATTTTGCCTCGTGACTCTGTTGAAAGTACGGAATCCGAGGAAGAAGCCAAAGCAATCCAAGTTTTATGTTCATCCTCTTTCATTCTCTCATCTTCATGATTATTTTTCTTATTTTCTAGGGAAAACCACATTCAAGTCCCAAACAGAAGCAAAAATAAAAAAATAACCCCTTTAGATTTTAAAATTAACAACAAATCTCATAAACATGTTAATAACGCTCTTAAACTTGTAAATAACGCGCATATGGAGTTGTCAATGAAACTTATAAGTAATTGTGAAATTTGAAGGGACCATTAGCATGATTAATTGTTTATACTGGGTTGTCTAACTTGCAACAATGTACTAACCCCTTTGTTATTTTGCTATTTTGAAATTTCTTGCAGGAGATAGCTGTGGCTCATTAAGGGCCTGTTTGGTTTAAAGGGAGGGGATAGAATGGGAGGGGTTCATTATCCATTCCCTCCAAAACTCTCCAATTTGGGGGGAACAAAAATGAGGGGATGGGAGGGATTGAGAGCCCCTCTCTCCAATTTTTCAAACCAAACAAGGAGAGGGGCTCATTTTTCATCCCCTCCCATCCCCTCCCCTCCAACCAAACAGACCCTAAAGGAATTGGTAAATTCATAGTTTTCGGCCACATAAGAGTCATTAGCCATATTATATTTTGTGACTAAGGAATTTGCTAACTCATGCATATTTTTATTTTTAATAAATGTAGAATCTAAATCTAAAACGAAAATAATTTTTTCGGAGGTCACCGGCCACTCAAGTAAAAAAATTCAGCATTTGAAAGGTTAAAAACTTTGAATCTAGAGAATGAAAAAAAAAAAAAAAAAAAAAAAAAAAAAAAAAAAAAGATGCATGTGGTGCTCATGATTGTAATGAGCATTGAATTTGGACTCTTCATAATCATACATGATACAATATACTCCTTTATGTTTTTAATATAAGATATATTTACTTAAATTGATTAGATTAAAAAAATTTGTTAACAATACTACAAAAAACGCTTTTAACGTCCATTTTTTGGGCCTTTTAATGTCTGAAAATAGGTGAACGTCTATCTGAGCGACGTAGAAAAAAACTGTTAATAACATCCCTAAAATAGGGGACATCTTTAGGCCAGACTTTAGACGTCCCCAGTTTGCACTGAGGACATCTAAAGTTTTTTCTATGGCCTTTTATATACATCATTGTCCGGTAAATTTAAACTGTAGAAATTGGATAGAAGAAATATTGCATAAACTAGAATGGAAACAACAGTAGTTCAGCACTATCTAATAAAAATGTTATCCAACAATTTAATAGTATGTACAACAACACAACTCTAATTCGCACATTGGAAATTCATCCCAAAATTCCCTTTAAAAGTGAGACATCTCAAAATCAAAATAACAAACCGTCTCAGCTTAATTTAAACGAAACTAAACTAATTAAGACAATTCATATTCAAGACAATGTATCATTGTGATTTTTTTTTTACCAAGCAACCCATGCCAAGGTCAAAGCTTCCAACTAAACAATTTTTAAGCCTCCACAATTTTTAGATAAGTATTATCCATCCCATCACAAGAAATGAGCTCTCTTAGAATGCATGTACCACCCTAGAAAAAAATTGCCATCTTCATACCTATTTTATGGCATAATTGATGTTGTATAATATTGTATCTCATCAACATTCCAGAACTATACACGCATTTGAGCAAAACTCTGACATATTTTTGTAATTTAGTTAAATTTTGAATAATGTTAAACTAGACTAACCTAAGTCAAACCAAATTCATTCCTAAGTATCATTATCATTTTTTTAACTCATGTCTATATATATATATACATCACTGTGTTGAAGTCTGCTGACGAAAAAAACAAGTATGCAATAATGACAGTCCATTTTCATATCAAGCAAATTAGAAGCAGATTAAAAGTATGCATATACAAGTTACTCTGTTTTTCCGGTTTCATAATCTGATTTAAATTAACAGTTACAAGCATTTGTTCGATCATTTGTGTCCAAAGTTGTGGGAGTGAGAGACAAACCTGTGGACGACGGAAATAGAGACGACTCACGGTGCCACCAGCTGGGAAGACGACAGTTGTGAGAGGGAGACACAAACGACGGTGCTCTTGTCAAAGAAGAGAGTGGGAAAAATATAAATATGATTATGAGAAAGAGGAAGGCACACGGGGAAGGAAGCACGGGAAAGGGAGTTGCAGCAATGAACTGAGAAAGAGGAAGGAAGACGGGAAAGGAAGCAAGGGAAAAGGGAAAGAGGAAGACAGCTGGGAACAAAACTCACGGGGGAAGACGGAATGAAACTTGGGGAAGGAAAGTAAAGCTACTAGCCTGCTGCTGATGAGATGGGCGCCTGACAGGATTTTCTGCGTCCCCAGTCAAAATGGGGACGTCTAAAGTGCATAAAGGGCACACTATAGACGTCCCCAAAGACTCTAGGGACGTTTAAAGTGGTACAATTTTTTTTTTGTTTTAAATTCAACCAGAGCCAATGGTTTGCGCTAAATATTGAATTTTAGGTGTCCCTAATTTAAAAAGGGACGTCCTTTAGGGTCGTTAAATGTCTAGTTTGTAGTAGTGTAAGTTAGTTAATATGACATGTATTTTAGAAAATACCCTAATTATTTTCCTTAATTCCCTCATTCTCTTTCTTTCTTGATTATTATTGAGGGAGCAATAGGAGTAAGTTATAAAAAGATTGACAAATATAAAAATCATGTTTTATATTTAGAACTAAGATCAACTCCCCAAATATACTTTATATTAAAGACGAGATGCACTAGTTGGATTAAATATTTAGTTGAAAGATCATTACCAAAAAAAATAATAACTGTTAAAGTTCAATAATGAACATTATTTTCAGGCCAAAAAAATAATGAACATTACTTTATAAACTGCAACACAAATCAAATAGATCATGATAACTTTAAAAATTTCAATCTACACTATAAAAAAACCACCTGATTTCCGACAGAATTTGTCACGGAATTTTTTCCGTGGCAAATTCGACAGAATTCCGGAAATTCTGTCTGAAAACAATTTTCGACGAAATTTTTGATGAAATTTTTTCCGTAACAAATTCTGAGGAAATTTCATACGGAAATTCCATTGAAAATGTTTAAACTGCAAATTCCGTTAGAAAAAATTAAAATTTATTAATTTTTAAAAATAATATTATAAAATTAAAATATTAATGATTAAATAATTCTATTTAACCTTAATTATTAAAATTTTATTATTATTTATTAATATTATATTTAAAATTTTCTACTAAAATAATATTTATGATATTATTATTATTATATTAGTTATTATTTTAT
Organism: Inga laurina; assembly: GCA_963855925.1. NCBI lineage: Eukaryota > Viridiplantae > Streptophyta > Magnoliopsida > Fabales > Fabaceae > Inga > Inga laurina. The sequence goes on along the minus strand of OY979701.1, from coordinate 75,132,454 downwards.
TTTATTTAAAAATAATATATGCTATTAATTTTATATTTAAAATAATATTTATAATATTAAATTATTATTTATTAAGTAATTTTAATTAAAAAATTGCTTAATTAAATATATAAATATTTTTTTACGTTTTTATTAAATTTTTCATTATTTTTAATAATATTATATTTAATTAATAATTAATTATATGTATGTATATATATATGATAATATTATATATATATAATAATATGTAATAATATAACATAGGTTCATTTCGGCGCAATTGACAAAGACTCACGCGCAAAGGTGTCGGCAAGGTTGCGGATTTGAATAGGAGGAGAGGCATTTTCCCTTATGAAACTATCATGTAAATCATTGGAATCAAGAGAAATAACATTTCTTAGGCTATTGTCTTTCTCATTCACAACAACCACAGTGGCATCCACACAAGTTTCAACATTCTCACAATTGTCATGCTTGCAATCATCAATAGTACAAGGAGGTGTATCAAGTTCAATGGTAGAATCAACCACTTCATTAAATGCTTTCTTTCGAAAGTCAACAAGTAAGTGGCAATTTGCATTATAACAGTCTACACAAATTTGATCCACCGCACAAGAACATGAAAATGTATCATCCAATATATCACAATCATCCCTAGTACTATGAAGAGAAGCATTTTCAACAGTTAAAGCATCACACAAAGAAGTAGGAACATGATCATTAATAACTACAATTGAATCACTACTACTTGAACTACGAGGTTGAGCAATTACATTTTCAAATATTTGAGAGGATTCAATAATGATTTCCTCATCCACCTCATCATCACTCAAATCATGAATTACTTTACTAGTTAAAGTAGTAGGAGAGTCTACTTCTATAAGGATAGGATCATTACCGAATAGTAAGGAAGATTCTTTAATGCTCTGTTGTCTTTGCTCCACTTCATGTGTTTGTGTGGGAATAGGCACAGAAGGATTAAAATCTTCCACTTGTGAAGTGGCATGCGACTCTTGAGCTTGGACTCCTTGTTCCTCCTCCATAGGAGAGGAAGACTCCTCTGGAAGTTGGAATCGCACCTTCTTGGCCTTCTTGGCTTGAGTAGGTGGATTACATGGAGGCAATGGAGAAAGGGTCTCTTGTGGAGTGTTGCACTTAGAAGACTTTTGTTAAAGCCACTCCATATTTTTCTCAAATTGCTCAATGTCTTTCGTACATTGCTCCTCTTCTTGTGATGGCAGAATGAGACGCTCAAAGTCCTTGGCCAATTTTGCACGCTCTTTATCTCCTTGCTCCATTGATCTCATTATAGAGGCCATGCAATTGGCAAAGGTGTCCTTGTGTGATCGCTCCTCATTTATAGTACGAGTCATTGGTTTTTGGAATTCTCCAATAACTCCACCAATAGAAGGTTCTTGGAGAGGCACACATGGTTGAGAATGAGGTCCATAAGATGGTTGAAATGGTGGGAATAGAGACTCATAAGGTGGATAATATGGGCGGGAAGTGGGATGGAATGAAGGAGAAGTTTCATGATATGACATGCGGTTATACGGTGGAGGATTAGAATGAGACTCATGATATGGGTAACGAGGTTGAAATGAAGGTTGTTGGTAGAGTTCATGGTATGAAGGGTGGGATGGACCTTGACATTCTTGACCAATTGGACTATCTTAACATCCCAAATTAGCTTGAAAAAGCTGTAATGTTTGTTGAATAGCATGGATGCTTTCAGAGATGGACTATTTTCTTTCAATCGAATATGCTACAGAAGAGCAAGATTGAAAAGGTAAACCTTGATTATCATTAAACCAAGCCATGAGAATTCAATGCAATAAATTTCCAATGAATCACAAGATAACTATATAACTAACAAACTATGAAAACTAAGAAAAAGAATCTAAGAGAATACAAATGCAAGTGAAAAAGGGGAAAAAAGAATTTCAAAATGACAAAAAATGTAATATGATATGAATCAACTTGGAGACATGGTGAGTTCAAACAAATGAGCTCAAAATCATATGAAATTGAATGCAACAACATCACACAGAAGCTACCAAATCAAATCAAGGCAAGAATGCAATGAATGCAATCTAAATACAAAAAACCTAAACTATATGCAAAGAAATAACCAAAAATGCAAAACTAACAAGCTCAACACAAGAAACCCCTTGTCAAAAGTGAAATTGACAATTAGATTACCTATGGAGCCAATTACTTAGCCCCCCGGCAATGGCGCCATTGATTTGACCGTGTCTTTACGTCTTGGGGTCAAATGCAAAATATTTATAACCAAGAATTGCAGTACAATGCAACACTCGGGTGGTTCTATTGAGAAGCCTTTATTGAGCTACCTAAATAATCTAATTATCATGCAAATGCAATAAAAGCAAGGGGAAATGGGTTTTGGTTTTTGAAATTAATAATTAAAAGGAATATGCAAATTAATTAAATGGTAAACTGTTGTTTTTGGTATTTTTCTTATAAAAATGGGATGGATAAGATTGAATGGAATGGTATGGAGTGGAGTGGAAAATATCAATAAAGAATGCTCTTGGTAATGAAGAAATGACAATACTTGCTCAAAAAGATTATGAAAGTTAATTCCCTCTAAGTCTTAAAAGCAAAACCCCAAACGATCGCTTGGGTCTAGTGTTCTTAATTAATAGTTACTCCTATGAATGCAGCTAGTAACTATCCCTTAAGACATTATTAGGAACCACTTAGAGTGCAATGAAAATGAATAACTATAACTTGT